>VZRW01009489.1:198013-221762 GCA_013398125.1 Aegotheles bennettii | reverse complement strand
CCTTAGCTTTTCTAGTTGCCACCCTACATCCTCTGACAACAGTCTTACATTCCTCCCAAGTGGCCAGCCCCTCCTTCCATGATCTGTGTACTCTCTTCTTCCTCTTGAGTTTGCCCAGCAGTTCCTTATTTAACCACGCACATCTCCTGGCTCCTTTTCATGATTTCCTAACCATTGGGATGCTCAGATCCTGAGCTTGGAAGAAGTGGTCCTTGAATGTTGACCAACTACCTGGGCCCCTTTACCATCTAGTACCCTGTCCCATGGGATCTCCCCTAGCAAGTGCTTCAAGAGACCAAAGTTGGCCCTGATGAAGTCCAGGGTTGAGGTCCTCCTAGATATTCTGTTCCTACCAAACAGCTTCATAGAATGGCTTGGGTTGGAAGGGACCTTAAAGATCGTCTAGTTCCAAGCCCCCTACCATAGGCACAGACACCTCCCACTAGACCAGGTTGCTCAAAACCTCATCCAATCTGGCCTTGAACACTGCCAGGGAGGGGGCAGCCACAGCTTCTCTGGGCAACCTGTTCAGCTTGATTTTCTTGTGAGTACAGGACAGACTCCTTTCCTTCTAGTGACTTTACACTAATATGACTATATTCACAGCAGAAACACTGTGCCAGTGAGCTACAGTGTGACTGCCAGTAATTCTTTTAGGATAGCAGATATGGCTTGAACACACTCCTGTTTGAACAGAACAATTGTACACCAAGAGTTGCTGTCAAACACTCTCATCCCTTCCACTGCTTCCGTAAGGCAGCCTGCAAGGTCCTTAAAATGTAATAGTAAAATCAATGGCTTTATAGCAGTCAGCCAATTTCCTACTGTTGATGAATGGCTTTCCAAGCCAGCTCTCATCCATACAGGAAGAATTACATGAAATTTCAACACAGAAAGTGCACGTTCAGAGAGATTATGATTCCTGTTTTCATAAAAGCAGCCCTTTCAAGAACATGCAGATGACAGAAAGTGATCCTACACAGCATGATCTACATTTGAGGACATGCAGAGATTATAAATCACTACAGAATAAAATCACAGATGAATCTGAATGATGGAAAGTGTAAAGTTATCCGCACAAAAAATATGCATACCCTAATTATATACATATACAATGACAGGAGCTATTCTTATATTGCCATATAAGAGAATTTTTTATGTTTTTTTTTAATTGTCCTCTGTCACAATGACATGAAACATCAGTAAGAGCTGAAAAGACAAACAACATCATTAGCTAGTCAGAGTGAACACAGCAATATAGATCATTGGGCACTTGCATCTTGAATGTGTGTGCTCTATAAAACACATGGAGAAGAACAACAGGATGACGTCTAGTCACTCATGGCTCTCCCAGGTTTGTATTCTCCAGCTCGGAAAAAAGAACTTATCCATTCATGAACAGCTCACAAAATCATAAATGGTTGTGGAGAACTTTTCCTCACAAAATAAGAATTAAGGGGCACATCATGAAACTACCAGACAGCAGGTTTAAAATAAACAAAAGGAAGTTATTTTTCCACACGACGCATAATGGAATTGCAAAATTTATTGCCATGGGATGTTCATGGAGGCTAAAAGAATGGATTCAAATGGACATGGATTCAAATCAGGACTACACAAACTCATGGAGTGTAGGTTTGTAGGCAGCTATTAAGGCTTAATGGTCCAGAAGCCTCCTCCAGCTCAGGAAAGCCCAAATCACCGATCAGCAAGGGTGTAACACTGGAGCAATGGTACAATATTTGCAGTATTACTCACCAGCAAGTATCAGAAGCAGTACCAGGCTAGACTAGAGGGGGCATTTTACACAGTAGGACAGTTTTTATGTTCTCTGGGAGAAAACAAACAAACAAAAACCCCCAAACAAAACCAAAAAAACCAAAAAACAAAAGAAAAAAAATACACAGATGTTCTCATACAGTCACAATGACTTAAGAGTTTCTTTGTGTGCAGTTGGAATAAGAAAAGCAAAGACAACCTTGAAAGAAACAAAATGTGGAAAAACAGGAAACAGACACAGACATAAACCGTATCTCAAGCCTTTCAGATAATTTAAAAGTGGTTATTGTTTAGGGGTGTTGGAGAAAGCAGGCAAAAGGCTGAAGACGTGGGACTTTGAAGACAGAAGGCTACGTCTGGACAGAGGCAAATTCTGGTTCTTTTATCTTACTAAGTGTTGCGGGGAGATACAATAAAATTCAACAAGGCACAGATCTGATCGACTCACATTAATATACCCTCATTAGTTGCAAAAAACTAATCCTAGAGCTGCTTTTGTTATGGCCATTTTCTTCAGTCATGGGAAAGTTGCTAGCTAAATTAACACTCCTCCCCTTCAACCTGGTACCAAAATACTAGCTTAATTGGCAAGCAGGAAAAGAGCTAGAAAACAGTGACAGCTACTCAGAGACATCATAAAATGACATGTAAAATGGTGCCTCAATTCAGCCACCAAGGTGTCATATTATTAAGACTGACAGTTCATATTTGGATTAGATGAAAAAACTTACAAAAAGAAATGTATAGCGAAGGTATAATCTGGGGGGTGGAGAGGGTCGTGCTGGGAAGCAGTGAATAAAGCCCGTAAAAATGAAATGTCTTTGCTCTAATCATCTGCAGAATTAATTTAACATACATGTACTAGGATAATGAAAAAAAAAGCTTAGGCAATCAAGATTATTCAAGAATTACAAGTTGACTCATCAGGTCCCAGAGGAAAAATGTCTGGTGGCTCCTAGAATCATTTCTGCCCGACTGTAATCTCTGATCATTAGCTGTCTCGAGCCCAGCTGGGGCAGCGTGAGCCATCCCTCGCAGCTAGCCTGGCTGGGCTGGGCTAAGGTTAGTGCTGGGTCATATGGGAAAACTCCCGATGCAGCTGCCTCACTATATTTTGCTTGTGGTTTATAAAATTAACAGGTTTCAAGGAACAAGACATTTCAGTTTTCGATGTGGTTCATGACCAAACCTTCAGAAGAGTAAATAAGCTATGGAAAATTCCCAGAGGGTGAAAGAAAACCTCAAACCCAAACACACCATGAGCATAGCCTCTTGCCTTTAAATTACATGATTACAGAAGTTGAGAGGGAGGCAGGGGGACAAGGTTTTGAAAAAAGAAAAGGTTTTTTTCAACAAAGACTAAGCAGCTCACATTTGACAGTACAGACGTTCCCTCTGCCTCTAGGTTGCCAACCAAGAGCTGTAGGCTGTGTTCTGTGAAACAGCCCCTGAACAATCATACTCAAAACCAGGCTTCACGGGCAAGCAACCTCAGGATGATCCAAGCTTGTGGGCATTCCACACCCCTTCCTTGGAATCACAAAATTTATTTGAAAAGTATAGGCTGATTAGTTCAGGATGCACATGTGTCATAAGCATCCTTTTGTACCAGAATGGACAGTCAATGCAAAAACAGACACAGAGAAAAGAAACCAGAAGGAACATAGCTGTTCTTAAAACATATAACCATATTTATTGTTCTTTCCAGACTAAATCACCTAAATCATCTGAATAATCAACCTAGTCAGGCTCAGTTCTTCCCCCAGTTTCAACCTACAGCAGGGAACAGTACACTGTCCCCATTCTCTTTTCTCAAATCAGACTGTTTTCTCTCTGCAATTCCTCAATACAAAACGAAATACATCTTTTTTTTTTTTCTATACAATCTTGTTTTCTATCACTGTGGATAATCCATGTATTTTAATTGCTTTCACATACATACTGGGTTCCTAGGATCAATCCTTATGCTTGGCAAGTTTACTGACATATCTTATTAATCTTCCAGCCTCCACTTGTTCCACCACTCTTTCGTTTCCTAATCTTGAGGCTTTGTCCCATCTCATATGTGTATTTTCTGGCCATACTCCGGTTCTTCTCTGCATCATTTCAAAGGCAAGAGACTTTCTCCTCCTTGCTTGTTCTAGTGATGTAATTATTACTTGAACGCTCAGTACTTTGCGCGGTAAGCCTGACCAAACAGAGAAGTATCAATTTAAAAGCAAACTTCATGGCAGATTTGTCAGAACTGTTATCAAAACAATGCACCTTTACCCGTTTGGTACATTCCCCAGTGCTAGGTATGTGACACTTTCGTAAGCTTCTCTGGATCTCTTTTATTAGTTTGTTGTTTTGTTGTTTGGTTTTTTTAAAACCTACAGACTGTAGGATCATCTTGTAACGTGTACTATCCTGAGTCCCCTGTCTTCCAAGAGTAATGGAGCACCTCTGAATAGTCTCCCTTTGTGAATGGGCTTCTCAGGGCACATAAAATAGGCTATTAATCTTTAACTTCATAATAGAGTAGTCCAGTCCTTTTGTCTAATCTGACAGTAAAGAAGCGGCACTTTCTCCTTCCTTTGCCACATTCAGTTCATTCTTGAATGTCCTTTTCTTTCAGTGTAGCCTTGCATTGTGGCCTGAGCTCCTTACGCATTCCCTGTGGTTTAAGAGAAACTTTGAGGTAATGATAGACTTCCATGTGTACCTCGGCCAACTCACATCTGTGCTGGCACATGGCAGCTACTCTCAGACCAGTGAACTGACTTCTGTCTTCCACTGCAAGCAGGAACTATTCCCAGGCCTCCTTCTTATTCCGTTGATCTGCGCATGATCAGGACCTAAACCAGTCATATTCATGTGTTTCAGAGGGTTTTTGTGGATATATCTGCATCCATCACTACTAAGCACAAACCCACTACATCTAGCTCAGAAATTCCCTGAATCATAAGTTTCTGAAGGCCAAGAGAGTGTATCACTGTATGACCACTCTCATAATTCTTCATCTCCTACTCGACATACTCATAGACAACATCCTGGATTTTGGTCTGACCAGATGTTACATCTGAACTGCTGTTTAGTGAGCCTTCAGACAAACCTTGCACTTCCTCTTCATTTCCACAATCTCATCTACTGGATCTCCATTCAGGACTTCACAAACACACAAACTTATTTTGCCAAGAGGCTGACCAAGTGTCAGTTTCTTCTGGAATGTGGCAAAAATTTCTAAATTTACTCCATCCTGGTTTTAAATTACACTCTGCCTCCATCATCAAATATACTAAGATAATTATGTTCCAACCTCCTCAAAATTTATTTACCAATCCATAGTCTGACTCTGCCTTGCCCCTGTCCCCAGGGAATAAGGAGGTTGGCAATAATGCATCCAAGGACTTAGTCAAGCCTTTGTACTCTGGATGAACAATTGAAGCCAAAGGATCATGCCCACCCCCAGTAAGTGAACTCTAGCAAATGAAGATTTCAAAAGTACCTATTCCTTGACTTATGGAAGTGTTCTACTTGTACCAAAACAAAATTTCCTACTTTTCCTCTCACTTGCATACTGTTTGTACTGGGAACACACTGAAAGTGGTTCTAACATACTAGGAACTGTCCCCAGTGATGTGCCCTGGTTCACCTTTATCTACTATCCCACTCGGACACAAAATGCTACAGCACTGTGTAGTGTCTGGTGACCACTGACCATGCCTGGTAGAATGAACTGGGAACAGGAAGGATGGAACAATGTTCAAGTAGATACAGCCATACTGAACAAAATACATCAACACTTGCTTTAGGATCAGGATTTTTCATTTCCCCACTACATTTTTTCATCTCTCCAGGAAACCTGAAACCAGAGTCTTTATCCAGCCACACTGCTACTCTCCAATCTGTCCTTCCACCTCTTCTATCTTACGGGAAAACCATCCTCCTTTCAGAACTCCAGCAGTACCCTATCCTCTTTGGATGATACGAACAAACATGTTCTGGTTTACAAACCAAGAAAACCCCTGCCATCTCCTTAACCTCTGAGAGCATTAATGCTGAACTGGAGCTGCTTCTCCCCCACTGCATGTGACCACTCACTTGGCCACAAAGGTCTGTGGTCCTAAATGAAATCCTGTTCCATTCAAACAAATGGCACAACTTTACCTGGGACCAGCATTTCACTCAATGTGTATTCCCTTAAAACAAAGGCTGTACAGCATTTGATGCACTTGCTCGGAAACATTTACATATAAGGTACATTATACACTCAAACCTACCCCCATTCCAGCTTCTGAAATCTGGATAGAGTTTATGCAGATCAGAAGAACAGGCTGTGCAGGCAATTCTTTAAAATACTCTCCAAAGCCTCCACATAAAAAGCACAACAGAAACCTTGAAACTCTGAGATTACAGCTGCAGCCCACATAAGTACTGCCTTTTCTTCCACATTCCCAGTTGAGTTCAGAATAGTTGCAGTCCAGAAAAACATTTAAATGTGTTCTTAAACTCGTGTTATCCTGAGCATAGGTTCCTTCCTGAGCTGACCTACAACAGTTTTTGCAGCCTCATGCAGCACCCTGATTAGCTTTTGGTCTTAAATGGAAAGCTCCCCATGTGCAACATTTCTGTCACGCACACACTATTCTTGTTAAAGCAAGGCTGTTAATGGCCATTTCCTTTGGACAGAGCAGAGGAAGAGGAACTGAGTGTTAAGATTTGGATTTGAGCAACAGTTTCTTTCCCAGGTATTTACTGAAGATACACTATAGCAAAACAGGAAAACATATTTATACAAAGCCAACCAGTAAATAGAAAGCAAATGAAAGCTAGTGAGCACAACCACTGTTTCCCCAAATTCAACCAAATAATAGTAGAGGTATTACAGTAAAACTACAGACAATGCAAAAAACGGTTTCATTAAATATAAAGAAGAAATACTGTTAATACATATGCATCCCTAAAACCTCTATCACTTCAAATAACCTGCAAAATTTTCTCATGTGAGGAGACATCTAAATGTTTCTTAATAGTTTAAGAATCACATGGACGTTTTTCTGCTATTAATATGAGAGCTGTCCTCCATGCTGCAGTTCAAAATACCCAGTTTGCTTCCCAATATCAGCTTTAGAAAGACTTTTAAAATCACACATTTAGGGAGTACCATCTGTACTCTATACTAAAAAAAGAGAACAGACTAAGAGATGGGTGTCAGCCATCCTGTTCTCACAGGACAAGGAGTTAATCCATTAGCAGTTAAACTAGATTATGAGTCAATTACAGAAGAGCTGCAAGCCTCCTAAAAGCCACTTCAGGAAAAGTTTTTGGTTAGGTTAACACAAAAAATGGTTAAATTATCTTCTGTGTCAGTGCCCTGAGGGCTTGAATAAAGACACAAGCTCACTGAAATTTTGAACTGCACTGATTCAGTGACTATTACCAGCACTGACATCATTTCCTCCTGCCTTGGTCTCAGACTTGAATCCCCAGTTATTGACAGGGAGCAACAGCTGAAGGACAGGAAAGTAAAGAGAAAGGGAAAGTAAGGAGAAGGTGTTATTTCTAGCACATGTTGATTTTCAGAGGAGACAGAAGAGTAAAATACAAGTTGCAGCACAGCAAGAAGTGTGTAAAAATTATAAGGGAATAGCAACACAAAAGAAGGGGAAAATAAAGAAATCTGAATTTGATGTAGTATGTCAGGAAACCAAGGGATGGGTCAACATACGTAGATGAGGGAAAGGCTGTGGATGTGGTCTATCTAGACTTCAGTAAAGCGTTTGACATTGTCACCCACAGCATCCTCCTAAGAAAACTGGTAGCCCATGGCCTGGATGGGTGGGTGAAAAACTGGCTGGAAGGATGGGCCCAGAGAGTTGTGGTTAATGGAACTCAATCCAGTTGGCAGCCGGTCACTAGTGGTGTTCCCCAGGGATCAGTGTTGGGGCCAGTTCTGTTTAATATCTTTATTGATGGCCTGGATGAGGGGATCGAGTGCACACTCAGTAAGTTTGCAGATGACACTAAGTTGGGTGGAAGTGTTGATCTGCTTGAGGGAAGGAAGGCTCTGCAGAGAGATCTAGAGAGGCTGGATCAATGGGCAGAGGCCAGCAGAATGAGGTTCAATAAGGCCAAGTGCTTGGCCCTGCACTTGGGTCACAACAACCCCAGGCACTGACACAGGCTTGGGAAAGAGTGGCTGGAAAGCTGCTCAGCAGAGGGACTTGGGGATGCTGGGTGACAGACAGCTGGATATGAGCCAGCAGTGTGCCCAGGTGGCCAAGAAGGCCAATGGCATCTCGGCCTGCATCAAGAACAGTGTGGCCAGCAGGAACAGGGCACTGTTTATCCAGCTGTACTTGGCACTGGTGAGGCTGCACCTCGAGTGCTGTGTTCAGTTTTGGGCCCCTCACTTCAAAAAAGACATCGAGGTGCTGGAGCGGGTCCAGAGAAGGGCAACAAAGCTGGTGAAGGGACTTCAAAACATGTCTTATGGGGAATGACTGAGGGAGCTGGGACTGTTCAGTCTGGAGAAGAGGAGGCTCAGGGGGGACCTCATTGCTCTCTACAGCTCCCTGAAAGGAGGTTGGAGTGAGATGTGGGTCGGTCTCTTCTGCCGTGCCCATAGTGAAAGGACGAGAGGAAACGGCTTTAAATTGCAGCAGGGGAGATTCAGATTGGACATTAGGAAAAATTTCTTCACTGTGAGGGTGATTGGGTATTGGAATAGGTTGCCCAGAGAGGTGGTGGAGTCACCGTCCCTGGAGGTGTTCAAGAGACATCTGGATGTGGTGCTGGGTGATGTGGTTTAGTGGTGATGTAGGCAGGCAGTTGGACTGGATGATCTTGAAGGTCTCTTCCAACCTCGATGATTCTGTGATTCTATATCAAGGCAGTTACAGATGCATTTGTGTTAAAGCAGCATGGTGAGGAATGTAAGAGGAGCAAAGCACAAAACAACAATTACAATATGCAGCAAATGACCAGAGCCTAAACAACAGCTTTAGCTGAGATGATTGTGGCCTTTGGCAATATTAAATAGAAGCAATGAGATACTGTCTGTACAGGCAGATAAGGAAAGAAAGACGACCAGAGACCAAAAGTCAGCATGGGAGTCAGACACAAAGGCTACAGAAGTTATGGCTATGTAATAAAGCCAGCCAGTGACACAGAGATTTCCCATACTGGTTTTCTTTGCTTGGAAACGCAGGTCAGCCTCAAGAAGATGCAGAATGTGCTACATGGGATACACAGGGCTTACAGAAAGCAAACTGGAACTCTCTCTGACTTGAGGCCTGCCTAAGTTTAATCTGCTCCCAGGAAAGAGCTGCCTGCACACAGCAAAATACCTCCGAAATTTCAGGCCATGCCTGCAATGTGACTGTATACATTCATGAGCACATAAGCAAACAAAATAAGCTGCACGAGCATGTCCTGATGTTTCCCCTCTGCCAGTCAGTGGGAGCCACAAGTATCTACAACTATTAGACAGATTGATAACCAGATGACAAGAAGTAAGACAAAATGAAGAAGCTAGTTTTGGAATGACTGAAATTCATCCCAAAGACAGAGTGATACTTAGCAGGGCAAAAGCTACCAAGAAATCACCCAATCACCCAAAGAAAAAGCTTTTGAGTCTACTGGAAGGGCTATGGAGGAAGCAAAAAAAAATAATATAAAATAAAGAGAGAAAGAGACTAAAACCAGAAGCTTTAAAGAACTTATGACAGAGGAGGGGAATTTAACTACAAGAAACAAAATAGTGAAATAGAAGTAGGATCTCCTTAACTTACCTAGGGGTTTCCTACCTAACTGGTGAGTAAGGGTTTCCTCCAAAGTCTGGAGTATAGCCAAGTCAAACAGCTATCCCAGGCTGGCCATAGATGGTAATATTTTAAATAAAAATCCAGACACACTGGTAAGCCACCTGAATGGACAGACATCAGTAACAACTGGGAGAGCATCAAGACCAGCAGATTGGAAGAAAGCATCTAAATCTCATGCCACAACACACTTGAATCACGGGGCACAATAACCCAGAACTCCCAGACCAAGAGAATGCATCAGCTGGGAGTCTGGGTCAAATCTCAACAACTTTTACGTGATGGGGGGTGCAGACACAGGGGAAGACAAGGGTATGAGATGGTTTAAACAAGAGCCGTGGCACCAACAGAATGAAAACCCAGCCAGCTTCTTCTCATCCCTATCCAGTCCACATATAATGATTTTTGTACTACCTAAATCCTTGCAGACTCTTACATAGATTCTCACATCATTTATTTAATTAGATGTAGTATAGTAGCAAACATACCTTTCTAAATAAAAGAAAAAAAAGCTCCCAGATCAAAAAGAAAAGACAGTTATTTGTGAACCTAGAAAACAAACAAAGGTGCTTTCAAACACTTCATGGAGGCTACAACCTTCTGTATTGGGCATGCCTTGGCACACCTGAGGTAGGCAGAACTTCTGTTTTAAAAACACAACTTGAAACAGCTCAGAACAACTTTTGATTACACTTATGTGAATAATCAGATGATCTTGGATCTTGATGAACAATACTCATTATTACAGGGTAGTGATTTTTCCTACACATGCAATACTTTCATTAAGGAATTCAAATTAAGCTGATTCACCACCACTACTGAAACCTGATGGCAGTTAAGTTGTGAACTGCGTCGCGAAGTAATGCTGATGCATTGAATTAATTTTGACAAGAGAACTAGGCTAAGGTTATATAAACTGTATCACAGTTAACAAGAAAATGCTCTTCAACTAGAATTCAAGAAATAATACCAATAACTTGATGCTGTCTAGATTTACATAACTAGAAAGGTGTTAACGTATTTCATTGTGATTACAGGCAATGCAGTAATCAAGCAGGGCAGGTAAAGAAAAATAATCACACAGTATCAGGTACTTAACAGTAAAATCAAGGCCCTATATCCTCAAAACTGTGTGTTATTAAGTACAGAAATGTTCAATCCAAATCAGCATTCAGAAACAGCCAGCTTGTGACAGGCAGGAAGCAGAACTGTGGAGAGTTCTTTAGTTATCCAAACTGCAACATACAAATTAGGTGTGTTAAGTTACACTTACCTAAATTTTTTACACTAAAGCAGATAGATCTATTCATTACAAGAAGCACAAACATCATCATCAAAAAGCATATTTTGTAATAGACTTTCCCATTAAATTAACTAAAAAAAAATCTTCCTCCATGTCTCTGACTTGACAAGAGGAAAAACCAAATCGGATTCATAAACCACTCAATGAAAAAACAGCTGTCACAGAATGGTGACTTGTCTACTTTAAATCATTCCTCCAGTCCTACAAGGCCACTTACTTCATCATGACACTTGATAAAATCACTGAAGTGGGTACTGAAACATGTCACATGGAAGGCAATAGACGTGCAGCTTTTCAGAGCTAGTGTAACACTTTCATTGACGAATTTCAGTCCTTCCTTCTTATCAGTACTGGGTATATTGTTACAACTGTTGGTGTCCTTAGCTCCAGTTATAGCCTCTCCTTTATAAGTTTCATCAGAGAAAGGGACCATCTCTCCTGAAGATGTTCTATAATGTTCTGTGCTTAGAGATCACACTGTGAATATAATACAGAAATTGCAGAAGGATGTTTTGGGGACATTCTGTGGAAACACCAAAGAAAGTGGGCCCTGCAAACAAAACCTTCCATTAGCAGTAAAACCTTCTTAATACAGCATCATCCTCTGATCACCACAACTGTAAAGCACTAGAGTCCTAAGGCTCTCCACAATTTTTAAGACATTAGGAAAATACCCACCTAGAATGATCCTGCTTGATGCTTTCCCCTCTAAAATGTATAGATATATTGTTTTATGGGTAATGTTTCAAAAAAAGAACATTAGATGATTTAGACTTTTCTGAGTGATGGCCTACTACTGAGTCATCATAAGGCAATACCTAGAAGGTACCTGGAAAGGAAAGCACAGACATTTAGTGGAAGACAAAATACCTCAACCAGCTGGAAGGGAAAAAACACCAGGCGAGATTTCATGCTGATGTGCTGTCATTGTGCAGACCAGGAGCAAAGCATTACACACATTGTAGAGTTTCCACAACTGTCCCGTTTTACTTTCTACCCTAAAAGGTCAGTCATGTCCAAGGTTCAGCTAAAACCTATGATATCCCACCCCAAAGAAGGCTCTGCTTCTCCAAGTGGTGGTTATACTTTTGTTCATACAGCACTAATATTCTTCATGATGAAAAACAATGCAAAATAAGCTCGCTTTAACAAAGTTTTTAGTGTCTTGTCACTTTAGGTCTTCTTAAAAAACATCATGATGCAAATTAGGGCATGGTCAGGTAGGCATTCTGGTATAACCAGTTGTAATTAGTAACCCACATCAGCTTCATAATTCCAGTTATTACACAAACAGTTCATACTTCTATTCTGCTTGTATTTCAGGACCAAAAGGGATCATTTGGATCACATCATCTGGCCTCTTTCAAGTCAGTGATGAAAGCTCTCACCTAGTCAGGTTGTGCAACAAGCTCATGATGTCAACTGCATCTCCAGAGCAGCTTCTTGAAAGAAATTGAGGCTTAACTCAAAGGACTTACAATGATTAAAATATCCTCATAATGCTTTACAGGAAGCTGTTCACTGATTAATGATCATGACTCAAAAAAAAAAAAAAAGTGTTTTACCACTCATTTCCCACTAGATTTGCCTTTAGCTTCCAACCATTGGATATCACTGTGGTAAGAATAAGGAACCATACAATCAGAAGGCCTCTCCTCTGAGTATCATGCATGCTATGATTTCACCACTTTGAGGTTTTTCTTGCATAAATCAAACACTTGCTCACTGACAGACACATTTACCAGGTCTTCAGTTCTTCCTGTAGCTCTTCTGTGAACTCTTCTGAGTTTAAGAGCATCCTTTTTAGCCTGGCCTCCTAAAGATGCAAGCTTATGAAGAATGCTTTCTGCCTACATTTGGCCACCAATCTCTCACTGATGATTTTTTTGAATCAGTTGGTGGATTTCCACAAAATTTGACAGAGTGGTAGAGATCTCAAAAGATACTTCAGTTCTATGAATTTTGTTAAATCCAGTGGCTGTGTAAAGAGGAAAGCACCACTGAACGTCCCTAGGGAGGAAAGGGCTACATATGGCACTTCAGCGATTCTCTAGCTATTGACTCAACAGCACATGAATAGCAAGAGTTAGCCATTGCACTGTCTTACCTCTTACCAACATGATGCTTAGGCTTGCAGGGCAGGAAACAGGACAATACAGCAGTGACTGTCAAACAACTAAAAGGGTAACAGCATGTGCAGCCAGTACATCTGCAGCTGTATAGAGTCTAGCTGAATACTTGCTTCTGTTTGAGGCTTGTATGAAATTACTACAAAACCATCACTTTGGAAGCAAGTCAACTTCAAAATTAGTTAAAATTAATTGCAGACACTACTGCCTCCAAAAGCACAGCCTCCTTGCCAATTTCTGTGCTTGTTAGAATGGCATCTTGCATTTTCTTTCAAAATATTTCCCTCTGCTCTTTGTATTTGAGAACAAAATGATTAAAGAAGGAACTAGCAAACTGACTCATACAGTGGGAAGGAAAAGAGTGTAACAAGGAAAATGACTGATCTCAAAGTGTTATTAAATTAAAAATGCATACTAAAAGACTTAATCTTTCCCACTCGCAAGTGCTTTCTATGTTACAAATACATAATTAGCAACACAAATGAAATATTCCACAATCGACTCTTACTGAAAATGCAAGAAAATGGCATCTAAGTCAAAGATTTACACCAAGCAGTATAGTAGACACCTGGTGAATTTAGAACCATAGACACTGAGAAGAATTTGGTCATACTACATAACCAGTTGTGCTTCCAGTACAGTAATGTACCCAGAAACAAGACCATGATTTCTAGCTCATCCAGATGGAGTAGGGAGATACTTTCTCATTATTGCCACATACACTGTCAGACTTCTTGCAGTAACTTCCTCTCAACAAATAGTTCTGTGAACAATGGAGTTAATGAAGTTTCCTATGCATTGTGTATCAGGTCTTTACTCTCCTTTTACTTGCAAAAAATCCCAACTTCCAACACCTTAGGCCCCGCGACTTCCCTTCATCCTCCAGCTTCCCCTATACCTATCATACCTTGATGTCCTCAGTTCCCTATTCTGCTACTTAAATATCATCTTGGTAAGTGCTGCTCTTGGAGCAATAGATAAAAAACTTGCAGAGAAAAGTGCAATTTGAAAGTTGTGTCCTATCATATTGCTCCTTTAGAAGCTTCACCAGCATTGGTTTTGGAAGGTGCCTGCCACAAAATGTTATTTAATGCCATCAAACCACCCTAACACTGTGACCTCAAGTACATTCAGAAGTTAAAAATCATTTATCAAGAGAATTTATGCTTGAATAAATTGCCCTTTATAATCCCAGACTATGTTTACTCTGTGTAAAACAGGAAGTACCCTCATATTATTTAAATAGTGGAACTTACTGTTGAAACAAACCAACTTAGAAGAGTCACATTCCAGCCTTGGTTTTACACATATGCCAGAGTCACGTGATGGCAATTCACTCTCAAAATGGCCAGCACTTTAAAACATGTTCTGCTGGAGGTGGACTACTGACTGCCAAAGGGTCTAATCAAAGAGGTTGCTCTCGATTAGGGTTACAGGTATGAAGATACTTGTTCGTGATTTGAGAAAAGAATTTCTTGAACAGAGGAGAAATTCTGAAGAAACACTGAATACAAAACCAAAGAAGGGTGAAACTGTAACTACATTTAGTGGGAAACCTGGCAGCAGGAGATAGCATTTATAGATAGGGGGAGGTTTGGTGGAGAAAGAGCAATTTAAACTTGATTTAGGCTACAAAAGATATATTAAGAGAAGTTTTGGTGGAGATAGAGAAGCAAAGGGCAGAGAACTACTTAGATGGCAGGCAGTGTAACCTCAGTGCTACCAGAGCTGGGAAGAAAGAAAAAAAGAAAATTATGTACTATGCTAAAGCCTTGGACATAAATACATATCTATTCCTTTTCTCCTCCCCTCCCTATTCCCCAAAACCCACGGTATTGCAGCACTACATGATAAAAATACCATATCCTATGTGATTTAATCTCTGAGCAATTTTCCCCCACCAGTTTGTTATGAAACACATATAAGATTAAAGGCACTACCAAGATGCAATCCTGCAGGAAAAGGCACAGCTTGATGTACAGTATGCTCTCTAGAGAAGAGATTGTGACACATTTTAATGGATGTATGAGTTTATTGAAAATGAAGCCCTGAAACCACTTTGTACCCTCATTAGCATTCCCTACCAGCAGCAAACACAACTTGAAATTTCTCAAAATACTATGAGGTGGCCTGATTGATGCATGCATTAAACTTGCCTTCTTGTAGTCAGCAATACAATTTTTTCCCCTAACTGATTCAGCTCGTATTTCAGGCAGGAAAATAAGCTTCATTTGACCCTGAAGCAACTTCAAAGCTGGCTGTATGCTGTATGTCTCTGCAATGGAATAGAAACTTCTCTAAAGCAACACATAAATGTATGTTCTCCAAACTTGGAAGCAGCAAACCCGAGAGGCAGGGTGGCCCAGGGACCCATTTTGAATGTAGGCAAAGAGCACTGACAGCTGTAACATCTCAGGGAGAGCACCCACTGCCACCTCTGGTTCAGGCTGCTTCCAGGCTCAACAGGAGCTACAGCCTTGTACCCACCCAACATACCTATCATAAAAAGCCTAAGACTGAGCACAGGTACCTCACGTAGTAACAAAAGTGTCATCAGCACACTGCCTCCATGAGGGAGCACCTTGGGGTTTCTCTTGACTTTTCTGTAGAACACCACCACCATGAAGAGAGGAGCAAACCCTCTTCTGTTCTACACTACTGACCAGAGTCCACACAACACCAACACCACCTATTAAAGAAAACTAAAATACTATGAGATATTAAAGAAATTGCATCACGATAATGGGTCCCCGTGTTTTCTGCATTAAAATGGCATTCAGAAAAAACATACAGCACAGAAAAGCACTTTCTAAAACTTTGCTGGCTACCCTTTCTGCACTCCCACTTCCCACTCTTATCAGCAACACAGAGAGAGCCATGACAGAAAGCAGACAGAATTTGGTCTTCAGCATCATAAACACAACATAGCCACACATTTTCAAGTTCTCTCTTTAATCCAACACTTTAGACAGTTTCTTTACCTGTTCCTGGGATCTGATGAAGATAGTTATCTACAGGAAAGTAAACTAGCTCCAACATAAACAAGAAAAGCAGGAAGCAAGCTAGTTAAAGGAAAACTCTCAGATGACTCAAAGATTATGTCTGTAGGTTTTAATTTTACTCAAAAGCATTTAAATATATTCCATGATTGAAGGACTCCTGCAGTTTTTCAAGGTGTCTCCAAATGCAATCACAGGTGACAACAGCAAACCTTCACCAGACAAGATGGGATCATGTTTTCCTCTTACTCTTAGATTAGGATGCAGACTACTGTCCACAAGCAGGCGTGGTTATTATCTCAGCCCTCCTGAGTAGACTTGATGTATGTGGCTTTGCCCTTCAGAAGCTATGACTAGAAAAACATACAGGCTGACCCTCTGAAACTTTCAAAATGGAGCATCGTTTACCTTTAACCTTAGAAACATCGCATTGCATTAAGAGAATTTTAAACAGTTACATCATGTCAGACTGATTTAGGGCAATGGTTGCCAACCTGCGAGCAATGTGCTGCCCATGCCACTTTCCAGCAAAGCTCTTGGACAAGGAAATCCAAATCTATAATGTGAGCAATCAGAGGAAGGTCAAATGCTGCTGACTGCATGGTCTGTGCTCTGTTCTCATGGAAGAGAAGGCGGGGGAACCATCACTGAGTCCCAGCACTCCCAGCCCCAGGCAGAGACCTGCTTTAACCACACTTGACAAATGACACCTTCCTCCTTACCTCCCCGTTCCTCTTCAGAAGAGCTTTTACAGCTCTTAAATGCCCAGATCTCAGTCACTGTTCTCTTAATGGCCCCCAAAGTGTTTATCTTAGAGATGTCATATCTACTTATCATTTCCTTTCCTGCTTGCTCTTGCAAACAGCCCATTTAACTTTGTTTCACTTGGGCAGAATACATTTTGTAGAGCTCTCAAGAGAGTTGCACAGCATTTAAGTTTAATTCATAAATTAATGCAGAGCAGTCACATCTTCCACATCAGGGCTATAAATGCTTCATTCATCAAATAAAATTTCAGCATTGCTAATGTATTTGAAGACTCATGAGTTGCTTGCTGGAAAACTGTTCTACTACATATGAAAGACAGCAGTGGCTACTGAACCACACACATTATTATTTAGCTAGAGAGATTTACTGGGGGGAGAACAAGAGAAGGGGGGGGAGCTCTCCAAAACAGATGTTTCCAAGCTTTTTTAAACCTAAGAGACAAGACATAAGACAACACTTGAAGGAGCAGCTGGGGACACTGAATAAATACAGACATTTAAATGTGACTAATTACATACACATGCTGGAATTCTCAAAGGAAGATCAGGGATCCAGCCTCCCAGCTCATGCTGACTTTCAACAGGAGTTTAGTGGGCTGTTTCTTCAGGCATGCTGGAAGTCAGATGTCATCTTGCTAAATACAGAACACTGCTTCTAAATGTTGCCTCTGGTAGCTTAACCACAGAGAAGTTTATGGATTTCTATAAAGCTATCTGCAGAAGTCCTCGTCTTTATTAAATAGGAATGCATGTATCTGATGATCCTAGCCTGTGTTGCTCTGTGAGATGAAAGAAAGTTGTCTCGACCAGCCCAGAGGCTTTAAAGCATCTGGGGAACCACCTTTCTGTGCTAAACACAAATGTGCTGTGCAGAATCTGCTCTAACAATGGTGGAAAAAGGTTTATTAAAGGTCTAGGGCTCTACTGTTCAACTACTTCAGTTGTGATGCAGAGGATATCTGTATAGGGAAAGTGATGTCTCAGAAAAAAATTAGGCAGAAGCTCGTGCCATCGTTTTTCAGATGTGCTCATGAAATATGGGTACACACGATCTGCTCATGACTTATTCAAACACTTCAACCTGGCATGGTTGTAGAAAGAGCATCCTTCCCTGGTCCCTGCTGCTCCTTTTCCTTCCTCTGCATTACAGAAAAAGAACAGTGCAGTTTCTAGGATGCCCAGGTTTAAGGCCTGATTCAGCTTAAAAAACATGAGGAAAAAAAATTAAAATACACCATTGCTCAAGCAGCTGCTAGGAGTCGTGTGTCAGCACAAAGGGGTGGGCATGGACACAAGCAGCAGAAAGCATGGGAAAGTCTTGACTGCTTATTTCCATGCCTTAGTACCTTGAAATGTTCATAAAATTACAAACAGATTTCTGGCATGTGACAAACCACTTGACAAACAAGAGATGGCCTTCACTTTACAGCCAATGGAAGGTGAGGCCAAATGTTGGTAGCCACAACAAGCAGCAGCTGACTGTGCAGAGGGCCAGAAAGGCTGTGGCTGTAAAGAAAGTGAAGGAAGACAACATGAGATCTTTTGTGAGCGAAGGACAGGGAGGGGAGAAGACAGAATCTACTGAATAAGACTTACTTCTCTCTGTGGAGAGCCAGCTGACAACTACATCTGAGCCACTCCCTAGGACCATCAGGTTTCATAGCAGTTCCACAGAGGGAGCCCACAAGTAGCAAAGTGTTCCCAGAAGGAGCGTGCAAGAGTGAGAGTTGTGGTTCTTACAGAGGATGACAGCAGGAGCCGTCAGTGACACAAGAAGTCTGACTGTGGTGCCTGCATCTGTACTGTCAATGTAACTTTTAAATCCACTAATGCTTCTCCTTATAATCTCTTTAGCAGATATTCAGGCTGGGAGATTGTGCTGCAGCAGCTGGAAGAGACTAGGGCCTCTGATGAAGCACAACAGCTTAGTGGTATCAAAGTACTGAATGCTTCCTAAAGAGAAGCTATTAGGTAACAGCCTTTAAACTCACTTTTTTTGCTTCCTCTGCAGAGGCTAAGGAAGCTCATACATCTTTTGCATTTTAAAATAATCTACTATTTGATGTCCAAGAGCTCAGCACTTAACAATTTCAATTTGCCCTTACATTCAGATGAATTTTCACATCCACCCATCCAGCTGCCTGTTTACAGTGGGGCTGCAGGCTGGCTCAGCAATGCCCTGGCTGCTTTCAAGGCTTTCTGAAAGGCAGAGACGGCAGCAAAGGCTCAGTGAGCACACTGGTGAAGACCTATGGGTAAGCTGATCTTTATTTGTTTCCTGGATAGGTGAAGAAGTTTCCCAATTAGACCCAGTCTTCATTCAGCCTGCATGTGTGTCTTTGAACACAAGCACTATTCTGCGGCTTAAAAAGCATGCGTGTCTAAGGTATTTTTAACCAGCTGCCCACTGGAAGCAGCTTTTGTTCTCCTTGCAGACCTGAATTGTTTAGCCAGTTATATCTATAACTGCCGTTTGCAGGGTAGTGTTTACTTTTGCAGCTAAGAGCTCCATTTAACAAAAAAATAAAACTATTTTTTAAAACTTTAAAAAGGAAGTTGGGGAAGTTCATAAGACAAGTGTTAAAAACAGCCTGTTCTGATGAATCTAAGATGAAGTGATTCTAGATTCTTGCTCATGGTTTTACAGCCTCATCTTACTTGCTCACTGCAACAAATTCATGAGCTGTCCACAAGAAAATCACTTATCTTCACAAAATTCAGTTGGTAGCTGCACTCCCCCTAATACACCCAGTCTCTGTTTTATGCTCATGAGCTACCTGTAAGAAAGGTTCTGCCTCCTCTGCTTTTGCTGTTCTTCCCGCTAGCAAATTCCAGCTACATATTTAGCTGAGCATTGCTTAACTATCGCATTCTTGTCTTACATGCCTATGCACTAGAACGAAACTACTTATGAACAAACATGAATAAGGTTTCAGATCGTGTGGAAAAAGGTTCAGAGCTGCAGTTCGCTATCTTTTTCCAAAAGCAAACAGTGTGGCATGAAGAAGATGCTGGACTAGATGCTGGAGCATAGGAGGTTCCATGTAAATATCAGGAAAAACTTTTTCACTGTGAGAGTGACAGAGCACTGGAACAGGCTGCCCAGAGATGTTGTGGAGTCTCCTTCACTGGAGATATTCAAAACCCGCCTGGATGCGTTCCTGTGTGATGTACTGTAGGTGACCCTGCTCCGGCAGGGGGGGTGGACTAGATGATCTTTCGAGGTCCCTTCCAACCCCTTAGATTCTGTGATTCTGTGACTACATTCTGAAGTGCTTATTGTCCTGTGCTGATGTAATAATTCCTCTTTCTTTTTCATCATTCTCTCTTTCTCACTTGTAAGACACCTTGCCATGAAAACCTGCATCAACAGAACTACATACTCCAGAAATATTTTTATTTCCCAATTCCCTCATCTAAACTGCTAAGATCTACTCTCACTTACCACTCAAATAACAAATAGCCATGGAAACTAGCCAGAGCCAAACAGAGTGCCCAGGTCAGCTACAGAATGGAAGATGACAATGAAAAAGATGGCTTCAGCAAGACAAAAGCTTGCTTGGACTCTGATTTTCAAGTTTTGTTTCTAAGAACAAAGGGCTGGATTTAAATTAAGATCAAATGTGGTTAAAACCCCAGGATTTTTCTATGCATTTCAATTAATACATTGTATTTACTGAACAATAACATGCAAATCAGTGTTACAGAATGCTTCGCCACCCAGTCTGACTATTTTCTCTGCATTGTAGAAAGTGAACAAAATAGTCTTCAAATCGAGGCCACATGGGCAAAAATTTGAATGAAGATTTAAAACCTGTCTGGTCAAATGAATAGAAAGATAGGAAAGCATGCTGCATGCTGCCATATTGTTAAAGTTGTCCTTGATGTACTGTTTTTCATGAAGCAAGAAGTTGCATGTGTCACGTGGTAAGAAGAATCTTTCCAGACATTTATTTCTAGCATTTCAGGAATTTCACTTAAAAAACCCATTGGTACTATAATGTTACCTGGCTGCATTTAACTGAAGACAAAAGCCTTTAAAACAAAGCACAGCATTTTCTTTCAGAACAAAACAAAGCAAGGTAAACACTTCTGAAGGTCCTTTAGTATACCACCTAATTATTCAAAACGGACCATGATGAGAGTGGAAGGATGTTCCAGTTAATCTATATTTGCAGAGTCCCAGACATCACTGGGTCTTAACCCACAATTAGGGTTCAAACAATATGGACAGAGACCTTTGGGGCTGTACCGCATCACTGAGGAGTGCACTACACACTTCCAGAAAGGCTAAAGCAATGAAAATCTGGTACTGAGCACAACTCAGCGCTCCTTTTTTCCTCTCTAAGCACAGTATTCTCCAGGCCTGCTCTGAGGACAGTCCAAGCTTGGTGATAAGCCCACTGTCCTGTGTGTCCCCCACATGTAATGTTGTCTCACACAACAGAGATACAGTGGGGCAGAAAGACAAGAAACTGCCCTTTCCCACCTTCTATTTCCCCCTCTCCTGCAAAGCCCTAGGACCTACAGCAATACAAATAACACTTCAACACAAGATGCCAGCCTAGGACTTGGTAGATGCAGGTTTAAACCCTGGTTTCCCAGAATGAATGTGATCACCACTCAATCATATTTAAATGGCACAATGAGAGTCCTCAAGTAGTAGCTAAAGAAAGGTTGAGCCCTCCAGCTGGTGCACAGCTATACTGACATAGCAACTTTTGTTCTGAAAGAGGTACTGCTGTGTTCCAGTGGCATTGTGCCACCGCTCAGAGCCTACAAAGCAACTTGCACCAGACCACCCCTGCTCAGATTCACTCTGTCTCATCACAGAAGACCGCAGGGGGAAAGATGTGCCTACTCACAAAGCTCTGGTAGGGCCTGGATGACTGGAAGGTATATGCACAGGCATGCAAGATCACATATCTCAGCACATCCTCATATCAACAGTGTGCCTAGAAGGATGGAGGTCAACCACATGGCTCACCTGCACTTGTTAACAAGTCCTAGGTGTAGAGACTACCATGATAGTGTGTTAACAAAGCCTTAGCAGAGGCAGTAACAAAATGATGTCAAATACCAGTCTGAAAATAGGCCTGGTCAGAACTTTACTTGCAGAGCATTTTTTCTACTGACTCAATCGCCAAATAGCTAGAATTTTATGATGCCAACACTCCAATTTTGACAGCTTTTCTGCTAGACAGAGAATACAAAGCCAATTCCTGACAGAAGCCA
The DNA here is from genome assembly GCA_013398125.1 of Aegotheles bennettii. Classification (NCBI taxonomy): domain Eukaryota; kingdom Metazoa; phylum Chordata; class Aves; order Caprimulgiformes; family Aegothelidae; genus Aegotheles; species Aegotheles bennettii. The sequence continues at coordinate 199,745 of VZRW01009489.1, read as the reverse complement.
ACCAGCTCTGCCACTGCTCCTGAAGCAGCCACCTGAAAGGCTTTGGTGTGGTCAGAGAGCAACGACCTTCCAGACTCCTCCTCAGAGGAAAGCAAAATCTTGACTGCCATCTGAGTCCTGCAGCTTCTAGGCTTAAACTAATTTGAATGAGATTGGATGGCTGATTCTGAGACTGCTTTAATAACTGATGGCAGACTTTTGCTTGTTAAATCAGCTCTGTAACACTGTCACCACACAAGTTGTGCTACAAATTTGCTTAGCTGGTAAGGTCCTTAATGCAAATCAGAAGGACATTAATATTATCCTTTGATGTCTTTTTAGTTTTTATACCATGACTAAATTGGATAAGTGCTTTATTAACATGTAAAACTATTAGGAAGAAAATTATGTAGATTATGGAGAGAAGGAGAAGAGAAAATGAAAAAATCTCACATTTTAAAAACTCACAAGGATATCACCAATAAAGAACATTCAATGTCCAATCAATGTTTTGATTCCTCCAACTATTTTTAAATGAAGCACTGCACACCATCTGCAATTAGTGTGTTTCTCATAACTTTGCAGTTACATTTCAAATCCTACCGTGTTGCAAGCTTATGGCAGACGACACCAGTGTCTGTTATGACTTCACTCAGTCTGAGCTCGAGGTGGACCTTGCCCTGAAACACACCAAATGAAAAATTAGTTTTATGCATAGCCAGCCACACTACTCCAACCTAAAACAAAGCAAGTCAGTTAATGCAAGTAATGCCAGGAGGAATTTAAAGATTAAGTAATAGCTAAGGTATTTCACATACCAGGGAAGCCAGATCAGCAGCCATTTCACTAAATTTCAGTGCGTAATTCCCATCATTGTCTTATCCCTATATGTTTTACTAATTGAGGTATACGGATTATCTGCAGTCTGACACCACAGTCTGTGTTGGAGCTTTATATTTCACATTTTAAATATTAAACCAAGATCTGCAATACAATCATTGAAAAGATATCACAGCAGTGTTTTATAAATTAATACCTAGAGGTTTTAAACATTAGAAAACATAAAATTATTAAATAGTACAAAGTGTGAGAAAAGTATCAGTAAAACTACATTGGGCAACTAAAAAAAAAATTAATTCAACCATGTTGCTAGCTTTCATGGCATCCACTATTACACAGTCTTCAACTCCTTACCATCACATTAACTTTATTACGACTTGGGACAAAATGTTATGCTCAAATATGCTAAGAAAATAAAGGCAATCATTAATACAAGCTGCATTCCTTTTATTAACTCTGTTATATTTCAAAACATGAGTATCCAACTCAGAACCACTCTTACAGTATATATATAGCAAATGTAAACCACATTTTGTTATTGACCTAATCCCACATACAAGAAAGGCAGGAAAGAGGATCTGGGGAACTACAGACCTCCGTGGAACAGTCTGACCTTGGAACAGGGAAAGTTCTGGAACAGATCATCTTGAGTGCCAACACACAGCACATGCAGGACAACCGGGTGATCAGGCCCAGTCAGTATGGGTTTATGAAAGTCAGGTCCTCCTTGATGAACCTGATCTCGTACGACAAGGTGACTTGCTTAGTGGATGAGGGAAAGGCTGTGAATGTTGTTTACCTGGACTTTATTAAAGCCTTTGACAGTTTCCCACAGCATTCTCCTGCAGAAACTGGCTGCTCATGGCTTGGGTGGGTGTACCCTTCACTGGGTAAAATATCAGGCACATGGCAG
>VZRW01009489.1:125508-197779 GCA_013398125.1 Aegotheles bennettii | reverse complement strand
CTGGATGCGTTCCTGTGTGATGTACTCTAGGTGACCCTGCTCTGGCAGGGGGGTTGGACTAGATGATCCTTCGAGGTCCCTTCCAACCCCTAGGATTCTGTGATTCTGTTCTCTTTAATTTCTCTATCAATGATCTGAACAAGGGGACCGAGGGCACCCTCAGTAAGTCTGCAGACAACACCAAGTTGGGTGGGAGTGTTGATCTATCTGAGGGTAGGACAGGCTGGATCGATAAGCCAAGGTCAACTGTATGAAATTCAATGAGGACAAGTGCCAGGTCCTGCACTTGGGTCACAACAATCCAATACAATGATACAAGGTTGGGGAAAAGTGGCTGGAAAGCTGCCTGGTGGAAAAGTTATCTGGGGGTGTCAGACAACAGCCAGTTGAACACGAGCCAGCAGTATGCCCAGGTGGCCAAGAAGGCCAACAGCATCCTGGTTTCTATCAGAAACAGTGTGGCCAGCAGGAATAGGGCAGTGATTGTTCCCCTGTACTCAGCCTTGGTGAGGCTACACGTCAAGTACTGTGTTCAGTTTTGGGCCCCTCACTACAAGAAGGACATTGAGGTGCTGGAGCATGTTCAGAGAAAAACAATGAAGCTGATGAAGGGTCTGGAGCAGAAGTGTTACGAGAAGTGGCTGAGGGAACTGGGGCTGTTTACGTTGGAGAAAAGGAGGCTGAGGTGAGACCTTACCGCTCTGTACAACTACATGAAAGGAGAGTGTAGGCGATTGTTGGTCTCTTCTCCCAAGTAACAGGTGATAGAATGAGAGAAAATAGCCTCAAGCTGTGCCAGGGGAGGTTTAGACTGGATATTAGGAAAAATTTCTTGGCAGTGTTATGTTACAGGTTGGACTCTGATCTTAAGGGTCTTTTCCAACCTAAATGATTCTATTCTGACATGCCAGCACTGCAAATCATCACAGCCATAAATTGAGCCATTGAACTTCATAACCACTTCCTCTCCACCCTTTTAACCAAAGGACCCAAAATCCACCCTGCCAGTTAGTCAAGAGCTCTAATGTGGGTTCATCTTCGACTCAGGTCTACCTCAACTCATATAAAAAAAAGTCTGTTGCCAATCCTTTCATAAGGTCTTCAAGATTTGACCTTCCCTCTTCCTGCACATGACCAAAACTCTTGCCAGAGACTTCACTGTCTCTTCTGACTGGTTACAGCCAGCTCCTGTTCTATGAGGATGTCTATCCTGTGTAACCAAGGAGAATGAAGAACAAACCCTGGATTCAAGTCGTCACCTACACTGCTAAGATCTGCTTCCTATACAGCAGATTTGTCTGGATGAAAGCTGGTGAAAGCAATTCAAAGCAGACCAGGGAGTGCAGTAATCATGAAGCAGCACAGACACGCAGAAGTTCAGTTGAAGCTCCTTCCCTGGTTCTCTTACATTTAGCTTAGCAGTACAAACAAACTGTGAAGCCAGTACCTGGATACTTGTCCTGAAGAAGCCTGTGAGAGATTGACTCTTACAGTAAGAAACAATCTCTCTCTTCCCTTGTATACCCCCTACCCCCCTCAAAACCCTATCACCTACTTACACCTTCAGTATTCTGAGTCAGTAGTGTTTTTTCCTGTCTGAGGGCTGGAACACAGGTCTTTCAAGTACATGTGGCAGATGATACTGATGTTCATCCAGAAAATAAGAAAAAAGACCTCTCCATGCTGTATAAGAGCTCACATTGCAGAGGCATCACATCAGCTCACTAGCATTCTGAACAGGGAAGAACCCCAACCTGTGTGGGAGTTTAAAAAAAACCAGCTCCTGACAGGTGTCTTTTGCATCATTTTAAACAAAATAAGAAAATCAGACAACAATGCAAAACCCAAACATGTTGTATTTGGCTGTCAGACTCCTGATTCTTGATGTCTGCTTCAGCAAGACACGAAGCCTCCTTCACCCTGTCAGTGTACACAAGTGTCAACATCTGTCATTTTTTTCTAAACTATATACTGTCCTCATGAATAAGAGAAAGATTTCTCTGCACAAATGCATTAAACTGCTTCTAGACCCATTTCTTTAAGACTCAGTACCACTGCAGCACCCATTGCACCCAGGCATAACAAGGGCTACGCACGCAACCAGCTGAGAACTCCGGTTAAGCAGGATGGTTTTCTGGCTTTAGTTTTACTATGTTTTCCCTTACTCTTTACTGTTCTCTCCCTCATTGGTCACATTTTAACACAGGAGCTAAACCACTAGTCTCTGGAGAAATAGTTTATACTATGAACTTGTTAAAACACCGCTGCCATCGTCATTAATAACCTGAGTATTACCTTTACTAGAGAAATCAACACTAACACAAGTTTTGAGAAATTAAGAGACAGAAGCTGACTTTAGAAACTCTAGAGAAAATATCCCTTTGTAGAAAAATATAAAGAAGGTAAGATAAAGTTTTCACTGAAATATTTCTGCTGTTCTTAAAGGCAAGACTGACCTCTCTCAGGAAACAAAAGAATGCTTCAGTACACTTAGGTGAGCCTGAATGCAAATTTACTTACAGTGCCAATTTGCTTGATCTCACACAGACTACGATGGAAGCTCCCTATTTTAAAAATTAAGCTGCAAAGATCTTTTTAAGTTGGCAGTACTTCACACATTTTCCCAGCTACATTAAGTACAAAAATACAGCACCGCCTCCTTTGGGCTGAGAGTGATTTTTTCTTGTAGCTCTCATTTTTCTCTTGTGAAGACTTTGAAAACGGTCAGCTGCTCAAAAAGTGACTCAAAGCTTCAGACTGCAAAACAGAGGTCATGGGATCAATGGGACCAGCAGCCCTACAACTATTCCCAGAACACCTTCTTACTTCCAGTTAAAACCTCAAATAAATAAATACATTAAAATAAGGCTACAGTAACATACTTGCAGGCTAATTCACAGGAAATATAACTCCTATAAAAACAATGTTTTTTCCCAAATCAACTGTACTGTTAGATAAAACATAAGGAATCACCTGAATAAGTTTACTACTGAGCAATGCCATTAGTTTGTTTACAAAATACTGGATGACGCAGGGAAGACAGAATACTATGCAACTAATCAGTATCATAAAATCAACAGTTAATCTAACCAACAGATGGCTAATTGATCAACCATACTGGATTAAATGTACCACAGAAACAGGGAGTTGCCAATATTTTTATTTACTGACAACTTATAATAAAGAAATTCTTATTTTTATTATCAAAAGAACTACTTTGATAATAACAAGAGACTCCAATTGTGTTAGGTTTGCCCAGTTATTGGCAGCATTTACAAGCAGGAAAGATCAGAAAACACAGCAGGGTGAGAAGTATGTTGTCCCTCTTTTAGAGCTGGAACACCGTGGCTTAATTCTTCTCAAGACAATTTCTGTTGCAGAGCTAGGGATTGAGTCCTATGTCCTAGCCACAAAGGTTTTTTCCCTTCAACACAGAGAAAAAACTCAGAAGAAGCTGCTGGAGGTTTGATAATTTTGAAGTAGAATGCATTAATTGCTATAAAAACATTTCCATTAAAAAAAAATACTTCAGGATGTTCCTAGAAGCAGCTATGCTCATTAGCATACCCTTCACATTTGGAAGAGTAGGACTTTTTCAAGAAACTAACTGAAGGAGTGCCAACTCAACTGCTGAATGCTTCCTTTTTCATAAACTGGCTGATATGGATGGGTGGGTTCACAGGTGCTACGTCCTTCCTAATCACATCTAGCCACAGAACAGGGCCAGCCAGCTTCCATTTTTCAGTTCTTGATTAAAGAAGCCATCAGCAGATTGAATTTATTGTAGGGAAGTAGACATCACTCAAAAGGACATTAGTAACAAATAAAACTTTTTTAAAAGGTCTTACTGAGGAAAAAAAAATATACTCTGCTTGTTAAAAATACTCTTTACTAAAAAATAATAAAGTTTAGCCTTCTTAACATTCTCATAACAGTAACAGGTGTCTGGGAGAACAACATGCAGAGTTATCTGGAAAACAAATTGAAACTGATCATAAGCTTGCAAAGAAAAGAAAAATCAGAACCAAAGTGTTTTTATAGATACTGGAAAATCTTGTCTCTATCAACCTCATTTCTCCTTGGAAAGCAGCTGTGAGTTACTGAGGACTGAAACACCAGAAGACAGTTGTAAAGCAAGTATACAAACGCTACCTGCTTGTATCATGTATCCAGCAGTTGCAAATTTGCAGTTTAATTTAAACACTACGTTGAGGGAGAGAAGAAGACACATGACCACACACTGTCATAAGAATAACCTTAGGATAAAGTTCTGCTACCCTGGTGTGAAGCACTTTTAGCATCTTGAGCAAGTGAGGCGCCTCAGAGGCAGCATTTGCAAAGTCACCACAACACCACTGGGAGCCATTTCTGAGCCCAGTTATGTGCACACATTTTGGCCTGGAATGACACACACAGTGTGATCCAGTGACCGAGTGCCGATTCAGATGCAACATCTGATCTAACTTGTAACAGATGTGATCTGGTTTTCCAGAGAAAGTTACGGAAAAACCACTGACAAACACTAGGAGCCTCTGTGCTCTAAGGCTCTAGTAAGCACACAAAAGACTGAGAGTCTAAGTTCAAAAGAGAGGAGCTGGATCTACCCAAACCTCTTAAGTCGTGTCTTTAAGGAAGTACCAACCATATCTCCATCCTTTTTGTTACTGTGAAAGTTCTTAGAAATCTTTCACCTTTTAAAAACGTCAGAGGAGAAGAACAAGTCTTCGCTCTTAATTTTAAACAAAAATATACAAAATATACGATCCGCTTGCTTGAATATTAATATAAAGTCAGTTAACTTCACATATGGGGCTCACAGATCACTATAATTCTCTCTTCTACAAAAGAACAACAGCTGGTATCACAAAAACTGCTAAAAAGGGTATCTGTCTACTATTAAACCTGCTGGACAAAAGGTTTGTGATCACCCACCCTTCTCCTTTTCACTAGCCTACCCAATTTTGCTGGGAACTTTCCTCTCCAAGGTGGGAATGACTCCGCATGGTAGTTTTCCAAACATCCATCCCACATGGGACCCTTATCCCAGACCAGCTGTCTGCATTTGCTGCTGTAACTCCTTCCTTTAGCAGAGGACAGCAGGCTGGGAAAGGTCTAAGGATCATGCTCCAGATCGCAGATCATGCTCCTGTCTGCCAGACCACAGTGCAGCACAGAGTCTGGAACAAAATCCAGTCCATCACTGAGGAAAGCACAACAGCTCTAATGAACACAGCATGGACTCATAAATGCTAGGCAAAGCAGAACCAGTGTCTGCTTGGTCTCTGTATGTGGAAGTGTGTCAGAATTGCTCAGTAACTGGCAAACATCTTCAAAAGCCACAATGTTAGCCTTCCTGTTTCTCTGAAGGAAGAATACCTCCATATGGTCAAAATCCTTATAATTAGTCATGTTTTCCTCTCAAATACTTTGAAGCAATTTAATATGCAGATACTCTAAATGAAAGCCACCTAGTTTTCATTTTCACAGATAAACTGTGTTCTGCAGATACAGAACCAAGGTATGTTGTTTTGAAATCATGTAAATTTATTATTGAGCAGTAGGGGCTCCTTACCACAGGCCATGTTACCAACTAGCTTTTTAAAAGTAATAGACCAAAAACCAGATAGACTGTCTTACTCCTTTGCGCTGATAAGCCTGAATACAGCACTCTCACATTCACATAGGGAGGAAGTCTTGACACTGCCAGACCACAGTGCAGTAACTGGTCTTTTAGTTTATCACAAACATTATTTACCATTGTTGACGCATAATTCATTTCTCAGAAATAATTTTGTCAGCAGGCATGTAGCTTGGAGAGTCTTCCCACCCTATCAAAACAGATTTCATCTCTTTTCAAAACAACTAGAAGAGAGAAACCTGACAACCACTGTTCATAAAATAGAGGGTAACACCCATTTATTTCCTGTATGTGGTGGAAAGCTGATACCAAAACTGGAAGCAGCTGCTTCTTTTTACTATTTGCATATAGCCACGCTTACAACAAAATGTGTCAGTGATTTATCTTTACACTAGAAGCATTTAAATACCTACACAAAGACAGTTAATGTCCTTGTTGGACAGTGGGCATTGAATGCTCTAAACTGTTTAAAGGATTGGGTAATTTTGTCAATCACTGGAGTGAAACAGCCCTATACAGTTATTCCTAAAGACAATCTGCTCAACCTAGTTTATCTTCAAACTCATATTCTTAAGGAAAGTAACAGTATGCATCAGAGTCATTCCAGTTCAACACACATACAGAGCCATTCCAGCTCTACATATACAAAAAAGCAATGATTTATATGGAACAGTAAGCAGGCAGATACGGGAGAGACTGTGGCAACTTTCACATTACTATGAAGTTAGGGCAAAAGAAAGTAAGAGCAACACATTTCCAGCTTCCTCTGCAGATCAGAGATAAACTTCTCTAACTGTACATAGCACTGCATGGAGAAGAGGTAATTCAAAAGCTTGTGGTGAAACCTTGGCTCTGCGGAAGTCATGGCAAAACTCCCACCCTGGCAAGGGTGTGGGATACAGATTCTGCATTCAATGGGAAGGTACTGAGACAAAGGGGGAGAGGTTTTTTGAGCAGCGCAGAGTGCTCTGGAAATATTCTTCCAGCTAATAACACAGAAAGCATTTTAGAGCCAGTAGTGATTGCCAACATAACAAAAGGATTGTAGGTGTACTCCCTAAAGATACCTGTAAGTAATATTTTTCACTAATGAGGTATTGTCCACCATCTGACACTTCTATCAGTCCATACTCAAAAACAGGCACATTTAATCAACAATAATCAAAGGCCTTTGTAGGGAAAAATGCTAATGTGTTGAAAGGAGGAGGAAGGGGTTTTGATGCCTGAAGAAAGTATTTCTTAAAATCAGTAAATCTTTTGCACAAGCTTTGGGTACAGAAGGCTAAAATGTGAGACTATTTGCTTCCTCGGTGTTGGTTATCTGCCCTTTACATGCTGTTTTTTTTTAAAAAAAGTTGATAGCCAAATAGATACGTTTCAGACACAAAGTTCTTATGAGGAGGAAAGGGAAATGAGCAATTTTCAAGTCTTTATGTCAGATATTTTTCATCCCCAACAATGAGTTTTATATAAGACCTTGAACATGACTGGCTTTGGAAAAGCACTTTGTCATTTAGTATCGGGAAATCAGCTGTAAGAGAACATGACCATTTCACATTTGTCAGTGCTGCAGAGGAAGTAACTCAAAGCACACTTGAAAAGGGGAACTTTTCAAGCAAGACCCTGCACAGGAAAACATGTCAGAATGATCTAACTCTCCTTGCATTTCTCCCGCACTTTTGCATATACAGACTGGATGGTTTGGAGTATGCTGGTGTATTTTGATATTAATCAGAATGTCTCTGAATCTTTAATCGCTTCACTGATTACATGCACACAAAGGGTACTTGGTTCGGATGGCTCAAACTTCACACAATGGACTTCAACTATGCAGGTTATGCTGAAGTTATTGTGAAAAAAAAAATGGAGAAAACTGCTCAAAACCAGGAAAGGCCTTTTAAAGATGGCATGTGCACTTGGATTTAAATTGTGCTGAGAACACATGGACCACTGAGAACATCTGTCATCTACAGCCCCAGGCAAATATCCAAATCAGTTACTGTTGGGTAAACTTCATGTGTGAAGGAAAGGCAAACATTTGTGGATGAAGAGAAATGTACACACAATAGCATGGCAATTTTTGCTTCTAGTCCTCAAAAAGCATGAGAATGAGAATACAGCAGGTCCCAAAAAACAAATGACTAGTAGAAAAAAATAGATGTGTCCTGAGAAAAGTGTGCAACATCATGATCTTACTGACTTCAAACAGCTTAGAAAGTTGTGTCTTCTGCTGTTAGTCCCAGCTGAGGCTGCCTGATTGTTCATAGTCTATGTCAATGCAAAAGTTAAACCACTTTCAGTAATGGCTCAGTTGCTGTTTTACTTCACACAAAAATGTTTGGGCACTTGTACTGTAAGACATTGGGTATTTAGCTCCAGGCATGGTAAGCTTCCACTGAGAAGTAGGCAGCTTCCATCAGAAGACAGGAACTTAAAAATCCTTCAACTAAATCTGCACAAACCCACCTGCCTACAGCTTCATATCTTCAGAACAAGTTTTCCACTCTGGAAAGTTAAGCCAGGAATTATGCATTTAATAGCTGCTGTTAATCACAGAATGGTTTGGGTTGGAAGGGACCTTAAAGACCACCTAGTTCCAATCCCCCTGCCATGGGCAGGGACACCTCCCACCAGACCAGGTTGCTCAAAGCCCCATCCAACCCGGCCTTGAACACTGCCAGGGAGGGGGCAGCCACAGCTTCTCTGGGCAACCTGTGCCAGTGTCTCACCACCCTCACAGGAATCAATTTCTTCCTAATATCCTACCCTCTTTCAGTTTCAAATAGTTACCACTCATCCTATCACTACATGCCCTTGTTTCATTCTGCACTCTGTATAATAAATCTTCCTGATGGCATTTCTCATGTTTTAGTATGTTTACAAAGGAATTTTCAGAAATCATGTAATTTCATATTTGTATGCCAAACACAAATATAATTTTGTTGGAGCTCAATAATATGCTCTCCACAGAGCAGCTTGAATTTAAATCACTTATATCACAACACTTTCATCACCAGGCCATACCTAAACAGCACTCAGGGTATACATTGACAGGATTATATTATTTTCAAACTAATGAGAGCAAGACCAGACAGGAAAATGTAGGGGCATTGATTTACTGACAGAATAAAAGCCTGTCAGCCTCAAGGGGCAATTACAGTTCATTGCTGAACAACACAGCACTGTGTTCTGATGGCTACCACTACCCACTCACCAGATAAAGGAAGTTCAGGTGCACCTGATTATAATAATTATCTCAACTAGACCTAATGATGAACCAAAGCCACAAAGGGCATGGGGGTGGGTGATGCCCAGTCTGCATCTGTGGGCTGCGCAGCTGCGCAGCACCTGTACTGCTTTGTGTGGAGATGTGGACCAAGCTGAACAGTGTCAGTGGTGGTGAGATCCCAGCCTCTTAGCAGCTCTTTGCCTAGATGGACAACGCCCTCATTTTTTCTTCAAAATGAGCAACTGGACTCCAGTACATCTGCTGCCAAGCCATAAATGGATGTGGCATTAAAGCATCTGACAATGTCCATAGCAGGATTATATTAATTGTCAGCCTATGCAGATGTCAGTAACATCCTCATCTGCCATAAAGCATCAAATCAATCTCACCTTGCACCCCCGACAATACAAAATGCTTTTATAAGACAGTAAGAATCAGTAACATTGAAAAGCCATAAAACTGAATGCAAAGCCTCAAGCTAAACCCCTTGGCAACTATGTCTGATGGAGTTACCATCAGAAATAACATAACATTACCACTTACATTGATTTTTTTAAAAAATATATAGGCTTATTTTGTACAGCTTTAGAATAGAGTTTAGCTTCTGAATAAAACTCCATAAAACAGCACAAAAATATTAAGAAAGCCACTCAAACTCCATTAACAATAGAATTGTATTTGTTTGTTACATTATTTTGCACCTGCAAGAAAAAAAAAAAGAAGTCTCCATACCACATACTACTCCTTCTCTATGTATGAAGACAGAAAACAGTATTGCCATTTGAAATGCCATTTCTGGAACTCATACAAATGAGACCCAAACCATGTCAAGAACAAAATTTTAAATTCTGCTATCAAACTTCAGACAGAGAGCTCAAAATACCAGTTCTTACATCAGAAATTATATTATCCATAACTTCAAATCAGTCCTCCTATTCTGAAAAATGAGGCCAAATGTGTCCCAGAACCGGGCATCTGAGAACCACAGCACCCAAGATCATTAATATTTCAATAATCCACTGACTTTAAGCTGGTTTTCAGTTTGTGCTGAGTCGTCTGCTTAAAACCTGGATATTTTCAGGCTTTGCACACAGTAAAGAGAAGTCCTACACAAGCTTATCAGCATTACCCAGCTTCTTTCATATCACAGTGTAATGAATGGGAAAGAATTAGAAACCTGGTCTCTGATACATTTTATTTTTTTTTAAATTCCTCACTCTGACTTGTATGATCTCAATCAAGTCACATTCTTTCTGACACTTATTCTCACTGTATTCAAACTGTGGGAGTGACAGTAGCTTACCTCAATACAGTGTTGTGATGCATAACTAAAGTAATGAAGTGCTCTACAACATGGAAAATAGTATTACAGCCACTGGCCGACAAAAGCAGAAAATGCAGGAGGTCCCTGGCACGCAACGCAACGTTTAATCCACTACATTACGTGGCCAATGGAGATGATTGTTAGAATGATAATGATAAAACTAATAGTTGGCACATTTAGATTGCTTTTTGACTACTAGTATTTGCACAATTCACTGCAAGTGATAACTACTTAAAATTTCTTAAGTTTCCTACAAATTGGAGAAAAACTGAGTAACATTGCATAAATACTTACCACTGACACAAATATTCTTTTTTCTCTTATACACCAAAGTGTTTAGAGAAAAATACAACTGAGATACTACAATTGTAAAAATACAAACAAAAATGCTCCTTCATTTGACTATCTTCACTTGCGTAAGAATTGTACAAAATATTTACAGATCTGCTCCCACTATTATGGAAAACAAAACCCTCTTGCAGACTCCTTAACATAAAGGCTGCTGAACACCTACCTAAAGGGATAAAGTCAGAGTGCTGTTCATATTTACACTAGTTGTAATAAATGCTTATCATGGAGCCCAGAAACAGCTTTTAACAGTTGGGCTCTTGTAAAGATACAAACAGCGGAAGTGATAAACTGAACAAACAATTACAAACAGCATTTGCTTTCCAGCAAATATTGTGCTCCTCATCTCTCCAAAAGCTAGAGCTGCCTGCAAGCCTGTTATGAATTCATAACTCGCACTACCAGTGTTGTCCTAGAAAGCACCCTGGTCTAAAAAGCTTCCACAAGCTCAGTCCCTGTAACAAAATAAACAATGCAGAAGCTTATCCAAATATTGGCCTCCTTCAATTGATAAATTACAAAGGGAAAGTTTTCATATCCTGCAGGAAATAAACACTAAATCTATTGTTTTAAAGTCGCTGTCACAAGAGGCTTTGGGCTAAGAAGAAAGGGAGACCAGGGCAAACAGAATAGATCTCAAAGTTGAAAGGCTGCTAAAAGCCTTTCCATCACCATTGGCATTGAAACGTGGCATTAAAGAGGATCAATATTTTACAAAAGAATGTTACACATGGAATTAGCTGTCATGAGGCTTTTTTTTGCATCACGTGCACAACAGTGAATCATTTGTCTCTCAAACAGAAAATCTAAGCTTGAATGCATTTTCATGTATGCTTTACTACAGGTAATCACACTACATGTTGGAACAAGCGTGTATTTTAAATATCATTTTCTGACTGGTATTTGCAGACCTGCATGCAGACTGAAAAGGTAAGATATTATGTCCAACCCTACCACACATCAGTATCTAAGCAGCATTTCCCCTTGCATTTATTGGAGACTGTTGCACAGGTCAGACATTTGTATCTGTGGCCTCCTAAACAAATGTGACCTGTAATGTACAGTTACAGTAAAAAAAAAGAAAAAGGAGTAACTGATTTATATTGACTGCCTACAGAACTATTTAAAACAGTAGCTGTAGATAGTATTTTCAAGCTGGCTCTGCTCCCAGAAGAATTGACAGTTATTTATAGGGTTTTGTAGTTATTTGATAATTGAGATAACCACACCCTCCTTGTACCAGTGACCCTGATAGTTCACATAGTCTTTATTATTTCTGTAGGCAGAATCCTGGCCACACTGATTTATGCACACTCCTAACTCAGCCTACACACATAGAAGTTGTGAATATCACCGAAACCTAAACTATACTAATGAGCAATGCTTCCTTTTTGTAAGGAAGCAATATATCTGTCCTGAAGCATGGAACCCACAAAGCTGCCATGGCCCTGCTACAAATACTCCTTTGCCAAAATAATCTCACCTGTACTTCTGAATCAGCATCAACATGTTGGAGTTGAAACCAGGTGTCTCTGTTATGATACTTCTGCAGATCTTCTTTCTGTATAGCTACCTTTCCTGGAAATAAAACAAACCAGAAACACAGTTTAAGACATGCTGTTACTCCCCCAAAGTACATTACCATCAAAAACACGTTTTAAAACAATGATTTAAGGACTGTCCTATTCAAGAACTGCTTCAGAGCAAGGAAACATTTCTTCAGGGCATACTTCTTTATACAATACATAATTCTTTCTGATGAGCAGCTTTTTCCACCTAATATTGTGAAAGACTTTTAAATTCCTAACATCATACTCACCTAACAGACTAAAGCACCGAGCTCTCTGGATAAGCTTGCAAGTATACTTATAGTAAAAATATCATTACTACTTCTTTGACATGACAGTTAAACTGTCAGAAGAAAAGCTCAAAAATTGTGGGAGAGAGATTTTTGAGGCAGACATCAGTAACAATCCCAAAACAAAAGTTCCACGTGTGGGATTATTGCTAAAAATACTTTAGGATGAGGCTTTTCACTATGTATTTTTGTAGAAGGGCAGCAACAAGAGATGTCAAGTCACAGTAGATTCCTAAATCTGCATCCTAAGGCCCTGTTGACTTATCGCCCTCTGCAAAATCTTGCAGAGTTTGCATTCCACGACCCAGAGCCACCCAAGTACCACCCCTGACTGTATAGAGGGGAAAAAAACAAAAAAGCCAAAAAAACTGCCAAACCCACAGTAGAGTTTTTCACCTCACCTTTTTAACCTTCTTACTCCTACCAAATTAGCTGTTCTGGTCGTTATGGCAACAGCAGCCAGTTCCATGCTGTGACCCAATGTACCTGCATGCTAGGGGCTAATAGATACGTAAAGCTGAAACTTTTCTCTTGCCCAGTCTCTCTCAGGCATTACGTAAAGCACTCTTGAGGGGCAATGAAACTTATTCCAAGTGCGTGTCTTTGTATACACAAAGCAGAGCATGGCATGCCTGAGGAGCACGTGTTCCTCAGAAAGCAGCTTTGGGCTGGGCGGTTCCCCAAGCACTGAGCAAAGCAGCGTGTTCAAAATGAAAGAATCCAGGACAGTCAGAGATGCTCACGAGGCTCAAGAAAACTATTTTCTGGCAACGTGGTTTGGTAGCAGACTTTGCTGGAGTAAGTTGCTCACACACAGTTTGCAACCACTGCTTTGCTACAGAAACACACACATTCTTTAATCAAATCCTGCTAGATAAAATACACCAATGGACAGAGTCTTAGTGGGAGAGAGATTTCCAAGGCTTCCCAAACACACACAGTTTGGCCACAGGTCAGTCATACATCACCCCAGCAAATGTTAACAGAACACATTTACCAAAAAAAAAAAAAAGAAAGAAATCCACATGATGGAAGACTATAAAAATGGCAAACACAAAGCATTGTCCCTTCTGAAATCTAAAAGCTTACTCAAGTCCCAGCAGCAAGTTATTATCGCAGTGCTCCCTCCAATTTTGGCCTTTTCCTTTAGCTCTTGTTGGATGGCTCGACCCAGCCCCCCTGTTGGGCTGCTCCATGTACCCTGTCTGCAGCTGCTGCTGCATTCTTCTGTCATGCTCAGGCTGGTTCTGGTGACAGCTTCCAGATTTCCAGTCCCAGTTTCTAAACTACTCTGCCAGCCTTCCACAGCTGCCCTCCACAGTATCCTCCAGGGTTTCTTGCACTGGCTTCAACGGATCTGCTGACCCATCACTCACAAGTCTGGCTCATTTTGCCCTCAGCGCTCTCTTCTCTCTGCTTGTCCTTTAGAGATCACCAGATCCATCTCTTGGCAAACAAACTATAGATTAATGAGGCAGATTCATTAGCAGGCTCTTTACTGGATATGCAGAACAAACTACCAAACTACTTGAAACTTCTTAGAAAAGCAAGAATTAAAAATACACAAACCTACAAAATAATATGGCAGAAAGGGTAAATAAGACATCTGAACCGTGCTGAATGGAGGACACCAAGTTACACTGCTGAGAATCTCTGTAATGATGGCTGTGTATTTTCAAAACTTTCATTCTCTGACCACAGCATCTTGTGGGCAGCTCAGTTTCTCTAAAACATTCTGAGAGAGGCATACATTTAAACGCATGACCTTCCAATAACTGCTTTGGACCTCATTTGAAATTGTTTACTTTCCCTACTTGCTATCCTCACTATACCCTTTAGTCTCCACCCGACTGCAGTGCAACATGCACTTTCCAAACAGCGTCACCCGTATCTTTCAATCAGCCTCATTCGCAATCACCTCCCACGCAGGGAATGTCCTTGCGGAAGACTCAAGGACAATTTCACCAACATCTGTACCTGTACGTAGCGTAAGTGGCGCTATCACCGTTCCCTCTTTCAGCAGGGAGTTCCACTGCTCTCTACATCAAGGACGGCAAGATAACCCAGGTGAGTCTTACTGCACAGTCCACACACAATTACAGCACAAAGTGTTTGGAGGCAACGGTACAAGCCTCCAGCTCCAAGGGGGTTAATATGGTGGTACAACTGTTTCGATGAGGAAACTGTTTGAACAGCTCTGTTTGCTCTGCACACAAGCAAGTCTTATTAATGAGTGAAACTTATTGACTAGGTTGGCTGGAATCCAGGGTTTTTCACTGTATACCAAATGATCCACAGAGGAGAAAAATCTACCAAGGGAAAAAAAAACACAACAGGGAAGGGGAGGTGGGGAGGGAGAGTAAAAAAAAAGGACCTACACCTTGGCTAGTGTAAACATATACAGAGGTGTTCTACTGATAGGCAGATCAAGCAATCTGCTCTATTAAACAATTCTCTGCATACAGGAGCACTCTGCACAACTTCTGTTTATAACTCTTCGCCTGTACTGGCCACATCTATGTGCTCACCCAACCCACACTCCTCCTCATCACCAGGCCCTTGTAAACTGCAGTGCAGGTGCTGAGCACAGTCAGGTCCTGCCCTCTTCTATACAGTCACTGCTCTGCCACCAGCTGACCTACACTCGACCTCACTCAAACAACTTATAGCCTCACCAGAACTAGGTTAAATCTAGGCCAATAATCACAAGTTGTTGGCACTGTCATTTGACCTGGCATGACAAGATAAAGGCCTACAATACTCCTTGAAGATAAACCTGACACAAGAGG
Organism: Aegotheles bennettii; assembly: GCA_013398125.1. Lineage (NCBI taxonomy): Eukaryota > Metazoa > Chordata > Aves > Caprimulgiformes > Aegothelidae > Aegotheles > Aegotheles bennettii. The sequence goes on along the minus strand of VZRW01009489.1, from coordinate 182,593 downwards.
TCAGAAAAGTTTACCACCACTCATTTACAGGACATTTTCCTCTTTGTGGTTCCTCAGAGTGCTCCCAAACTCGAGCCCATTGTCTCGTGCTCTTTCTCAAGACTTGGGTGGCTGCCAGGCAGCAGCAGGAGACTCCAAAACTTGCACCTGAGGCAACCAGTCACTCCTGCTGGTTTCCTCAGAGCTGCCCCAGGCTGCAGAGGCTTTGTCTGTCTAAGCTTCTAGACACTGTATGGAAGGAGGCAGGAAACAGCAGAGCATGCTGAATGGTATACAAGGTATCATTTCAAAACTCAGTTAAGTTACAGCTGTAAAAGTTAAGATTCTCAGCAATAAGACCAGCAATGATGAGGTAAAAGCATTCTTCTCATCTGAATAAACTACTTCTTTCTGAACTTTCACATTTTGCAGGACTTCAGGTTGGGGAAACACCACACTCCTGCACATTCTTCACCAATGTCGAAGCAATTTCTCTGCGTCCCCACCCTCCCTCCCCATCCCAAGTTCAGACTGAACAGATCTACATTGGCACATTTAAATCCTAAACCCTGTGTTCAAAACAAAGATGTGACATCCTACATCTGACCCATTCCTTCTGTGAAGCGCTCTCTAGGGAAAAAACAATCTACCGAGAACGTATTATTTCAAACATGTGGTCAGCTCAGGGATGAATGAAGTTACTACCTAGGCCCTCAATGGTCCTAAGGTGCAAATTCCACTTTACGATTCCTTGTGCAAATTGATTTAAGAGCCTCCTACTTTCCCCACCCATACATCCCTGTCCTTGCCACAGGCTGTACTGAAACTGTTAAGGAAACTGATCCAAACTAAAAAAAAAAACCCACAGAACAATGAAAATAAACATTCTGGGGGAGGAGAAGGGAGGAAGAAAAAAGTTTCAGGGCTCATGTGTGGGTGTTCTTGGCATGTTTAACACAGAGATCGTTTCAAATGACCTGTTTTACAACTTCCCCACTCAAGAGTCACATTAACACAGCTAGAGAACAGAAGATAGCAGGAGGTCAATAACTTGGACACAGAGGCAGGAACATGCAACAGAGATGGGTAGGGATTTCTGGCTTCACCACTCGGGAAAGTGTTTGCAGAAGCACCGCACCCTCAATGCAGCCCATTAACTTGTCTCTGAACATGCCTGGGCTTGTTAACTCAGGGTCTAACATTTCCATACAAAGACTAACAGAGTTGATGATTTGATTCAGGCATTCTCCACTCAGTTCACAACTACCTTCTGTCTGGAAGTGACAAAAGGATTAGGCACTAGTTTAAGGATTACATCTCACCTTTTAATACTCGCCAGTTTGCAGAGTGTTTGCCTCACAGCTGAGATATGCAAATATTTATGTCAGATGCTAGATTACAAGATACATTCCTTTACTGAAAAATAGGTCAGACAACAATAAGACAGGAGTTGGTCATTTTAAAAGGGCATGAGGCACTACCTGGAAAATTATCCAACAGTTATTTTATAGAACCCTAAAAACTGAGCCTTTCAGGAGCTCTTCTATCTTCTCCAAGGTATCTTTATCTTGGAATACTTGCAGTGAAAACCACAGAACTTTGCATACTGCTGCCAAGTGAGTTTAAGCAATATAATGTAATATTTTTAATACAACATACTCCATTAACACTGACTGCAGTATAGTTAAATTTATAGCAAAAGGTTAGGTCTGAGTCACATATTAAAAGGCTCAAAATGCCCAATTAATTCAGTCGTCTTTCAGCTCTGAGCAGACTGCTTTGCCTTCTGTGTGCTGCTGTATTAGGCAGTAAGAGGACATGAAAGCAGAATTTGCTTCATGCTAGTATACTAAGTGTACAGATACATTGTATCAATGAATTCATTTAAAATAACTGATATAAAGGAGAGCCACTTTCAACGGCTGGAAAAACTAAGGACAAATCAGAGCAAATCTTAATCCTTTTAGGCTGCGAAAGCCCTAGGAAACTTAAATTACCTAAAACCTCCAACCACAATGCACCGCTAATGTTCCAGACTACCTGGAATTTTGTAATTGTCTATATGAAAGGTCACTTGTTGTCAAATAAAAGTATAGAAACTTCGTAAGAGAAAAAGTTCAAGAACAACACAAATTCACTCACCCCTCCCTGTAACACGGAAAAAGATTCAAACAATCTCCCTACTTGAGGATTAGAAAGATAAGGATGAGAATTAGGGGCAACATAAGGCTTCAAAGCCTTGGAAGCAGCAGAATGGCTCCTCCCTGCTCCTGTGCGGTGCACCATGAAGCACAAGGACTACAAGACCATCTACTACCATGGGTAAGAATCTGTGGCAACAACAGTGGAACACTTCCAGCACAGCAGCAGTGCATCCTACACAGAGTACTGAGGTATACTACATTCATGAACCCCAGTTTTGTTTGGTTTTTGAATAACTAGTTCAAATATAATAACAACATTTATGAAACCCATTTTTCCCCTTCATGGGATTTATCTTTGATAACAGAGAAAAGTAGGCTGTGGATAAGACATAGCTTCTATCCTTTTTAAAAAAAAACCAAAACAAAACCAAGCTGCAGCACTGCATGAACTATCCTCTATCAGGGTAGTTTTGTTGGCCACAATCCTCAAGATCTCACACGGCTTACATGACAATTTCTACTCTCCCTTCCTGTTAAAACACACACAAAAAACCCACACAAAACAACAAAAAACAAACAACAAACCACACACACCCCTACTTACAGTACAGCCCATAGCTGGTTGCAATGGGAGAACAGTTCTAAAAATCTAGGCTTGCATACAATGTTGTTTGCCTTACAGTAGACACCAAGACCCTGAGCATGCTGTCTGCACTGAACAACTGTGTCCTTCATCCCCTTCATCACCAGCCCCTTCCAGGTACTGCCACCAGAAGCCACCAATACTGCACCTTCTTCGCAGTCCCAGTCTTTGCTTAGTTCAAGAGAGGCATGAATCAGACAAAGACTGCTTAACATCTGCCAGTGCTGAGATAAGTCAAGTACTGCAGAATACACAAAGTCCAGCTCTAACTCTAGCAGTCAGACGTAAGCTGGGAGGATGGATCTGTGGTTTCCTATTAAAATCTCGATCTCTGCTTTGTGCTGTATTGGAAGATCTTTCCTCGACTTACCTAGCAAGAAGCATAGTTTAACAAAGATCATTCTTTTTCAATTTTTCTTTTAAATCAAAAAAATAACCAAAAGGTCATGTTTCACCTACATTTTGCAACAGTTACCTAATAACAGTGGATGGTTTGCTTGGACATTTGGTAATAAATGGTGGCAACTCTACAAACACACCTCCTCAGCTATGGAAGTAGTCATTAACAAAGGCACAGCCACCTCAACATGCAAGCCTTGAAACTTCAATTCCAGGGTGTTTTCATTCTGTGAGTGTCCATGAGGTATGAGTTAGTTTCATCTACTTTAGTCCTGAGCAGCCAAGTTTAATTACCCCCAAAGGCAAATCTGTTTTATTGCCTTGCTTTGCTTCAGCTCATTTAGTATTAAACAAGAAGACAGTTACAACCTGCTAGGATACAATGGCCACAAGAGTTTCAATTTGTTGTAGAGCTCACCTAATACCCCCTATGAAAGTGACATACAGCAGTTGAGTTACAGTAATGTAATTAACAGAATCACTCACTACTCTTCTCCCCACTGGCTTTCTGTTTCTTCATGGAACTTAGGCATTTCTGTGCTTTATTCAGTACCATTCCACCCCCACCAGCATTCCTAACCAAGCCTCCACGTCAGTCAGGAGTACCACAAACCTTCAGAGGAAAGTTCTTACTCCCCAGTGCAGCACAAGGGCAAAGACTTGATAGAGTGAAATTTGCTTCTGCCCCTCAGAACTTCACAGAGGTGCATTTTGTTCTGCTCAGGTTCCTGCTTAACACAGATGTCACCAAGTCACTTAAATGCATCTGTTATCAAAACAAATGAAGTGCTGGGGGCAAAAAAAACCTAACATGTGATTTGTGATTTAAGTAGATGATAAATAATTGTTTACTTGTCACCAGAAGGGCATATGATATTAACTATTCTGTCAACAGTGTGACTTGGTGTGGCACATTTCCTTTTTTTTTTAACTGATCTATACGTCCAAGGTATGGCAGCCTGGCAGCCTGAACTGTTCATTAAACACCTAGGAGAATTCCATCCCAGGGCATATCATGGAGATGCTTTTCTTCACTAAGTCTAGCTCAATTATTCAAGAGTGACGAAAGCCTTCTGTTCCATTGTATTAGCACAGCTTGGCTCATTCAACATTTCTAAAAAGCTGAAAATTAAGTATCAAAACATAATTATTAAGGAAAATGTATTAATATTTGCCTTATTTAGTAGCACTTCTATCCTAGTATTTCTTCTACTGCATCCAGCCACAGGTATCTTTTCTCCCATTACTTCTGGAGTGTTATCAATTGACAGTTTTTCACATTAATCCCATCTCCTCAATGCTTCTCATTTTAACAACTAAATGGAAATAACTATCCTATGTATTATACAGACATGTTCCATCAAATTGGCCTGCTACTCCTATTCTGTCATTTAGAAACAAAGAAACAAATCTATTTTTAAATGGAATTTACCATTACTTTCAGTAGTACATTTCCTACTCAAAGAATCTCAAGGTACTATATAAATTAGTAGATAAAACTCTAGCCAGGAACAATCAAGACACAAAATAACAATTAAACAATGACTTAGGACTAGTTTACTTTTGCAGTAATTGTATATTTGCTACATTTTATCTAAAAAAGACAAATCATATTTCAGATCCACCGAGCTCTGCATTTTCTTCATTATATTTGCATTTTAATTGGCATCCAAGATTCTCTGAGGACACAGTTGTTCAAGAGTTGTATCTGTTTAGCTAACAAAACCCTACATGACTTAGCAAATTAAGATTTGGAAAACGCAAATGTAATAAACAAACATGCAAACTCAAAGATACCTTTATCTGCACAGTCCTCCCATCCTGTATGCCAAAATATTACAGTATGTTCCAAAACGTATCTGCTGTACATGAGTTTCAGTTTCTGAATTTGTTTGGTTCTCCTCGGAAGTTTCTGTCAGAGGTTTCAGGGGGTTCTTGTTTTTTATTTTCTTGCCCCAACTCCTTCCGCTTTTGGTGGCCTGAGCCTTCTCATCTGTCACACACTGAGCTGCATTTCGGATGTTAAAGAATTTACCATACAAACTTGTAGTTCATATTTGAATAAATAAAGACATGTACTCTGAGCTTCACTCACCCTGGAAATCAATATTATGACATCAAGAAAAAGTTCTGGCAATACTAAATGTGATTCAAAAGGAACTCTGATAGCCAACCATCTTCAGAAAACAGCTACTTGTCAAATTCTCACCATTTTGACACACATGCACTGTTCTCTCTCTGTCTCGAAACCCCCTCAAAACCAGCCAAACAAACAATGCAAACAGATGTCTTAAACATACCAGATCACACAGGAAACACAGGCAAATTCACAAGCTCGGTAACATCTGAACTTCAAATTAGTCTCCCTGGATGGAAGGCAACCCCCCAACTCCCTTCTCTGAGAAAGTTCATTGGTGGATGAGTATTGGTAACCACATTTTCTTCAGAAGTGTCTCATGAAAACATAACATAACAAGGCATCTCTGTAATGCAAACAAAGAGCCCCTATTTGCAGAATTAGGCAGTTCAGTAGAAAAGAGTTTATTTTAGCACTACTCTGACCAAACCTTTTCAGTAGGGACCTCTTCAAAATCTCGCTTGCTCAAGACTCTTCAAGAAAAGATCTCTTAAGACTGAGATGAAGATACACATTGAACAGATATACCTTTTAAATATTAATATTTTTCCAATTGAATAGTTCCCTTCCTCAAAAAAAAAATCCACTGTTTTAGTGTTGCTGCTGCTGACTCCTGTTCAATAGGAACTACTGAAAATAACCACATGCAGTTACTCCAGAGCACTGTTCTCTTTACAGAACATTTTCCTACTACAAGCAGGACTTCAGAGTTAGTATCGAAGTAATTCCGGGTTTTTACTACTTCTCGCCATCGCTATTTATCACATTTCCACATCTTCAAAATACTCTTCAAAATATGCCTGTGATAAGGAAGGAGGAGAGCAGAGGGAGGAAGAGAGGAAAACAGACTGTGACAGCTAATACACACTGTAAAAATCTCAGTGCAGACTGGTAACACTGAAGCTTTGACTTTTAGTTCTACACCACTACAGCAACACACCAGTCTGCCTATCTATGGATTCTGCAACACATACAAAAGTTAACATTGCCTTTTCCTGAAGAGACAGTGAAAAACAGAAACCTGATCAATCATTCAAGCATTCAAACAGAAGTCTCTTTATACCTTCTGCAAGTCCTTCTTTTCACAAACTGCTTCCGGTACCTTCAATAAAAAAATTACTCTAGCAGCTCCTGAAGAATTTCTCTCCAATGTCAGAGCCTGGTTATTAAAACAGGAACTTAGGAAACATGGGAAAAAAAGGAAACAATTTGCACTTCTCTATCTGCAATTTCATGAGTCTGGTTTATGTTAAGTGTTCAGAGATTCCTGTTCCAGGAGAGTGAGTAAAGCCCTAAGCAAGAAAAATCCCAGTCCATGGCCTGTTCATGGGTCACTGCAGCTGCAGAAAACCAATGACACACAGATCAGATGAGGTAATTTCAACAGTGAAAAACTTATCAGTTGAAAGAAAGCAGGTATTACTTTCATGTTACAAGGGGAAACTAGAGATTGGAGAGATCAAAAAGCTTTCCAAAAGCTCACTCAAAAATCAGAAACTGCCCCCCTTCTCCCCAGAATGCTACACTGAGAGATGCTGTACACACGAGCTCAGTTAGGGACATAAAGAGAATGATGGCCCAGTTTCCTAGCTCATATACAAGAGGTAAACCAATAATTAAAGAAAAAGCTACTCACTGCATGATAAACTAGTGTAATGCAAAGACACATGAAGAGCTGCACCACCGCCCCATGCACTTCAACATAATGTCTTTTAGAGCATTATACAAACTGCTGCTCAACTTCAGACAACTTACTCACTACAAGCTCTGCCAAGACATACACACTTCATTGATAGCTATAGTCATGTTATACTGGAATTACCAAAACAGTAGTCATGTACAACTTACTTCAAAGTAAGAGATGAAAAACTGAAAAAACTCCAAACAGTTAAAATGACTTAAAGTGGAAACTGTTCCCCTCAAAAACACCTAGGCTTTTACAAGTCCTTTATCCCTGAAAAGATAAGTGGATGCATTTTGCATCCATTGCAATTTGTTGCAGGTGAAACACATAGCAAATAGTATCTGGTAAAGCAGATGTATTGCCCATGTCAAAGAGGTGCTGGAAGTCTTACAGAGCTATTTGGTAGGCAATAGTTTGCTCTGATGCTCCATAAAATTCGTCATCGTAGTGTGGGTACCTGTGACCAACAGCTATTACTCTGCATGTCATTAAGGTTGTCATAGTTTAAAAATATTGCATGCAGGTAAGTGTAATGAGCCCTGGAAAACTGCAAGACTAAAGGTCTTGCACTTAGAGAGAAAAAATGCAGTAACCAATTATGTTGCCAACATTTAAACAAAGCTTTATTGCATATTTCAGTTAAATGGCAATCTGCATTTACTAGCCTAACAGACAGCGTTTATCTCCCAGTCTTTTTTATAATGTAACACTGAAAGCATTTTTATCACTTGACAAAAAAGGACGTTACTGAGTAGTACTTACCAATGTCATCATCCCATTATCAAGACCCCAACTCATAAGACTACATATGATCTCATAGTTGAAATCCAAGAGAAGTAAGCTATAAAGAAAATAATAATTTATGAACACATACCTATGATGGAATCCCTTCGAAAAACATCTCTGTCAAAAATATAAAATGACAGATGGCGAAAGGTCCGAGGAATTTCACAGTAAAAGTCTTCTCCATAGAAGGGGCTGAGTAAAGAAACAAAAAACAAACATACACAAAAACACAAACACAAAAAAAAGAAGTTAGTGTTGGTATCCTGGAGGAGCCACTGTGTTTATATTTCACACCCAGAACATCACTCTGGACTGTGACGATCTTTCCCCCCCATGAATGTACATCTTCAAGCACTCTTCCACTCTGACTCTTCCCAATCATATTAAATGCCCACAGAATAAGTTTCCTTAATGTGCAAAAAACCCAGATACTTCTTTTTATCTGGAAAACAAGTGTCCCTAAACAAAGAGGGCAAAGACCACATTATTTGTTAACATGCCTTGAAGGGTGGAGAAAAGCCCCTGCTGCCACACTATGCTTAAAATAGACTACTATGACAGAGATCACAAAAGCATACACACAAACAGGATGAACAAAATACAGTGTGGTTCAGGACATTCTTATTTATTTACAAAAGATTTATTTTATTTAAAATGCCTACAGCCATTGCCTCTTTTCTCATGCCCTGCAAAGTTTCTTATTTAAAGTCAGTAAACTGATGGTAACTAAGCCTTGGAGCTGGCATGATGCTTGTTCCCTGACAGCACTGCATATCTGTCTGTTTACTGGAATTATATAAAGTTATTTTACAGTAAGATCAAATTTTTTTAAAAAAATACCATCTCAGCATTAAAAGCTCTTTAGAGAGTTAAGAGGCTTTCTTTGGATCCTACCAATTTAAATGGGGGAAAAAACCCCAAAACTCAGATACCTAATAGCAACCCTTTCACTTTCTTCCTATCCAATGATATGGCTAAGGATTTACTCCTGAAGAGCTATAAGAATATATCGACATTATTTATTCATTGACAAGGCTACCATTTTACACAGACTTTTGATTCCAAGTCATTTGTGCTTCAGTAGATCTAAGCGAGTAAATGCAATTTGAGTCATATGGGCAAATACAGCAAGCACTGTTGATGTAGACTTAAAAATAAATTAATTCCAACAGACTGAAAGCCAGCAGGTTTTTTTTTGACCCTTTTTAAACACAGATCTTCTTATTGTCTTGGCTAAGTACAAAAATGGGAGACAGAATTGTGCTGAAGCTTTAATCATTATGAAAGGCTTTTTGGATATCTAATTCTCCAACTTGAAGTTATTAATAGTTCCTTGCTTTAACTTTAAATCTTTCACTATTTTGTCAGGAGAGGTAATTCCCTTCTTTCAGGATCTACTACATCATGGTACACTTTTGCTTGTATTTCTGTCTATAGTAAAAATACATTCCCCCAGAATTGCCACATTCCCTCAAGAGTTAGCCACAAGTCTCACTCAAAGCACAGAGGCACAGCAGATTAGCTAACCACTCTGTGTTTGAAGGGAATATGCCACATTAACGAAATCCAGAGACATCACTACTCCACCAGCCACGTGGAAGAACACATATTGGATAAACAACAAAACCCGAGGCATGCCCACAGGTTAAGCTTCCACCACTGAAACAGTTTCCCATTCCTTGTAATAAATAACTGTCATGAATACAGAAGCAAATAAACCTCAGCCCCACTCAGTCATCCCTTCTGTGAATGCAGGGGAGAAAATCTAACAGCTTGGAAATGGCAGCTGGTTTGACTGTTGTAACTGCCCCCTCCAATCCAGCACTCTTATGTCCTCTTAACCTATTCTGCTTGGAGAAGTTTTATTTGGAATGGAGAATTCGGCAGTCACCACTTCAGGCACAAAACACATGAGTTCTTTGGTACACGCAGCTTCTACCAAACTGGGAACTATCTGACTGTCCCAGCAGCCATGCTGCTTCTGGCAGCCCTGAGGGCCTGGGTCTGTGCACATCACTTGGTGCATGCTTTCACACACAAGCTCGACCCAAGGGGGCTACACAAACGCATAAACATTGCCCAAATATCTAGTGCATTATACATGCAAAACACTTGCATCGTTCTGAGCTCTAATACTCTGTTCAGCCATAAAATTGCCCTTTCTGCTGGAAGAACATGACAGATTAATCTACTCACTAATGACCTTAGAGTAAAATGACGCTTAGCAAACTGTGGATTATATACCCAATCCTCTATCCAGACTACAAAGAAAGCTTCAGAATACTGGATGTCTAAAGGCAATGTAAATACAAGTGAGATTTATACTGAGCCTACTTTAATTCAGCTCAGCTGATTCTGGGGGAAAGAGCAGGGAATAGACAACAACTGGGGCCTTTGGCAAGTCCCCTATTAGTGTTTTTCATTGGCAGTGGTCAGGGTCAAGTTCACTAAGACCACACCACAGCAAAACAAACAGGAGATTTAGAAAAGCAGAGTGGACAACACAAAGCATCTAGTCCAATACACGGTATCAGAAAGAGACTGATTAACAAAAGAGACGCTATGAAGGCTGACAGCCATACAGGGACCACATCTGGCCACTATCTTTAGGCACAAGGCCCCTTAGACAGAACAACTTGCTGGCTGGTTCTCTTCACAGGATATACATTATTTGCGGCCGTTGTCAATAGAAAAGAAGCTTTGTTCTGCCCTTGGCTTTCCCCCTCTGAGATCTAGTACCCCTTGTAGATTGACACTCTCTCATCATTCAGGTAACACCCCTGAGGGGCACTGCGGGCTTAATTAACATAAGCAAGCAGATTTCCAACGTAAGTGCACTCACTCTGCACCAGATAATTAACCAGCAAGGTTTTAACTGTAAGGATACACATCAAGATAAATCTGATCTCCCCCTTGCCTTGCCTAGCTCTGCAGAAACAGTATCTTTTCTGAAGGAACCAAAAGTAACCACACAAATACTTCCAGCTACCACTTAAATGTGTGCTTTTCCTCCATGTATCTCTTCAGAACAGTATGCGCTTTGTCTCCCACCCAGACCTGAAGAGCAAGAGGTCGCAGCAGTCAAACCCCATGACTTATTTCCCAAGCTAACTTATCTTGAGTGTGAGCCCCAGGGCTCCAGAATGGTTTTTCCAAAGGAACAGCTAAATCCCCCCCTCAGAGTCCTCTCTCCCAAAAGCCAGAATTAGTCTGATGGGGCTTCAGTGAGTACTTTTATTTTGATGTAGCAATTAATAAAAAGCAGCAGCATCTGCCTACACAGCCCTCAGGAGGCTGACAAGATTCTCCAAAACAAACACTAGAGCTAGTCTGTCTAAAAACTCAGGAATCTTTGAGAACCAAGCGAGTTCAGATTCAACTTCCAGGTTTTGAGTTAAGCTTTCCTTATAGATTAACCAACCCTACACTCAGGAGAAACTTTAGTAATTCAAAGAAGAGCAGAAATAATGAGGGCACCAACCTCCCAGCGTAGGCTGTACATCAGTGTGGTCACAACAGAAGCGCATGGACAAGACCAGTGTTGTCATTATTTCAGTTTCTTCTGGACTTCAAACAAGTGATGGGATCTAACTGCTGAGAGCAGGATCTTACAAGGACAGAAGCTGCGGACCTCCACTGTAAATGCAATTCAGCTCCTTCCAAGCTGAATACAAATGCATTTTCAAACCCAGCTTCTTCAATAAAGACTACTAAGTTTAGAATGGTTTTACTAATTTCTTAGTTTTGCTATCACAGTGATGAGAAGCGTAGCACCGCAGGCATCAGCTACTCTTAGTTATGAAATGGGGCTTGTTCTTGAGTCACTGCCTCTTGTTTCCCTGACAGGATTAGAAACTACAAACTCCTATACTAATTCCTAAATCCTTGCTCTAAGTTTTCATGCACACAAGAGCCTGAATTCATAAGCCTTCTTCTCCATATACCTTTACTTCACACCCCTCTCTCATCTCTTTTCCAGTACATACGCATCACCTTGCTGTGCTCCAAAGGAGGGAAACTCTGCCTCAGCAGTCTTTTCCTCAGGAAGCGTGAGGCTCCTTTACTGCATAGCTTTTATACAGCCCCTACCATCCACACGTTCACTAATTAAACCATCCTCAGGACACTTTCCCTGGGATGCCTCCACAGTTCTCATGACAGAAGAGACACAAAAAAGTGAGTCAAGTAAAAGCGTAAAGAACAGTGCAATCAATTTGAATCTTCAAGCATACTCTCCTCTCACCAGAAACTTGCTCGTTCTGAATGTTCACAGGAGCAGGAATATCAGGGAAATCAAACCCAAAAAGTTCCCTTTAGGTATAGTTTTACTCACATACAGCTACCCAGCTTAGAGCCTTTCCCATTACAAGGTGTCTGTTTTCGAATCTCTTCTAATGTGTGTTCTAGCAATGGATATTTTCAGGACAAGACAGGGAAGAAGAACAGAAACAAATTGCTGTGTAGATTAAGTGGAATGAAAGCAAATAAGGAAGAGAATAATTTCAAACACGAGGAATGAGAGTTTCTTCCCTTAGAAGAGGTTCGAAATTTGCTCACTTTTACATGTTTTACTAAACTCGAGAGGCATACTTGCAACTTTAATTCCATACTGTCAGCTATCTTCCAAAATCATTGCAAACACTATTAACAGAGAGGAAGAGACTTCATAAAACAAATCTCAGTGTAGAAACATTTCTTTAGTTTCAGGCTGTGTTGCAAAACCTTGTGCTTGTTTCTCAATACTTCAGATTTGCTAAAGCAGTTTTGTTTTTGCTTTGGCACCAGCACTCCAGTGGATGAAGTGAGAGCTGCATGATGAATAATAATGAAACTCTTCAAACCAGCATTCTTTGTGTATGGATTTTTTTTTAAACTGCTTTTGTGATTGAAAGTAAGGACTATTAACATGCCACAGAGAACTCCACATCCTCTGGCTATTTTAAAACGTTTAGAAATACTGGATTCATCCTGCTGCATGAACTGAAGACCAGAGTTCACATCGCCATGTGAGTGGGAAGCAGAATCAGTCTGCACAAAGGAGTACACTTGTTTGTTTCTACTGCTGAGCTTTTTCTACTACTTGGCTAATACATTTTAAACTATGCTTTGCAGTATACGTAAAGGGAACAGGGTAGAGAAGAGAAGGTTTATTCAAAGCTGATACAGCAAGCCAAATAAAATCTGAATACACTACAGTCTCCTCCTAGACACAGAGCTACAAGACAACAGGCAAGTAAGACAGGCTCTGTAAGAGCCAAGGTTGGCAGATGTCATGGTAGCTCCCTTACACAATTTATTAAAAATACCCAGTATTATATTTGAGGCACAGATTTGGCAGAGGATGCACACCAGGAAGTATATGGCACAGAATGCAACATCTAAATCCAAGCATATCACTCGTGCCCACTGTTACAGTGCAGGCTGCAGTCTTCCAGACATCCACTGAGCCTCAGCACATTTTTCCTCATGTCACTGCACAGAGACACCCAGATCGACAGTGCTGTGTTAAAGACACAAACCACCCCTACTAAACAGAGACAAAATAAAGCAGTGTGCATTTTCTCAACCCTATGCTCAGACGACATACACAGCCACACGAGCTATAGTTATCATCCTCACTTGACAGTTGCTGGTTTGGCTCAGTGAGGCTTACAGGGATTATGATAACTTTAAGCAGCAGCCGTTTGGCCCCTAGTCACCTCCCAAAATATTCTGTAAGACGACACACACAAACAACAGAAGTCACATTACAGCTGCATTTACTTTTTTTTTTAAAATCACTGAAAGCAGTCTACAACACCATCAATTGTTATTCACATGGGTGGCTTTTCATGTGGATAACGCTGTCATTCATAAACCCCGACTTGGGTCTCAAGGCCCACTTCATTCTCCTCCTTCCATTAAGTCTTGCTTCCCTTCTTGGCACCCTTTCCAGCTGTATTACTTCCTTACAAAACCATATAGTCCTTGCCTTCAATAATATCCCTGACCAGGCTGAAGTTGTATCTATATCCGTCTTATCGCTTTCCCTTAAAGGCTTGCAGTGTTTCAGAATTGAAGTCTATTGATATTAGGAATTCAAGCCACAGCTACACCCAGTCAAGCACAGAAGACGGCGGGCCGTGGGGCAGACCGCACACTGAGGAGTCAGTTGGGAGCATTCAGGAGAAAAGGTGCAGAACATCCTACAGCATCCAGCTCAAGGCCTCTTTACTTAAGGCCTCTGGGCTGGAGAGAACTGTTATTTCAAAGAGGCGAGCTGGCAACATAAGAATATGGAAGTAGCTAATGGAACTAACTCAGATGCAACAGCTAATTTTGGCAACACTACAACTAGGGGAAACAAATTTGTGTTTAATATCTGAGAAGTGGCCTGCATCCAAGATGTTATCAGAATATGAGAGAAGTTTAGCTATGCAGCCATGAACTCCAAACATGGAATATAAAGGGTTTAAGCAAGCCTAGAATTAAAAAATAACAACATTAAATATGGCAGTAGAATTACTTGGAGAAAGTTCTGAGAGCTACTGATTGAATTTGTTACCTGATCTAACACCAAAACAAAGACACAGTTCAAGTGAACACAGCCTTAACTATGAAATTACAGCACATGTCACTATACACTCACAAGCACACTGCGGACTTGTAGTTCTCACTGTTACCTTCACTGGAGACTAGTAAAAAAGACTAAGGGTGGGGAAAGTGCCTCTGGCTTCATTTGCTGTTTCATTCAGGCTTTGATCACTATGTTTAGCACGTGAAAAATTCCTCAGTGAAATAACGGAGAACTAAATAATCACAGACTCAAGACACTTGGCTCATCTCTCTAAAGCACACACTGTTAGCCGTTGGATTCTTAACGTACAACAGTTTTTGCCTTTATTCATATCCTTGAAACAAATTTAGAGATGTCACATTCCTTCCATTCTTCACCTATGATTTGAGAAGCTGCCTTGATTTCCTGTTGCAGCTGACACTGCCCTTTAAGTGAATGGAAACATTTGATGCAAACAGCAAAGGCAAAGTCAGTCTTAACACTGGTTCAGCAAAGGAAATTAGTAGGCAAAATTGTTGTCAGGCTAACTACTTGCAGCTCAGAACTAAACAGAAGTTGTAGATTCGTGCACTTAAAAAACCCAGTAATTCTCACACGTTCCTGAGGACATAAAATACATAATTCCCTTTCACATACATCTCTGCTAGGTTATACGAAACAGATCCAAGTCTGTTCAGTGTCTTTGTGGGTGATGGCAACATAAATATTGAACAACAAATACAAAACAGAGCAGCATGTTAAATCCTGGCTCTAACTGACCTCTCCCTCATATCTTATGACTTGCATGTGACCTTCCTAGAATTTACTAAAAGCTTGTGCCAAGGAGTTTATGAAAACAGTGCTGCTTGAAGAGTTCAATATTCTCTCCCTGGGAACCTGGAGAGCTTGCTCTGATCAACCCAGGCATTCCCTGTGCTTGCCCAAAGATCCCCAGAGAAGTCAGAAGACCCTGAACTGCCCCATGGAAACATTATTTTCGCATTGCTCTGTGGTTTCATAGAAAGGCCTGCCCATGTTGTAACCCTTGACTTGTTTCAGTCAGAGTCTACACCAAGTTATCCTCACAGCAGCCCTCAAAATCTTCCAGCACAAGGCAGCAGTGCCAACATCCAGTTTAACAGAAGCCAATGGAGGCTGGGTGACAGGAACAGCTTAAGTTCCCGATTGTAATTTGGGAGTCCCACCTGACTGCTGAACAGAGGAGTTAAGGCACATCATGCTGGTTGGTTTTGAGATGGAAACTTAAAGGGCACCAGGCTCACAGAGATTCTCTTCAGAGCACCAGTAAGGGCACTGGATTGGGCAACAGAAGGTACTGGTTCGGTTCTTAAGAGTTCTGAATGATTCATGTTTTGTTGATTTAAGAGGTTACTGCTCTCAGTGTATTCTCATGCCTCTGACACAGCCTAATAAAAATCTTTTGCAGAAGATTAGGGCAGAGCTCAGGGAGGCAACTTCTTACACTGTCCCAGTATAAAACACAGGAGATGACGAGTCAGAGTCTAAAGGCTCTGCCACAGATATCCCAAGCAAGCCAGAACTGGACATTCATCCAAGTCCCTTTGGGAAGGAGAGGTAACTGCTTCCTTTCTCTCATTTGCAAGTTCTATTAATCTTTACATCACAAGGCCTGCCTGAAAAAAATATGTATTTCTGCAGTGCTTAATAAAAGCTTAATGAAGCTCAACAGAGTAAAAAGAAAAAAAAGCAAGCACTCCTTGAATTCCCAAGTACAAAGACAGTGTTTCAAGCATGCCGTTAATTATAAGCCTTTTCATGCAGATAAAAAAAGCCATTTTATGCAGATATGTTGGAAAAGATAGGCTTCTCTAGGAAAATTCTGAATGAGAAGACATTTCAGAGCCAGTAGTGCTAGGACTGCATATGAAACATCTTTCAATTCAGACATTCACACAAAGCATCTTATTTTTCATAGACTACATGAAAACCATTTTTTGAGCTTACTGGAAGATGGGGAAATTACCACTATGAGTGAAAATACAGGCAATTCTTAAAACCAACTTTATATCAAGCCAGCCCCATGTTAGCCATGAAGTGATGGGATGTAGAAAACAGGCATGAACAACAGAGCAGAGCCAGTGCTCTTCCCTTCTAACTATACTCAAAGGCTGTGTCACCTGCTTCAGTGCCAGCCATACAGATGTTCAGGCAGGATTCAATTATTTTAGCCATGCACTGGCCCAGCTTCACATCCCTGCTCCCATCTAACATCGCACTTGGCAGCAGCAATACCTCAGAAAGAGGGACACAGCACATGCTCCACTATGATGTTGGCAAGTGCCTGGCAAAGCAGCTCTGTACATGAAAGCAGGTATCTCTCCGTTGCATACAAATTACATAGGCCTTAGGGCACATAAGCCTAGCCTGCCCAGTAATTCACGGTTACTCAATGGGTTGAATCAATTTACAAACAAGCATTAAAGAATGTAACAGCATGACTGGCTCCTCAGCTATGTGCTCATCTCGGTCTTACAAAAAAACAATAGGCTACTGCAGTACAGTCTGAAATCATCTGAAAAACATCTTCCTGTGGAAGTCTGTGCACTTGTTTTAATAGATGTAAACACAGACTAAGTAGCTGTTTGAGTGTGCCTCACTAAATAAAACCAATTCCTATTCATAGATTGGGAAGACATCCCAGTTTTACCATTCATGTATTTGGGATTTTTGTCTGCTTTTCTTTTATGCAACAAAAAACCAACAACAAACACCTATATGGGTAAATGCAAAATTCAGCTGATATCAATGTCTGTAAGTAGATATTCAGGGACTGTGAAGAGCAAGTTTTTCAAAAATAGCATTTGCAAAGAGAAGCTCACAGAGGGAGAAGGCAGACTACCACTGAAGTCAGGAATTCACTGGGAAAAGAAAAAACAACTGAGGAGATCATGTTTAATCAACCTTTAGATCAAAGAAAATCAGACTGTAAAGGGATTTGAAGAGGTCATCTAGTCCACCACCATCCCAAAGCAGGCAGATCCCCATATTTCAGTCGCCACTGACTATACAGAACCTATTAAAAGCCTTCAGCAATAAAAATGGAGAAGCCAAGGCAATGTACTCCAGTGCTTCAGAATCTGTAACAGGAAAATTTTTCTTCACAGTAAACCTTAACCTAAACTTCCTTCCCCACTGCAATTTAAGTTAATTATTACTTGCAATATCCATAGTGGACATACAGAGCAATTCCCTCAATTTTATTTTTTTTTGGGGGGGAGGGGTGGGGCAATGTGTGTGTGTTTGGGTTTTTTTATTTTGTTTTTTTTTTAATTTATTTACATAGACATATCTACTCTCATGCCTCTTCTCTAGGCTAAACAATTCCCATCTTTTAACCTTTCCTCATGGGTTAGGTTTTCCAGACCTCTGACCATTGTGTTGCTCTCTTCTGAATTCACCTCAACTAACAAAAAGAACTTGGCTCCACAGGAAACCAGAAACCTTCCAGTCCTGCACAGCCTCAGTGTAACTCTTCAGCTTTATAATGATATCTAAAGACAGATGGAATGTTGCCCACTGAAGGAATTACACTTGTTCCTTATTCCTACTACTAAGAGTTTATTTTCTCAGCAGAAAAATACTTGGATTAGTTTAAGGAAATTACAACTATTCTCATACAACCCACTCCCCACATTCCACTTCCCTGAGAAGCACTAATGATCATCCAGCCAAAAAAACCCCACTGTGCAACTTCTAGTTGTAGGCAGGAAGGCTACAGCTGGTTGACCCAGGGATGAATATAAATGAGTTACAAAGTCATTTTTAGGGAAACAACTGGTTCAGGGACAACCGGTTTAGGGACACTGCATATCAGTTATTGTGTGGAAAAAAAAAAAGCAGCATACAGACCAGTCTTCGCTTTTTCACTTCTTTTTTTGAAATAGAGTACACTACAAACAGGAAAGTGTCAGTGTATTCAAAAACACTCTAATTATGTTTAGCCAATTTAAATGCCTCAAGAAAAAAAGTCTCCATTAGGGACTGCAGTATATTATATCAGAATATAAAATGAGGAATAAAGATTTAAAGACAAAACATTGTTCGAGAGAACAATTGAAGTGACTTAAGGAAATAAATCCCACTTCAAGCTACTTGAACTCACATT
Source organism: Aegotheles bennettii (assembly GCA_013398125.1). Lineage (NCBI taxonomy): Eukaryota > Metazoa > Chordata > Aves > Caprimulgiformes > Aegothelidae > Aegotheles > Aegotheles bennettii. The sequence goes on along the minus strand of VZRW01009489.1, from coordinate 164,139 downwards.
CTTAAATGCATTAGGTACTCCTGAAGGATTTGGGGTGAGTTCTAGAACTATTTCCCAAAGTAAATTATTTGCAATAACAAGACAAAGAGTGAATTCCTAACTGTATTACTCAAATCTCACTCTTTTCCCACTTTATATCTTAAGACAAAAGTTATAAATTTGACTGTTCCTTGCTGCTACTTTCCCTTCAACTCCAAAAAATTCCCCAGCCTTGTTCCCTTTATTTTTTTTTTATGTTTGGGGATTTCCAGGAGAAAGCGTTTTAGCTTTTGTTACATGCTTCTCATTTTGTTTCATTCTACTTTTGGCTTCTACAATCACACAGGAAGCGTCCAAGATAATCAGACAGACATCTTAAATTCAAATCTCTTCTTTCAGTGGCATGGCAGGAAAGAAAAATAATCCCTAACTCCATCCATTAGGGTAGCTAGACCAATGCAAAATTCTAACCATAGATGGAGGCGAAACACAGTTCAGTGTTCCCTTCCGAGTTGAGATCTAAAAAGCTCAGGGAAGTTAAAAAAATATTGCAGGCAGAAAGGAGCACTGGCTGTACATTCTTAGGAAAACAGTTAATAATGGCTTGTGTTAGTGAAGACAATTTCCCATATATACAGAGAGGAATTATGACATTAATAGTTCCGCCACTAATACTCTTAAAACTGGACAGATGATCATCCACATTCTCCCTCCCATCCCCAATAAAGTAACTTTGGAACATTAAACAATCACAGTAAGAAGAGAATAGTTAACAGAACGTGTATATGTGTATTTGTTACCATAATGACTTCTCCACTATTTTGGTCCTGAAAACCTCCTCCTGGTCCAGGTTTACAGTACAGTAGCAATCCCTCATCTTGTTTGGCCCCGGATACGTAGGGAGATTTTTGGCTTCACCTAAGGACAAGAAAGAAAAAGCCCAGAAGGATTACATATTAAAACGTTATCCATAAATAAGTCATCTGTCAACTAACACGGTGTCAGCAACACAGCTAAAGCTAAGTATCAGATCGTATTTTTCTTTGCGAATGTGAAGTCTCTATTAAACTTAGCAGCAGTATTCTTTTTCCAAGGCAGCAACTCCTGACAGTCACTGAGTTTAGAGCTCAGCAGTAGCCAGCAACAACTCAACAGTTTGTTGCATTGGATTTATTCATGTGTATTTGGATGCATGCTGCTTCCTTCCAAATTTGTGTTTAGGTTTTGATCAGTCCTCCCATAAGACACCAGGAACACAATTCAGCATGGTAATGAAGCTTTCAGATACAGTCCACTGATTTTATCCTAAAGGCATTACCAGAACACAGCAATTGAGGACTGACCCCCAGCTCCACCACTCTCCACAGATGTAGAGATGAGAAACAGTCACTTTAGTTACAGTCAGCAGCCTTACACCACACACAGGGACTTCAAAGCACTTTGACGAGCTAATTAGCACTTGTGAAGCTGCCTAAGGCCCTCACACAAAGGTACCATGGAAGCCATAAATATTCTTCATAATAAACATCTGTTTCAAAACTGCAGTAACAAACGTGTATGTATCCTATACATAAGACAAAAAGAGACAAGACTGAGGAACTAAGCGTAACCAAGAGACTACAAAACACAAGAGTACGAACCAAGAATAAAACCACAGCTTTCCCCTCTACACATCCATTAATAACCAAAGCTGAGCGCTACATTTCCTTGGCAGACTGATAAAATCTAAACTCCCAGGCAGGAAGCTGGGTAATGCTCCTCATGGCTTTGCTAAAGCACCTTAGCTACTACGTGGATGAACGGTTTAATTCTAAAAACAAAACCTGGAACTCTTAAAGAACAACCAAATGTAAGGCTACAATGCATGTGGCCTTATTTACCTCCACTCTTCCAGTACATGGAGATTATTAGCACGTACCATGGGAACTAGATCATTCTCTTCTGGTAAAAATACAAGGATAAAGTAAATAAAATTAAAAAAAAAATAAAAAATATACACAGACCAAGGGAACATAGGTTTGTTTGCCAGTAGAGAAGGGAACTCTGCAAATGACAGTAACAAATATAACTTTTTATCGGATGCCTGCAGCTCAGCTTAAGTGCACTTTACTGCACACATGCCTTTCCTAGTCTCCAGCTCCCAAATAGCTTTATACCCTTCACAGAATCATCTTGCTCCTTTCAACCCAATCTTCAGTCAAGTCATACTTTTTCCTTTCTGCAATTTGTCCAACCGCGCTCTGATGCGTGTGCATATAAATACTGAAGAGCTACAGCAAAGAAAGACTAAGCCAGACTCCATCCTTGGCTTTAAAGGAAAAGGATGAAGTGACACGTGACTCCATGCCCATGATCTCTTCTGGCACACTTCTGCTAACTGACTCATAATGCACCCTTGGAAACACCACACATCCACACTTCTCACAAACCACCTGTATACGGGTGATTGCACATGCCTACGTTTTCTAAAGCTAACCATAGAACATATAAAGAAGCATTGAAAAGGGACACAAAAACCTTGTTTCTGACAGTAATGGGTCACTTCATAGGTTGTTTTTTTTTTTCAAGTAAGTTTGCTCTCTCAGCTCAGCTGATGCAATTTGATAGCATTCTTCCCACTTCCTTCAGAGTTGTGAGACATTGTATGAAAAAAAACCCTTCCCCGCTGTGGTTCGAAGGTGTGACTGGAACATCTGTTGGCACACCCAGTGTGGCTTTAAAGTAAGCTGAAGTGTTAGCAGTAGTTTAGCTGCAACAGCTCTAGCCTAATGTATATTGAGGATTATTGATAGCTTACTCAGCCTGCATTGAAGTCTGTTCTGCTGTGGTAAACCTCCAACTTCTACTCGTTATTTTGAGTTCAGGCAAGCTACAAAGCAAATGTACCAGCCTCACACACAGGCTGAAGCATCTCAGTTTGTTTCCTCTCCCCATGTCCCAAACATCCAGATTTCTCTTGTCTACTAACAGTGAAGTCCCACGAAGCCAAACTCTTTTCTGGATGACTGGGTCTCTCCCCAGAGAGCGTGAGCGTGCATGTCAACAGGAAGAGTTTCAATAGCAGAACGATAAGGAAGTCTTCCTCTGGGGCTGGCACACAATTATCACAGTTCTTCCAAGAGAACAGGACAAAACTTTTCAAGCTCAAAATTAAACCAAAAAATATGCAGTTTCCCTTTTTCTGCGCTCTTCCACTTCCTACTTCAACACGAAGGCACACTCACAAAACCAGTTCCAGATTTTGCGATCTCGATTTCCAGTTTTCTGAAGTGCACAACATCCACTGAAGTGCTTAAAGTTAATAGTTATGTCGGAGCACTTCAAGAACTGTATTTTGAAAACTGTTCTCCTCTTTGCTAAAAGACTTACAGTGGAAAAGCCCACAATATTGAAACCTAAATGCAATGCAAAGGAAAACACCATTTAGCGTTGCTAGAAAACGACTGCCTGCACAATCTGCACAGCAAATTAAAGCTCGTCACCATCACAGGATCAGAAAGCAGGGCACAGAGGAAAGATCAAGGAAGACAACATTTTACAGTAATTTCTTTCTTCAAATGGGAAAAAGGCCCTGAAAAACCACTAACACTAGAACAAGGGATTAATTGACCAACCCGATATATTAATCATGTTACTGACTTGAGTTGGAGCTTACTAAAAAAACCACCACGGTTTCTTCCCAACGCTGGCAGCAGCCAATGGCTGTTTAGATTCCTCTAGTACTGAGCAGTTGAAAATGAAAAATTTGTCAAGCTTTCAAGCATAGCTAAAGACACAGCTCTTTAGCCAGCCATTTTATGTCAACAAATGCGCTCTGTTAGAGCTTCACTTGCTCGTTAGATTCCCCCGAGACAAAAACGCTCCTTCTGTGGCACTGCTTTGCCATCTACAACGAAGCTGAACAATTTGCTCAGTAATTTTTTGATTCTACTACTGAAATTAAAAAAACAAAGCCCAGAATACCTGATACAGTCACACACCATTTCCATATTCTCTACCAGAGCTGATGAGATCATCTAATTTGGGCAAGAATCTTTTCACCTGTCTGTATAGAAGAGGCATCTTCACTGACTGTATTTTCAAGAGGCAGCTCTGCTTTCTCTCCACGCCTCTCCCCCCCCTCCCCCCATTTGTGAAGTACCTGTATGATAGAGAATTTGGAGAGGGTTTGAGACAAAAGGTCATTACACTCACCTTTAAAGTCTTCCATTTTCCACTTCTGCTAAGAAACAACGTTTCTTAGTACATCTAAGACCTCCACAATTTAAAATACACAAGCACTTTTTTTTTTGAGCATAAGGCTTCCAATTTGGAGCCACAGAGGCAGAATAATCAGGGCAAGTTTGCAATACCTTTTCTCTCTATCCCTGCACATCTACTATACATGGTCCTAATTTAACTGTGTGATGCACTCAACTTAGCACTAACTTCTTAAGCATAGCAAAGCTGATTTTAACTATGGAACAGTTACCATTAGGTATTTCGGACAAGTCTTAAGAAATAGACTATACAATTTTGAATACCTCACCGACTTGCTGTCTTCTCCCCATGAATACTGGGTTACTGCAGTTTAAAGATGGACTACTGCTGAGCTTGAGCTAGGCAGAGGGAACACAGTGCAAAAGAGGAAGGAAAAACTCAAAACCATATTCATCTTCCTTGTTCCTTCCAATGTTACACATTTTTGCCCTGTCAAGACATTGACAATAAAAGGGAAGCAAGAAAAAAAGGGCTCTCGTGCATATATGGCAGAGAAGAGCACTGCTTCGATGCTTGGGAGCATAACTGATAAAAACAAAGAAAAACATTTCTATTTCTAGGAATAAACCAATATATAAATACATGCATACATTTCCTTAAGGTTTTGACACCTTACAGTTTTTGAAGCATCTGGTGTTTTTAATTTATTTTAGATATTTGGCATCATGTCATCTTTCTTTTGACATATTTCTCCAGATGCATTTTAGAGCAGAGAATGCACAACAGCCAGGCGATATTTCCACCTTTTGGAACAACATTTCTGCTCCTGTTCTTCCAAGTACTGGGTCACCAGCACACACCTGCCAATCTTAGTGCATTAAGGAAGACTTTGTGTGTCAACAAATTCACTTTACTGTCTTCTAGCAGCAACATACTTGATTTTATCAAGAGAGCATGGAAGAATAATTTCCCAAACTATTGCAGAAAACAAGCAAGCAAACAAAAACCTGCCTCCAAAAAATAAACCCAATACAAGCAGCTGAGCTTCCAATGTCACAGCATTTGACTTCAGGGATCATGCTGAAAGACTAAAGTACAGAAACAAAACACCTAAAATCTGAAAAGGGCAACATATCCAAACCACCAACAATCCACTTTGTTTCTGCCATATTCAGGAAAACACTCTCCAAAGAAGCTTGCAGGCAAGCATGTCAAGAACAAAAACAGAGCAGTGACATACGCCAAGAATGAAAAGCTTCTCCTTTTCTCCCTTAAGCTCTCTACACCAATACAGATGCTAGAATCTGAAAAAAACTCTCAAGCACTCCTTTCAAGTTTTCTTTTTTCTGAAAAAACACTATTCCTTCAACATCCACAGATCAAGCAAAACCAGAAAAGCATGTGTACACACTGAACTCTGACTCTATCACAATTCACATTTAAAGAGCTCCTCATGTACAAAACCCAGCATATACGTAAACTATCAAGATGCAAGCAAGTTCATAATAAATACTTTTAGTTAAAATAGAAATACAATACCACTCAATGTCAATTAAAAAATACAGAAATACCTAGAAGCACATTAACTTTTGTGTCTAAGCAGGAATTTAAATGGAACAGAAACAGTTGTACTAACATTGAATGTTGAGAAACTAGTTCATTTTTTTGCAAGGTGTGCTTTTTGGGGGTGAGGTGGGGATAAGGGGAGGGGTATGACTACAACATCTCAATGAGGATATATTAAAAAACTAATAGCTTATACTATTAAAATGGTCATAGTTAGCAAATTCTATTCACATCAGAAACCAATTTTGTTACTAATGTGCTAATTATGTGAAATTAACATAATGTTTGGAAACAGAACATACTGTTACATTTGTATGTAATTCCTACAGACAGATATACTGTGTGTACCTCTCGGAGGGGAAAGTTTAGATATATTCTTTGCCTTTCCAAATAGGAAAAGGCAATAAAAATGAAAAAAAAAAAGGTGAAGCTATAAGAACCAGTGTACCCAGTGTATGACTGCAGAGTTATGTAAGTAGCTCAGTATTTTTGTGTACTTTTGTAGTAACCTAAAACCAGTAAGTGCTGTTTAAGCAATGCATGCTGAGAGTTAAAAACGTTCTCTCTTCTCCCATGCATATAGGTCACACAGCTTGAAAATAAGAACAACACACACAATTCATAAATATCTGATCAAGAAAACTGATTTATTTGAAAAAAGATTTCTTTTAAAACAGATGTGGCTAGAAACACTTTGTCCAACAATCCCTCTTTGTTTTAACTGTAGGTATTTGTGTGCACATACACACACACACTTTGTTCTCGCGGAGAGACAGATTGTACTAGATTTCCAAACCAGGTCAAAAATAGCCATCTGTGAACAGATTTTGATCATCTGGAAAATGAGATTTTTAGATGACCTGTTCTTAATCTAAGCCCTTGCCTGTCAGTCTCTTTCCACGTGAAGTGATCACCACATTGGAAGACTCAGGGAAAATATTTCCTCCACAAAACAATATTGACCACCTGGGCCTTAGCTACAACCCCACAGCAACTTGACGGCTCACAGCTAGTGCTGTTTCAGCAAGTAACCAGCAAGGTAACAAAGCACACTACATTAATTACAACTTTTTAGACAAGAGCCATCATGTGGAAACACTCTTGGCTTAGGGGCAATAAGCAGCACCAACCTCAAATCCTTTGGCACTTAAAGACCACTGCCACCAGCTGATACCTCATTGCAAAAAACTACTTACACCTACACTAGTACTTATAGTGGAGTTTTACACTCTTCACAGCCTAGTGACAGGAACGTTTGGCATTCGTTAAAATCCCTTCTGCACAATTCACTTCACCAGTACACATGGTGTCATACTACTCCATACACTACCACCCTCTCCCTTCACATGACTAAATTTTTTCTGTTCTCATTAGGAACCTTCATATAGATCTTACTCTGACCTGAAACCTGTTCTGAGATAGCAAATGACAGACCTGCAACAAAAGTTAAGCCTAATCAGCCATAGCCCCCATGGTGGACAGGCTCAGACCTATCACTCAGAATGGCTGGTAGACAAATGCCCTCTTCCCTGTTCTGTGTGAACAGACATCCCAGTTCTCTTTTGCAGCCCAGAAGGTCTAACAAACAGTCCAAATACCTTGTCTTTGCTGTTCTGGGCATAACAGAAGAGCCTGAGGATATTTTCATTGGCAAGCAACAAGGCGGCTGCAGGCTGACAGCCTTACTTTTCTTGTAAGAGGCAACTAACACCAAGGAGGCTCAAAAGATCTTGTCACGATCTAAAGTACTTAAGTGCTCACAGCACAGAGGCTGTTAACCAAATCCCAGGGCTGGGAGGAGAGAGGCCTGTACAGCAAGTTCCATAGGAATCGTTTGCAAAATTAAGATTTTAGTTTGTACAAGAGCAGAAGCATAATTCACCTCAACTCATTAAGGTAACCGGTTGCACGCTACTTGCCAATACCGTAAATCTAACAAGCAGGAATCAGGTTTCTCTAAATATTCCCTTAGGATGGTAACCTAATCCCATGAAATAAAACTAAATGTTAAAAAGCAGCTGGACTGTACAAGACTGAAGCTATTTTGTGTAAAAGGACACTTTGAAGAGATCATTTTAAAATAGGATCCTGCTAGTCAAGAGGTGTTCAAGGAGTCTTCATTCTAATTCAGTTGTCCTGTCCTGTCTGTGATTAGCATTCCAAGTTTCTTTGATGTGACTTTCTTGTACCTCTGCAGAAAAACAGATGAATTAACCAAACTGCCTCTTTATCCGTGTTGATACAATGTTATATGTACTGATTTTTGATACAGCTTCTATTTTGAAGGTGATACTTTGCATAAAGACACATCTCACACAGCTTCCCAGCTTCATTTTATAGAGGTTTTTGAGATTCTTCCCACCAGTTTCACTGCTGTAGGGACTGGCTGCAGGTTGTTCCGTGCCTCTGAATCATCACCTTCATTTAGACTGGTGGCTTGTGCAGTTTTTTATAGTTTTTTTCTGTTGTTGTTGAAGGTGGGGGTTTGGGGAGGCTTTGTTTGGCTTTTAGTTGTGTTTGTCAGGTTTTTGTTGGGGTTTTTAGTTTGGGTTTGTTTGGGGTTTTTTTGTTAAAAAAGAGAATGAGCTTCCTAAAGTTATGAAAGACCTCTCAGCAAAGTTTAAGTCACTGAACATCTGGTGCGGGAGGCCATGAGGGAGAGGACTCAGGCTGCAGGAGTAGCTGAGAGGAAGTGACTTTAAACAGGCAATTCCATCATGGAGTGGAGCAAACAACGAGAATTTTCACTATTTTTAGAAGACCAGTATGAGACAGGAAATACAAGCAAATGATTTACAGCATCAAACAAAACATGACCAAATATCCAATACCAGTTCAACAGCTCCCTTTTGATAGTTTCTGGACTCCAGGATAACTTTAGGATAGTTGCTCTATAGTAAAGACCCTACTCATGACTTAAGAACAAAAGCAACGTTCTCAAAAACACTGGCATAAGCAAGAAGTTGTTTCTGTGAAAGTAAATACCTATTTTTACTTACCTTCACTTCTATTACACACAAAACCAAAAGCCAGGACAACAGAAAACAGAAAGACAATTTTTATCTATGTACATCCCATTCTTTTTAATGTAGATCAAAAGCCATAGCTGTGTGGGGAAAACCACAAGCAATGAAAAAGCAACAATGTGCTCTCTCTTTCAGGACATTAATCACTTTTGTCACAAGTGACACTAAAAACTTTTACAGTAACACGAAAAATGAAAATCTGTGAAAGGTTGCATTCTGCTTAAAGACTAGTAACAAAGATAATGATTGCTGAGAAGCTGAAGCTTTACCAGCAATGTTAAGAAACCATAGCCATTTCCCCTCATGAATCTGCTGTCCACAACTGCTCTTAGAAATGCCTTCACTAACAAGAGTTTCACAGGAGCAAGTTTAGATCAAGTTCTGTTTGACCCTTTGGCCCCACAATGTTCAAAACTGAAATAAAACCCAGCTATTGAGAAACAGGGTGAGTCAGAGCAGTGCAGTTCAGGGCAATCTTGAAAACCACCTAAGATTTAGGAATTAACTGAGAGAAGAGTGTCTTCCTCCGTATTTAGAACACTCTTCCTATTACAAAATTAATCAGCATAAAGGGAGGTTAAAAAAAAAAAATCCCCAACTTGCTTTACTTTAGCCCTTCTTCAAAAACAGCAAAAGTAGGTACTTCCCTACAAGAAGATCCAATTAATTTTTCCATATAAAGATCCAAAGTCAGGAACATCCTTCCCCAAACTTGCAGTAATTAGCAGCTTCCCTTAAACCCAGTAACGAATGTTTATGGATAAAGTTGAGGAAGGCGAACGAGGCAGATATCCTGCTGGGAGTCTACTACAGGCCACCTGACCAAGACGAAGAGGTTGATGAACTGTTCTGTAGGCAACTGGCTGAAGCTGCAAAGTCGCAGGCCCTTGTTCTTGTGGGGGACTTCAACTGACCAGACATCTGCTGGAAATATAACACAGCAGAGAGAAAACAATCCAAGAAGTTCCTAGAGTGCGTGGAAGATAATTTCTTGACTCAGCTGATAGGTGAGCCCACCAGAGAAGGTGCCTTGTTAGACCTGTTATTCACAAACAGGGAGGGACTGGTAGGTGATGTGGAGGTCAGAGGCCGTCTTGGGCTGAGAGATCATGAAACGATACAGTTCTCAATCCTTAGCCAAGTTAGGAGGCGGGGCAGCAAAACTCTCACCATGGACTTCCAAAGGGCAGACTTCAACCTGTTTAAAACACTGGTTGAGAAAGTCCCTTGGGGAACAGTCCTAGAGAGCAAAGGGGTTCAGGAAGGATGGACTCTTTTCACGGAAAAACTGTTAGAGATGCAGGAGCAGGCTGTCCCCATGTGAAAAGCAGTGGATGTTGTCTTCCTGGATTTCAGGAAGGCATTTGACACTCTCCCCCACAGCATTCTGCTGCAGAAGCTGGCGGCTCATGGTCTAGACAGGTGGACTCTTCGCTGGGTTAAAAACTGGCTGGATGGCCGAGCCCAGAGAGTGGTGGTGAATGGAGTTAAATCCAGATGGAGACTGGTCACAAGCGGTGTCCCTCAGGGCACTGCTAGTGCTTGTTCAACACCCTCTGTTGTTGAAGTGGTCCTCTAACAGAGTCAATAGCAGTTGGACCGCCCGACTAGCAAGCTGAGCTAAATTAAACAAGCTGTATTTCCATCCTCCAAAGGCACCTTTGCAGAGACAAAAGGCAACCAAAGGTTTCTTCACAAGGAGAAAGAGAAGGTGATCATGTTAGAGGAACATACTGATAGTCAGAAACAGTGTTTAGCAAGGTAAGTTTTAATAAGACCCTGAAATATTTTCAGCAGAATAACAAAGGAACAGCTAACTATTATATTCAACAAGGAAAAGTAAAGAAGTACTGAAGAAGTGAAGAAACAATTTTGGATCCAAATAGGCCACTTCATTCCAGAGTGGGGGGGGGGGGGAAATAAAAAGAAATATTATTTTTTTTCTCTCAATTTCAAACAAATTGAAACACATTACTAAGCTTCTTTGCTTATAAGTCAGTGTACTAGTAATTGTAATGTTTGCCCTTTCCCTACAGTATCCATTCTTCCCAGTGCTGAAGTCCATACAACTCTGAACTATGTGCGTACGTATAGACTTAAGCTTAAATCTTTGAAAGTTTCCGAGTTCTAAGCTGACAGTGTACCAGATTACTTTTAAATAAAAGCTGTGAAGTTCTACCCTCCAACCTGGAACTGACTGACCAGTGTTGAGCAAAACAAACTGTAAAAAACAAATGAGAAATCCCCCATCCAAGTTTCCAGTCTCCTGGGCAGTGGCAGCTAGGGGAAGACTCTTTCAAGTAAATTAAGTTCACACACACAGAGGAACACTTAAGTATTCACTTGTTCTTGCTTGACCTGAAGTCACAGGGTCAGGTCCCCACTTCACAGTATACAAGCTGATTCCCTTGGACTAAAGCTTTAACTCAAAATACTCATCTCCGCACCAGAGTAGTAACTGCCAGAACACAGGGTCATCGTGTTGCCTTCCAGAGGAAGCCAACACAGTAGGAGCAAACAAGCTCTGAAGAAACACAGATCTGTTTTATGGTTATTCTTATGGAAACGGGAGCAAGATTAAGAAAGCAAGTTTGTTTGTAGGTTGCCACCCAGAGGCTGAGCATTTTTCAAGACCGCCAATGACTTTTGGAAATTGGGCATTCCCTACAAGCTGCTCACCCACACCCACAAAGTTCATCCAAAGTTGAATTTTTAATGTCTGTTTAGGCACTGCATGTGTCACATAAAATGAAAGGAAAACTAACAGTCTGAACTAATATTTTTAACACTTGCGAGTGTCTGGTATCTGTAAGAATCAGCTGAAAATTGGAGGCAGAACGCGCCACCAAAAGCCACACAAAAAAAGGCTACTGTTTGAACTTTCTACAGGTAACCTCATTTTGTGGCCCACTGGTCTGCACCTTCACCTACTTCATGAGCATTTTCCTACCAAAACACTGCTAACAACGTACAAGATGGAAAATAATGCTGTTCAAATGAGTCAGAATCAAAGTTTAACATGGAACATGAATTCAGCTTTCCTTCTACTCAGGCTTTCATCTATGAACTATGACAGTGTTTACAGCCATTCTTTTCAGCAACTTCCAATCCTCCACCCTGTCATAACCCTGATTATTTCTCAACGTGCAAACCAGACATTGCTCCCATGGATAATCATACAATTCACCACTCTGCACAATTTAGGTGCCTGCATCAGCATCTACTGTTCACACAGACTCCTGTGCAAGAGGATTCTGAGCACAAACGTAACTGGTTTTTTGAATCACAGTTCAAAAGAGTCTGTCCATGCTGTCCATGGACTAGATAGGGAGCCTAGCCAGCTAACATCAGTGTCCAAGTGAACTGTTGACAATCACACAGTATCTGTTTTCCTCTCTCTACTTCTGATCTAGCCACCTCACATTTTCTGTGTGCCTAGTCTTTCAGCCTGCTATTTCCCACAATGAACCACCAGCCCTAAAAATCTTTTAATAGCAAGAACTTAAAGAACCTTCATAACAATGTATTGCACAATAAGAACTGGAAACTCTGCCACTGTCCTGATGTTGTTTGAAATCTCCATCAGTTCTTGACTCCTTTAAACATTTCCAGGTACAAGTAATTCTGCAAGTAGAGTTTCTGCCCCAGAAACTTCAAGTTTGACTCAGCCATCATAAGAGGCCATCCATGTGTTAATAATTTTTGTTATTACCACTGGTTTTTAAAATTTTGTTTCACAAACTTCAAGCTACCACAACTGCAATGTAGTTTTTGTTCTTAACAGCATAATGAACAAAGCCCAAGTTTAAGCTAGACGTACTTCATCACACTGAACTACTTTAAATACACCTGCTTTATAGCCAATTCATTGGCTATTGCTGGGGGGGGAACCCATGTAACTGGTAAGTAAGGGATCAACCTGCAGTGCAATATATTTCTTAAAGATTGTAAACAGTGACTAATCTGATCACCCTGAGAGGGGGAACATCACATGAATCTTGGCCTAAGGAACAAACCTAACCAAGAAAGAATGACTCATTGTGCAGGCAATGTGATGAGAACCAAATGCTAGATTATCCAACTTCAGTAACTACAGGAAGAAAAAAAACCACATTTACTTCTTCACTCCTCAGCACCGAGTATAGACAACACAGGCACAACAGTGCAGAATAACAAGCAAGAAGAGGCTGGGCATGGTCATTTACCTATAAGCAGTGATCAAAACCACAGAGTTCAAAAGTTAGTGTAGCTCTGTGCACCTAAAACACGTCACTGGTATAAATAGCTGTGATTCTGAAGAACCATCTAAGCCAAAAACACAATACTCCCCTGGAATTTCTACAAATGCTCATAAGATTAAAATCCATATTTACAGGGAAATGTATAACTTTCCATGAATAGCCTGCAATCCAGCTATTGTTTTTCTATGCAAAGTATAAAGCAGGGTATTAAAAATGGAAAGTGACCTACTTTCCTTTGCTGAACAATGCGAAGTGTTGATATAATGAAAGTAAATCAATGCTAGCTTTCTTTTATTCTTCTAGTTTCAGTTTACAAGTTAGTCATATCAGCTGCAGAAGAGGGGGCGAGCAAGACATATTGTCTATAAAGCATGTTGAAGTGTTAAGTATTTTGCATACTTACTACTAGTGACAAAATCAGAATTAATTTACCTATGCCAAAGTGAGGGAATTCAAAACCATGAGCAAGATGGCAACTGGCAACAGCTCTGAAATACATTCACAAAGTTTTATTTTTACATGCGTGTTCAGTTCCACAAATCTGTTTAACACAGCACAAACCTGCTCTGACTTTGCTTCAGTAGCAGAGGTCCAACTGGAGTGAGAGCTGCACCAGCAAAGACAACTTTCTCTTTCTTGAAATGTTTAAGCCTACACAAGCATTCATATATTGTAAGGGAGGATGATTAAGCTCTGAAAAGGGAAGGATGGAGGTATAAAGGCACAACATTCCCAACGATAACGCAATACAAAATATATACAGAAATGTGATGTTAAGGTTAATTAAGAAGTCTTATACTGAAAACTTTTCCAAATCAAACCAAGGTTCAACTTCACAGTCTTACGGCTGGCACAGTTAGTGACAATGGTTTGCTTTAATGACACACAGGCAAATCAAGCACTGCAATGAAGCTTATTGCTCAGTGCAGTGACCAGTAGGGACAACACACCCAAGTTTAAACTCACAGCTTTGAATCCACAGTTATGTGCTGCATCTACTGAGTCACCAAAAGCCCAAAAGACACAAAACCTTGGTCAGCCCTGTCCTCAGCAGTTTACAGAACACATCAAGCAGGCAACAGTGGCGACTTACCCACATACACATCAACTTTCAGTTCAGTTTTTCAGAGCCCAACAGAAATGATAATACACATCATTATTTTCTTCCAGATACAGCATGTACTAGTTTTAGCATATATTTAAAAACAAAAAGCAAAAAGTCCTTTCATATTTGTTCAGAGGGTCAAGTGAAGCCATGTCGCCAGTATCAGCAAGTATTTATAGGCCAAGCTATACCTGTGTCATATCCACTTTTCTTCAAATAACATCCTGAAAACCCTGTGCAAATTCACAGCTTAGAAAAGAACAGCAAACTGGAGTCAAGGAATGCATCTGATAATTATGTGTAAAATGAAGCTGATTTCTGGATTATATCACACACTTTCACCGTCTGTAAGAAAGTTCCTCGGTGACATTTATAATAAGCAGCTGCAAAACCTAAAGCATGTAAATAGACGTGCCTGTCCAAAGACTATTTGTTGCATAAAAAGATGCCCATTTTTACCTTTTAGGGTAGAACACAAGTTACATACCATACAATCCCGTGTGCATGCTGTAGTCATTACTTTTAATGCTGGGGGACGGAGATGAATACACCAGACATTTGGCTACCAAAAAAGACCAATGCTTCTTTACAAAGATCACCCAAGAATGGAAAGCCATTCAGCTTCAATCAAGCCCTTAATCATTCCATGGTAGTTTCAAAAATAGTCTATTTGTTTTTATAAAGCAATACCACACAGCAGAGCTAGTCCATGCAAGAAGTTTGTATTCCCATACAAGAAGTCAGCTCTGTTGGTCAAAGATCTGGATTCCATGCCAGTTCTGCTGCAGACTCCATTGGTGATCATGCATAATGTCAGACAGCTCACTTCCATAGTTGAACTATCTCCTCTAGCACTTCACATTCAAAAGGCAACTTCAGATCCCTCAGATGAAAAGACCGCACTGGAGTATTGCATTACAGTATTTGCTAATGCAACTGCATGAGAAGTTGCAGAAACTGCATTTGAGGGCTAGCTACAAAGAGACCAGCAAAGCTAACCCAATCTGACCAACATCCATCACACCGAAGGACTTTTGCACAAGATCAGCATTGTCTCGGTCTGGGAAACCTTTTGTATATATTGTGTAAAGCACAAGTCGGGGAGGGGGGGAATCAAAGACAAACCAGGATTTACCAACACAGAGCAGGAGAAAACAAAGCACCTGGCCCTTTTAACAAAAAGTTAAGGCAAACAGCTCCCAGTGACCAAGAGGAAATATCTCACTGTTTGCAGTGTATGCTTCCAGCAGCAGTCACCTATATAAAAAGAGAAAAAAAACAGCTCCCAAAGGCTCTATTGTGGAAAGAACACCAATTAAGGCATGAAAAAGGTACCATAACAGTTGCAAAACAAACTGGCAAAAAAAATGCTTCAAGACAGAAATTACTTTCAGAGGAAAGACACCATCCATGGGAAGCTGCCTGAGGTATACTGTACCAAAACAGAGAGGCAGAGGAACTCCATCCAAGTAAGCAAGCACAGGGTAAGAAGGTAGGCACAAGGAACAGAAGCGCAGGGTAACACACACAGAAGGCCAGGAACAGTTCCCACCGAGACCTAAGTTCACCTCTACATACTCCGTACTGTTACATCCCAAATAACCATCCCATAACCACCACCCTTCTGCCAGCCACACATGTATGAGATCTGAAGAAAGATACTACCTTCCCAAAAAATGAACCATTTGTGAACATGACTGACAAAAATCTTCACAATAGATGCTTTCCTGTGCTGACTTGTGCACATCTTTTGAAGCACTTGACTAGTGGGGGCTTCTGCAAAAGAAACTACTATTTTCTTAGCTCAAGCTAACTTACTCTGAAAGTAAAGTATGCCCATTGTAAACTCAGAAGTGAAGCAACGGATACACCTCCAGGTAGGAAAAGAAATCCATGTTTGCTATTCAACCAAAGAAATTACCTACAAATACATGCAAAAATACCACTCTTGAAATATCTGCTTAAATGATAACATTCTGGGTCACTGTTACTTGCTTATTTCCTTGAGAGTTTTTATAGTCATTAATCAGAGCTTCTCTCCTTTGAGAGCCAGATATAATAAAACAGGTTTCTGTAGTAATACGTTCTTAGTATATATGGGACTTTCCTCCAGAGAAAGACAGCAAACACTATTTAATAGTACAAAATTGGTAGGAAAGCTCAAAGGCAAGTGTAACTAATTTTTAATATTAAACTGAACTGCAAGTCAATATCTCTTACTTTCTTGAATCCAACACAAAAGGCAAAAAAGTAAGAGGGGGTTTTTAAGCAGGGAACAGTGATTCTCACCTGTTTCAGTAACACTGTAGTCGCGCTGTTACTTGAATCCACCACACACCATCTGACTGCTCACTGCCCATCTGTGTCCCCCCTTGGTGCAACCACACAAGCTTAAGTACTACACAAACCTCTTTTGCAGAACAGATCAGGCCAGGCCAGAAGGGACCTTGTGTGCAGCCATTACCTCTGGTACAGAAGAGGTTCCAAACGGATTCCCACCACAGACATTTGCCTTGTTGGAAGAGATGGGGCAGCAATGACAGCATGCTCTTGAAAGAGATTTGAGGCTGCAGTTTCACAGTTAGTTGGACTACAGGTTCACTATTCCAAGACTACTCTTGCTAGCGTTGTTCTATAATGCCATCATCTAAGGACTCACCGAAAAGCAGCAAAGCCTCTCACAAAAAGAAGCCACTCTACTTTCAAAAAGATCCAATTCAATCAATGATCATTCTTTCTTCAACTCTATGCTCCCTGACCACCACTTAAGGCTGTCTGCTGGTTAGTCTCCTTCACTTAACTGCTGAGCCCTCTTACTCCAAATAATCCAGCAAAGATTTCCAGAGCTAACCAGATATTTCCCTTTCATTTAGACAGAAAGCAGTGAAGAAAGCTGCTCTATGTAAACAGTACTAAATCTTGTTCATTCTGATATGCTTGAGCTCAAATAAGTTGATTTAAACTTGGGTTTTCAAGGCATTGTTTGACAGCCAACTTGTCTGCTTTCATTTATTCTTCCCTTTAATTCAGCTGAATCACCATTGTGATTGAAGCTGCTTGTAGAGCATCTCTTTCATGAGGTCCCCCATTCCTTACTGAAATGAAGCCTAAAATACAATCAAGAAAACCACAAAGTAATCATCCGCTGGCCACATCAAGTGTGTCCATACCCTACTCACTGTCAGCAACATTCATTCGCTATCTGATAATTAAGTATCTTCCCCAAAATAATATTTCCTGTAAGTTTCCTGGTGTACATGTTGCACCTAATTCTGTACAAATGCACACTGTCAACTGATGTTTGGCATGGTGAGACCACGAGCTATGTCACCAGGTTCAGCCAACTCCTCAGCTGGGTGCCAACCACTACACTCCGAGGGCAAAAGCAGCAGATTACAACCCCTCTACAAGACAATACATAGTTACAGCAAGTGAAGCATGCCCCATTAACACAGACATCTCCGGCTACATTCCAATCCAGCTATGGAAGAGACATACCACAAACATTGCATTACCAAACTCATTACAGCTCCTACCATAAAAACACATTTCCGATCGTAAATGGCACACTTATTCACCCTGATGCACATGCAAGCTGAAGGTAAGCAGATCTATTAGATTTTATTAAAAATATTGTCTTGAGATTATTCACAACAGCTGTTTCCTCTTCAAGTTAGAGGAAAACAGATGGCAGTATAACAAGAGCTAGATAATTTGAAAAAATTAACTCTAAAACATGACACTTGTACATGATTTCTTCCACTCATGCATCTCCAAATGGGATAGTAAAAAAAATAATGCCAAATGTTATTTTGCTAGTAGAATATATAACAGCTTGATAGCATAATTAACATATTAAAAACAAGGGCAGAACAACCAATACATCAAATCGTACAGAAAAAATGCAGGTTGCACAGAACCCTAGATCACAAAGCTGTTGCTGTAGATTCCCTACAAAAACATTGAGAACACAGTTTATCTCCTCTCTCGAACACCTATAAAGCCTGGCAGCATCAAGACAGTGCAATTACAGGAGGGGACAATAGGCGGGTATTATTTTTAATATGCATTAGCAACTTCAATCAAGATTCAAGGGTGGGAAAATAGCAAGAAAAATATTTAAAGTTGTACTAATTATTCCTGTGAACATAATGAGGAGATTTGTGTCCATCTGGCATCAACTGCACCCCATCAACTGCATTTCATGCACATTCCATACAATTAAGAGTAGAATTTAAGAAACTGTAAAGTACATCACTAACATTTTAAACACAGGTCAAGGGAGACCATGTATTATTGAGCGATCACATGTTGAAACAACTGCTCAAAAGTTTCCAAAAATTCCTACCAAAACAGCAGTGTTTTTTGGACAGACACCAACGAATACTTAAGTGGTTGTTCCTTCTACAGGACCAATTCAGAGCAGAAGCAAAAATTTTGGACAAAAATTAAAACTATGCTTCTGACCACCTACTTTAAGGAAACACAGTTTAGGGTAAGTGAAGAGTATCTTTTTTACTCATATGCTTATTGCTGAAATGTGATATGCACTAGATCCCTACCAGTCCAAGTTTCAGGACCTACTAATGTCTATTAGACCCACATTCAGAGCAGTGAAGAAAACAATACCATATCTCACCATTTTTCCAGGCAGACTCTTTCCTAGAAGTCACTATTCAGTCTGGTATACATTGAAGAACTTACAAAGTGCGTCTTTATTTCCAAGCAGAAGAATTTATTTATTTTAAAAAACAATGTAGTCATCTCTGCCAATTCAAACGTCTTTCCAAACCCCACTGAAGATCTGCAGAGAAATACTCCCACTTCTGTTCTACTCCATTAACATGCCAGGTACGAGCCTCCACCACCCATTCTACCAACATTTCTAAATAACTAGAAATTAAATAACCAGAGCAGTTAGACAACAGCTTTACAGCAACAGCAAAATTGGTTCAAAAGAAAACTTACGTTATGTGTGTCTTTATTCATCCACCCCCCAAAAAAAAACCCAACCACACACACAGGTTGTGCCAGATGGCTACCACATTCAGAAACAGTGATGGTCCTAAACTCGTCTCTGGATAAACTCAACCATATCATTGACAGCATAACCCAAGCTATGATCACTGTCATTCTTCCACCTATAATTAATTGTAGTAATTTGTAGCCAATGTGCCTAAAAACTGCAAAGCTTGTGGTCAGTAAATTATATATACACACCAAAATACTGTTCTCCATAACACAGCAAATATATATATAGCATATAATAATAAAATACACTACAAATGTAATACCATAATTACCTGTATAATGTATATTGCAATAATTATGTAATTATAATACATTAGATATATTTTATATTATATATCCACTTTATATAGAGGTATATTAAAACCCTACACAACTTTCAAGCAACTTTTAACTTTGAAACTCTGTTCAGCTGATATTTTAAAAACTTTGATTTCATTTTTGACAGTACTTATTATGCTCTTTTGAATACAGCTTTATGCAAGCTACAGAACAGAGGGTTTTTTCTTCTATGAACATAATCAAGTATCATATGACCTTAATCTTTAACTAGATCATAAATACATCTGAAGTACATGGAATACTGAAATTGTTTGGAGTATTAAAAACACCAGCAGCGAGATGAACAATTACAGAAAAAAAAGGTGCTTCCTTCCACGCCATTTTGTCTTTCTGACCTCCATTCCAAGGGTAGAAGACGACTGGATTTTGCAACTTGACCGCCACGTTATTCAGTGTATTTATGATCTCAAACAAGACAGTGAAGTCTCAGACATGCTCATGTACTTTCTAGCTGTGACTGTATGAATCAACTTCCTCTATTTATGGAAAGTGGGTATTAAGTTAACTCTTGCCTTGGCATTTATCATCCACAAGCTTCATTCTCAAATTCACGGGATATCCTCTGTCCAGCACCGTTCGCCATTCCAACTAAGTTGCGTAATTCCTGCTGGCATGGATCATTCCTGCTGGCATGTCCACATTGTGGAGGAAAAAAAACCCCCACAAATTGTTATTCTCTTGTGAACCACAGAACCCAAGTAAGTGGTGTTGAGGCTGCCATTCTATTACCAGACCCACACCCAAACCTGTTTAAACAGTACCTCTTCCACTAGCTTGCTCCCTTTTGTAAAGGCAAAGTAGATGTAGACATGTATATCCAAAATTTGCCTTGTAAATTAGAAGCTGTATTTCTGATCTGAAACACAGACTCTGCCTTGTTTTCTTCAGGAATCAGAGGCAATAAATCCTGTCAGTCAAGCTCACATCCAAAAGGAAAGAGATGGGGCATATGTACAGCTGATAACTGCAAAATAACCACCTAAAATAAATCTGCCAAGGAATCCAATTACAACACTGAGCTTTAACCAGTTACAGTGTACTTGCAGGAATGAGGACACCCATTTAACACATTTCTTTCCTCATTCCTCTGCTTCCCTGACAGATCCCCATTAAAAATGCTATATGACAATTATCTGTATCATGTGAGTTATCAAAAATAAAGTTCTCTCACTTGTTATCATTAAGAGGTGCAAACCACCAACAGCTCACACCCAGCGGAAGATGTCTACTGAATAGATAGCACAGCTCTGTGGTCTTCCCAGCAGGGAGGAAAAAGCCACTTAAACAGATAAGCATGTCCTTTCAACTTCTCTCTACTTCCACCTCCTCGTGGTCTGGGTCTCTTTAGCTTGGAGAAAAAGGAGACTGAGGGGTGACCTCATCCATGTTTACAAATATGTAAAGGGTGAGTGTCAGGACGATGGAGCCAAGCTTTTTACAGTAATGACCAATGATAGGACAAGGGGCAATGGTTGCAAACTGGAGCACAGGAGGTTCCATGTGAGTATCAGGAGAAACTTTTTCACTGTGCGAGTGACGGAGCACTGGAACAGGCTGCCCAGAGAGGTTGTGGAGTCTCCTTTACTGGAGACATTCAAACCCCGCCTGGATGCGTTCCTGTGTGATGTACTCTAGGTGACCCTGCTCTGGCAGAGGGGTTGGACTGGATGATCCTTCGAGGTCCCTTCCAATCCCTAGAATTCTGTGATTCTGTGGTACCCCATTAGTTCAAAGGGGTACCTAATCTAACCTAGACAGTACCAAAATCAACACTGCACTTAAAGCTCACATAAAACCCCATTACTAATAGCAAAGCCATGCTATAAAGGAAGATTCAATAACTTATTGTACACATCTCACGAGCCTCTTCTGCTTCTTGGTTTAAGGAGATCCTCTACTACTTTCTTTACATGGCAGTTGTGAAAACCCTCCACTGCCCCCTTACATCTTCATTTAACTTGATGTCCCTTAAACACACAGGAATGCTTGGTGTTCTGCAGCAAGGAATTAGTAAACTCACACAGTGCAGACATTAAGTGCATCTTAAGCAAGGATAAAACTCACCAAGCCATTTGTTTCTGTAGAACAAGCCTCAGACACATTTAATAGTATTCTCCAGTATTTTCTAAAGTGAATCTTCCATGATACACATTCAGGTTACAGTTCCAATTATTTTGCATGAGTTATCATTCACTTTTTTTTTCCAGAAAAGATTAAGACTGATAATTAACACTAGCTCTTTTAACCACATGGAATTAAAGGGGAAGATTGAGGCACCACATTCCTATCTGTAACACTGGTCATTACTCTCCCCTCTGTGGAAGCAGCACATTGCAAGAACCGCTGTTATGAGACACCATCGTCTTCCAAAGCAGCAGGAAACTCAAATGCAAACAGAACCCTTTCATCTCGAGCCCAGGTCTGCAGGGAGAACCACTGGTTGAGCTCAGAAGCTAATTTTTACACAACCCTTATGCCTGATGCAAAAACTCCTTCAATACAGCTCCCACAGAAACAGCTCAGAGAAGTCTAAAAAATCCTCTAGGGAAGGTGAGAAGAAAGGAGACAGGAAACAAAGGAACATTACACTAATAGTTCTTTTCTGCTAATCAACAGAATAGTGCTGACATGATGTAAGGGCAGGCTTGCCACAGCCTGGAGAGAAGTAAGAGCATGCACCAGAAATTTCACAAAAATCGGACATGGTTTTCAAACCACAGAAAAAGGGAAGAAGAATAAATCACTAATAAATGTCACAGAATGAGAGCAAGATATTAGCCAAAACACATGGATGAATAAAGGGACAAAACACAGCTGCAAAAGGTTAAGGAGGCTTCAAGAGAATTTATTTTCTCTCCATCCCAACAGTCTAATTAGCAATCACTGTTACATACCTTAGCAATAGCTGCCTAATACCTAGTGCCTCCCTCACACTCCTCCCCATCCACAAAGAGCTGTGGAAATGCTCGCCTTCCAGTGCAAGTCACAGCGACTTCCAGAACCACAACGGGGGGGCTGGCTCCCCTAGCATACAGGATGCATTTTATTGCCACAGTTAGTGTTACAAAACATGCAGCCCTATCTTCTGTTATTGCATCTGCACTTCCTCTTTTCACCCTTCAGGATTTCCACCACAGCTACCCCAGGATCAGGAACTGCAGCAGATTTTATGAGATAAAGGCTAGCCCAGACAAGATCTTACCAAAACATCAATGGTGCCAAGGTCTGGAGCACAACCTCCCCTCTAACCCTCAGGGGTCTGAATGCCTCAGCCCAAGGCCAGCTGCGATACGGTGCAGCTGTGTGAGCTCAGGTCAGGCTGCTGGGAAGAGCTGTGTGAGAAAGCACTAGAAGCCACCTCACTGGAAATCTTTCTCCACTTAGAAGATGCATTCCAGCTCAGACACTTGCCTTTGGACCTTGCCAAAGCTAGGTAGCAGGTTTGTCTGTGTCTTGCCTTATCGATCCTGACCCTGAACCAACTTAATTTCCTGGTGTTTTGTTACCTTGGACCTACTCAGCACTACAGGTCACTCAGCCCAGGTGACCGCTGGGCTCTTGGTTGACCGTGGTTAACACTGGGGACCTGTTCTACCCTGGCTACCACAGAACTCCCCACTTTGTTGGCAAGATCACTGCCCTGTCTGCCTTGCTGTCACACTCTGCTTCCAGCCTGCCTCCCTTTACCAAGTAATCCACTTTGTGCTCCGTAACAAGTGAGATAGGATGGCCTCACAGCTTAACTCATTTACTGCTGCTCTAAATATTAGTAAAACATCCCCCTACAGCACTGGGAGTTCTGTTACTAGGGTCACAAGGACCACTGGAGTATTTCAGTAATCCCTGCTATTGAGAACAGGGCTACACTTGTCAAGGCTAAGCAAAAGGTTGTATTTGAAATGTATGTGACCAGCAGCTCTTCAGAAAGGTAAGGAGCCAGAATACGAAGTGGGATTTATTATTAAGGCTATAGCAGACCTCTCTGCATTGTTTAGACTTCAAGTAACTGGAACAGAAGTTCAGTATATGTTGTACACTTGCACAAAACAATGCTCTACACCAGGACTGGGACTTTACACGGTAGTGCAATCCTAAAAATTCCATTACTGTCAGCTTACAGAAAGGCAAAGACTGGTGTTAAACCCTGCAGAAGAACAGGAAGAGTCTGAACAAGCTCTGCTAGCGAGGGGCAGGGGAAGGAGCATTAGGCAGGAGCAAGAAAAGGGAAAGCAACAATTTAGTACCAGTTTCTCAGCAATAGCTTCCTCCTTAGTTTCCATTCTCCAGACCCAAACACTCACCAAAACTGTTTTCTGCTAAACTCTTCATTAGGCAGCCCTTGGCTTTAGAATAGGAACTTAGTTTTTAAAAAGTCCCCCAAAATCCCAGAAAATATAAACCAGCATCTTTCCCGATCCCTGTGAGAGCTATCTGCTCTGGTATTGCATTTCATTTCCCCAGCAGTGGATATGCCAGGCAGGGCTTTCACTGCAAGAGCCCACGCGTGTCCAGGAGGACGCAGAAGGCATTTGACTCGAAGTGCAGATTGACAAGAACAGGATCTTGAAAGGAAGGAAACAAGACTTGGCTAGGCATAGAAACAGAATCCTGCTTGTTCTCCTCTGTCCCTTCCCCTAGGCAGGGCTTTCTCATCACCCTGGGCACTGCTTAACCAGAGCCAGCCAATTCCATCTCTGTATGCAGCTGGGAGAGTTGCTTGTGAGGCACCTGCCCTGTATCTCACCAGGGGGAAGGCCCCTCATGAATGAAGTGAGCATAAAGCACAAGGACTGTCACAGTGGAACAACAGCACCCAATGTGCTAGCCAGATCTCAGATCCTTGCTGCTTCAACAAAATTGCCTTCCAGAAAAACCTAGAATTAGATGCAAATCGGCAGTACCATGATTGGTAGATACCATTTTCCCACGCTGTCCCCTACCTAATGGGGTCACTCCTGTCTCAGAAGAGGCTGGAAGATAACAAAGAATTTCACTATATGATAAGGAACACAGTGGAAGAGTCCAGCAACAGTTCTAGAGCACGTTTTGAACTGAACGTATGTGCAGGAAGCCATGTATCCCACTGCAGGAACAGAATAGAGAGCCAAGTACCACCCATCCTGTGAAAGCAGCACAGCATTTTCCTTTTATAAATATATATTTCTGTAGTGGTGGGAATCTTGCGTCCACAAAGGGATCAGATCATGGTTACAATGGACAGCCTTCATGATGGCAACCTTCAATTTCAAGTGTTTGACTCTGGAAGCTTACCAGTGCTTAGTGGATGCAGGGGTGGACGATGCAAGTCTTCCAGACACTGATTCCAGCCACCAGGAACATGAATGAAGATGTTGTGTCCGATACCATAATATTACAGTGAGACAAGTATCCAGGCTGTCTTACAGGCAGAACAGCAGTTGCATGTTTCAGTGACTCTCCTAAATCAGGCTGTCTTTCAAATAATAAGTGTAAAACCCTCATTTATCATTAAGGTTACTTAGGCAATTAGTGAACTGAAAAAATTACACCTGAGGAGACTGTAACATGAACTAAGTCAAGCTTACCGCCTAGCTTGAGCCTTGAAGCTTTGAGGCTGAACCATCCAATTTGGATTATTGCAAGAGTACAAACCAACAGCAACATGATTATACTGTCTATGGCTAAGCCATAAATTCTAATATGATTCTGAAGCCCAGGCATAACTTAGTATCTTTTAGAGGCACCACTAATACCACAGAAGACTGACAGTAGCATCCTCTTGAATTAGTTTTAATTTACAAAAGCCTCAACCTCTTTCTCCCCCAGAAACTCTCAGTCACAGCCCTACAACAGAATTCACATTGCCCCCCATCAACAGCCACGTAACCACTCCACTCCTCCAAGAAATATTTAAGCATACTCTTGATAATAAGTTATTTTGGCCCAAGAATTTTACTTTAATGTCTGTTAAAAAATAATTTAAAATCCCAACTAAAATAAAGCTGACCTTTGGCTCAAAATGATGTCTTGAAGCTTTATATTGTAGCCACCTTCATCCTATGGTGGTCTATTTTAGCATTCTTCTCATGTTCTCTGAAGAAAGCTATCACTCAACAAACAAAGCACGGCAAATCAAAAACACCCAGCACACACTGGTTGGCTCATTATTCCCACACCTCGCTCCCCCTGCAGCTCTGAAAGCTCAGCACTCCAACACAGTTGGTTTCAGCTGTACCAGAGGGGACAGAGAAGCAACAAACACCTTGTCAGGGGCTACTGGCCAATACGAACAGGCTGGTTCTTCTCTTAAGGAAGATCTGCAGCGAGTGAGCTGCATGGAACCCACATGTGATTTTCTAGATTCGTTCACCATAAGACAACTCTTTTCTCCCTGCCATGCCCAGCCTCATTCACTACACAAATTCTATACAAATTCACTATACAAATAATTCAGAGGCTAAGACACCACAAACAGAAGTGCACATTCGTGTCCAAAACAATGACAAAATAATATCAAATAAATGCACGACACCTGCACTGAACCAAAACGCTCCATTGTGCTTTCCCCCTGTCCAAGCCTAATCTGCCCCGAGACAAATACCCCCAGTTCTGTCTCCCTCGGCTGGATACCCTACAAGACATGTACACTGCAAAACACATTAGCATTTTCACCATGACACCAAAGCCTACCTAGGGTACAGCAAAAGCACTGATACATCAGCACCACTGCCTCCTCCAGACGCACAGAGGGAATGAAATTCCCACCTTTAAAGCACAGCTACAAGGTCTGACTCCATACTCTGAAGGGAGTGTGCGGAAGCTCCTGCCCCCATCTTACATGCTGGAGTTCTGGAGAGCAACAAGGGATCAGACCTGGTCCTGTGCCCAGTACTTCCTTCAGGCAAGCCACCTCAAGTACTGAGTTTTTCGAATCACTTCCTTGGGTAAGACATTAATGCAGCGTGCACGGTACTGCTGAAGCAGGGACCCCACCTTACAAGTATTTGGTACTTCTGGTTACTGCCAAAATCAAACAGCTACCATATAAAAAAAAGACACGGAGTTTGACATGGTACAACTATCCCAGAGTTCAGCTGGTGAAGGGCAGCTGACAAATGTGACAGATGACAAATGACCCAGTGACAAATGATAGGACAAGAGGTAATCACCAGGTTTAGACTGGATGTCAAGAAAAATTTCTTCACTGAAAGGGTTGCCAGACATTGGAACAGGCTTCCCAGGGAGGTGGTGGAGTCACTGTCCCTGGAGGTGTTTAAAAAAAAAGTATAGATGAGGCTGTTAGTTACATGGTTTAGTGGCAGACTTGGCAGTCCTGGGAAAACAGCTGGACTTTATGATCTTGAAGGTCTTTTCCAACCTAGTCGATGGTGTGATTTCATGGGACTAGGAGAAAAATACACTTTCAATTCCAGAGATTCACTTTGCATAAGAAAATAAAGCCCATGTTTAAAAGCATGTAGTACAAGTTCCCCACAGGACTAGATTACCAATTCTCATTACCAGAAGAACATCAGCATACCAAAAATCTGCAGGTGTTATCAGGAAAATCTAATAATGACAATATATACAACATTTCCCACTGGACTATGACAGAGACCAGTTACATTTAATACTGGAGCTGACTTTGAAAGTCATTTAGTTAGTATTTCTTTACTTTCAAACCCACAACTTTCTGGAACAGTGTCACAGAAGCAGGTGTTGAAACACATTAATTATCAGCCTTTAAGAGCTTCACTTTCACTGAAGTTATTTTGCTCTGTTGCAACATCCCAAATTCCCCCAGGCACTTTTTATTCCCTGTCAAAAAACTTCTGCCTCACCACTCAAAAACAGACAGCCGAGAATACTGGCCTGAATAAAAATCAGCTTTTTTTTCTTCTCTCTTTCACACAGTTTTGCTTAGTAGGCCTAAAAAATAAGGAGCCGCAGGGGAGCAGGGAAAGAATAAGTATACCACTCACAGGATCTTAAAATCTAGTTCCTTCCAACCCTAATGTGCAACACCAATTTCCTGCAGTCCACTACAGGCACCACCCCAGAGTACAGATGCTGGCTCATTATGAGGGAAGAGGCATAAATGGTTCCCCCCTAACTTTAGTCAGGGATGGATTTATGACCACTGACTACAACCTCCTTTCTCCATCACCATCTCTGAACAGTCTGAGACAATTCTGCAGCAACTACCTGGAGCTCCTGTCTTCAAGTATTGTACACTATTAGTGGGAACTCCAGTGTTCACACTGGTGAAGCAAAATCACTGCTGGCTGACAGCGTGCAGCAAAATTAACTACTTTGAGCATTCTGTCTACAAACACAAGGCAAGACTAATATTTAGAAAAATAAGAGTGGTGTTAGTCAACTCCTACCTTACGTTTGGGCCAAAAGATGCTAACAGAGCACAAAAATGGTTCTTCAGGTATCTTAACAACTTGACATTTGAGTAACACAAATCATCAGCCAAGGTCCCAAACAGCAAATTATCTACACTACAAAATGCAACTTCAAATTTCCAAAGAGGAACAGATCAGAGAATGTTTGCAGAAATAGCTGATGGGTCCCTTCTGCTTATCTGCTGGGCATCACTTACACAGCAGTCAGAACTTAGCCATTATGTTCATGGGAGGCAAAGTGCAACTGCTTCTGATCTCAGGAAGTAAACTAGGTTAATGTCCCAGTGCTGCAGGGAAACATGGTCTGAAGGAGGTCTCCAGGATCAGACCTGGTCTAGGCTACCAGGAATTTGCACAGATCAAGACAAGGACCTTGATGGTCAACACAAGGCACAAAACACGTGGGAGCACAGTCCCTCTCTGACTTGAGCAGAGCAGCTGCAAGTTTTCTAGGACCTGTACTGGCTCCCTGAAACAGAGCACAATAATCACCTACAGAGCAAAGTAAGTTTGGCTTTACCCAGTTCTCAGACACAGAGAGCAGTACTGTTACTTTCGTAACTGCAGAGGACCTTAAAGAAGAGAAGAGAGGTGTGCTATCTTACACTGTATCCATGTGATCTGCTGAAAGGTTCCATACAACTTGCTGCAGTTTTGCAGTTCTGCCACTATTTTTGTATACTTTGTGGGAAACAAGCAGCACTTCCCCTGGTTTCCTTACAATATGTGGAATAAATATAATGTGCAAATACTCATATGTACAATCCTTTTAATGTAATCAATTATACAATTTCTCTTAGGGACATCTGAAAGAAAAAAGTCACAAGAAGGTAAGCAACTGGAGTCAGCAGATCTGAAAATCTGTAGAGGACTGACAGGTCTCACAGTGCTAGCCTTCCTTGCTTCTCTCCGCTAAATTGCATTAAAAGAGGAAGCTAAAAATAAGATAAATATTTCCCCAATATTAAGTTCCATTTGTTCTGGAAAACTTGGGCCTGCCCCCCAGATACGTAAGTATTCATAAAAGCACCGTTTTTTCAGATGTTTTGTTCTTAGAACAAAACACAGTCTTGCAAAAAAGAGCAATTCAGTCAGACCACTGCATCTCCCCTCTTTTTTTAGCAACTATTAGGGATCTGCAACAAGCAATCCCAACCAGTAAACCTAAGTTAAACATCACTGGTTTAGAGGGGATGGATTGGTTTTGGTTTGGATGCATGTAACTCTCGCATTGTGTCACGCTGTCAGAGCTCTATGTCCAAGGCTGTGTTCACGTGTGCCGCAGCAGTCACCAGCTTTCCAAACCAGAATTTAAAAGCAATTGTAGGATGTCACACCCTGTGTCTCCTGCAAAATAGATCTAATTTTCCATTACAAACTGGTGATTGTTCCTGGGCAGGGGGAGGAGGGAGAGAGAGAGGGAAACTAAGAAAGGGAGCTTTTATACTATCTACCAGATTTTTCTTCTCTTTCTACCACCTCCTTCCTACAATTCTACAAGCTGAATGATGGCCAGAAAAATCAACCAAGTTATTTTTCATTGAAATACCAAAACTGAACAGCTGAGAAGTTTCATGATACAGTTCAATTACACTGTTGAATACAAGGAACATATAACCACCTTTAAGAACTCGCTAAACGCCTTAAAACACACATCTTGGAAGAAGATACCAAGAGAAACAGCTTTCAGAACACAGCACTGTAGTACTGAATGGAACAGGAAATGAGGAACAAAGAAAGGAATTTCATAGATTCCAGATGTACTCCAGCACCAGCTGGGAAATACAAGCAAGAATCAACTAAAGCCTTGTAAAAGGCTACCACTAACTGTTTTCTTCTAAAGTTCTTAAACAAAAGTAAGTAGCTGTAAACAATTTGTAAATAGAAATATTTTTAGAAGAAATTGGAAACAGTAGTAAAAATAAACTTCTTCCCTTCTTTCCTATTTTTAAAGAGTTTAAAATCCAGCCATCAGTGCATCTGGTTTTTGGAGTTGTTTTTAAATATAAGAACTCTGTATAAGCAGCCATAACAGAAGCACAACTTCTGTAAATAAAGTATTTCAAGTGGTCAGTTTTTCAGTACTTGGAATATTAAAGTGGAATGAAACTTGAAAGCAAGGAAAACCAAAACCAGTAAAGTTGATTTATACTACGTCTTCTGTGTAACTGGAACTGAATGGGAATTTAAATTTGTGAACTGCTAAAAAGCAAGCTATCAGTCACTCAAAAACTTTGTTCCTACAGCTATAAACTAAAAAAATAACCACTCTAGGCTAAAAACCCTGGAAAAAGAACTCCTTAACAAGTTCAAATACCCTTCTGTTCCCTATGTAACCCAATGTCTCCAGTGTCTTACATTTCTTTTCCAAAACACAAACTCAGGCCTTTCAGTGCGAACTTCTTTTAAACGGATTTTGAGTAACAAGTACAGTGACAAACACACAAGTAGATTTCCTCCTAACATCACTATAAAAGATGAAAAAAAAGCTTAGACATGCATCTTATGGAACACAGACCTGCATTAATAGAAAATTCCTCCTCCTATTATTGCAGAAATAAGTGTTCTTCCCAGCATCAAGGCTTTTCAATAATTTACTGCACGTGGCAGAACTGAGATGCTTCATCTAATGTTCGTTTCACCTACTATCAGCTTATAAAGTATACTAATATTTATGTAAATTAAACATTGCATCAAACGCTACCTGTTCAGATCTACTAGTCATTCATAAATAAGTAAAACACTTTCCCTCTTACCATCACATCATACTAATCCACTTTAATTAATGGCGGTGCAGTTGCAGTTACACTGTTCAACAGGTAGGGAACAGTAAGATTCAGTTGCTGGGCTAACAAAGGCATCTTCATTTTGCTCAGTGCTTTCTGAGAGATAATAACAAATACATGCACAGGTGTCTGGTCAGGTAGAAAAGCAGTAAGACTTCTGAGGTCTGAAATGAAAACTGAAGAGCAGAACTCTTAATCAACCTCAGAAGTCAGGCAAGTCAGACCAGGCTGTAAGTCTTCAATACTTTTGTTTTTTCCTCAACAGACCCCAAAAATACATATATACTAAACTTTTTTCCCTTTCAGCCAGAAAATAGAAAAAAAACAACAAACAACAAACTAAGCCCTCAAACCTTCCACTGAATCTTTAAAGTGTTTTACACTTGGCAATGATGCATGAAAAAATTTCAAGAAATTAAAATGGGGGGGGGGAGAACCTCCAGTTCTTCATAATTTTGAAGCTTCACATCTCGTTTTGCAAAACTTTCACCCAGAAAGGCTTCTGTAGGAGGAAAACAGCATGTGAAGTTTCAGGGAAGTTGCTTTCCCTCAGTAGAGGTTAGAATGGGAGAGGAAGGAAGTTAGATTTGTTTTGTTTTTATTCCAAAACAAAGCTTTCAATTGGATCCTGAAGTCAGTCACTAGTCCACTATGCTGAAGAAATCAAACAGACACTGCTAAAGAACAGATCCTCCATAAGGTTTAATAAATACTGCTAAAATCAGAAGGGAAGAGAGTGCAAGAATTCAGAATGCACAAGTCTACAATAGCTTTTGTGTTTAATAAAATATAACCCATTATTGACTTCAAGCATAACTCAAGCTTCTCCTTGATTTAACCACAAAACAGATAAACCTCTGGTACTAGAAGGTTTAAAAACACAACATTAAGACACACTAGTGTATGTTTTAACCATTAATAGATGCTTTAGGTAACCTGCTCCCCAGACACACTAATAGTCCACTGGCACACACAAACATTCATTTTTCTTCTGCATATTTGGCTGAAGATTTGTTGGTCTGACATCATTATGAGTAATATAACCATCTGATATTTACATCTTTTATAGTATTCATCAAAGACTAAAATTCTCCATCTTTATTCTGGTCTTCTTGCTCTCACACAGAGAAGCTGTAAGATTCTGCCAATGCCCCAGTTTGCAAAGGTTTTTCTCACAAGTTAATTGTAACAACATGAGAGGTATTAAGCACTCCTTAACAATCCCAAGTGGGTTTTGCCTCATCCTCTTCCCCTCACCCACTCCAAGAGAAAAATTGCTCCATGAGCTACTCCAAGATGCAATTCAGCTCTCACAGAAGTGTAACTAGTGGCTTCAACAGAATTATTCACAATTTACACTTCTGCAATGGGTATCAGCCAGTTCTTCATCAGTCACAGACTGGAAAAGGATGGAGGGAATACCTGAAGGTCCATTTGCAGTCTATAGTGTTTATCTGCTCTAAGAATTTTAATTTGATGTATACTATCCACAGTATTTTAGAAGCATTTTTTTTAATTGTATCTTCTAATCTTGCTGTAGGCAACACCCTCCAGTGTTTGGATGAGAAGTTCTTCCTTAAATAGAAGCATCAGTGCAATAAATGGTTTTGTATGATAACAGTGTGTTCGACAGCATATCTACACAAGGAAAAATCTTGCTGTGATGCAAATAAAGGGGAAGGGGGTTCTGTTTAAGCCTCAGCTTCAGAAGCCAAGTAGTGTGGTGGAGATGCAGGGCAACTAAAACCAACTAAAACCAACTAAAACCAACTAAAACCAACTAAAACCAACTAAAACCAACTAAAACCAACTAAAACCAACTAAAACCAACTAAAACCAACTAAAACCAACTAAAACCAACTAAAACCAACTAAAACCAACTAAAACCAACTAAACTTTCATAAGCAGCTGAAGCTCCTGCACTGATTGTGAGGTGCAAGCAGTTCTCAGGTGAAAGGTCAGAGACATATCAGTCTGTCAGATAATCTCTTGGTGGTCTTGCTGGAGTTCTAACATTTGTTCTCTGGAGCAGCTGACTAAGTCAGTATATATCAGAGGCTAACAAATTAAGAAAACATGTGCTATGGAAGGGGAGCTGACTGAAGAGTGCAGAAAGATTCAAGCAGTCTCATGATGCTGCCAGGATACAGATATGAAAGCAGGAGATGCACCTGCTGTCCCCTCCATCTAATTTCCCCACACACGCACTCTCCCAGCCAAGCTCCTGATACTTGTCCAGAAACAGCTCTGACGTTCACTTGAGTACACAGACTCACCTCAGTAAAACAGAAGAAAACCTGACAAGAAAAATAAGTTGCATTCTTTGGGCCTGCTTTGCAAATTGAACTGGGGTTTTTTTTGTTAGCAGGGGAGCATCAGTCAACAGCAGGTGTGTTCGGGGTGAAGGGTGCGAACAGTATTTCATAGCTGGGAGCAAGATGAGTACAGAAGGGGAAAAGCAAGACCTGCCTTTTCAGCAGCAATGAGCTACTAATTTGGGTTTGCATATCATGATGCCATGCCTTGGACTGCACCTATGAGACAACATAATCACAAAGCAACGCATGAAACATGGAGAACAGCATCAGGCAGAACAGAGACAAAAACGCAGGAAAAGAAGTTAATATTGGGCTCTATAACCCAGTCATTTCAGAAATAGAAATTTGTTTTCAACCAATAAAGTAAAATTTAAAAGTGACAAAAAAACCCACCAAGCAGTCTGAAGAGTAATTCAATGCAATGGAAAGCTGTCAAAAGCAGTTTCTGGAAAACCACAAAGCTAAGATATCCAGCGCTTACATAACACCCTGTCTAAGAGCACTTGGCACTTGAACCAGCAGATAATCACCTCAATAAGGAGACAAGAACACACTATTAGTTCTAGTGAGAGAGATTAGAGAACACTTTTTTCAAATGTACTAATTCTAAGAGAGGACAAAAAAATAGGAAGTTTGCTTCCTGACACCAGGGGCTCTGAGCAGATCTGTTTAATGGCTTCACTCCTGTGAATTTACCTCTATAAACTCCAAAACCCAAGTCACATTGTTTTCCACTCTGGTACATGAATCATTTTTTACTTAAAAGAAAGATACGGATAATTTGACGTCAGGCTGGCAGATCCAAACACAAGCATCTTCCACTTCAAAACCAAGTTCACTGAAGCATTTTCTACTGCTATCTTCATTTTCTTCTCTCATTTGCACAAACTGTGTTTTGTCTCCATTTGTGCTTCTGCCACGGCTGACCCCGTCAGTCCACGAACAGTCACCGCACTCCTCCTCTAGAAACAGCACAGGTCCCAGCTCTTTCCATTCAGCACCCTGAAGACAAGTCAGTCAGAACACAGCAACCACCAAATTTAGCAGAGTTTGAAGTACTGAACCAGCGGTGAAAAAATCTGCATAATCTATTCTGCACCCTCCACAGTCTGTCAGACTCAAGCCTTAAATAGCATTGCAGTCAACCCATAACAACAAAAGTCACCACTTTATTTCACCTACGCAACATCAGTTTAACCTGTACTTGTTAACTTCTTAATGTGCAGAAATGATCCTGAGAAGTCTCAAATATATTCAGGGTGAGGTGCAAATAAATTTTCTTCACTTCTTTACTTGTTGGTCCACTAAGACTGAAACACCAGAAATGTCAGTGATCTTTATAAGAAACATTTTACAGTTCCTAAATAATATTTATTACATATATCTATATACAGATAGGTACCTCATTCTAAAAACATCTGCCCCATTCTAAAAACCTTATGCCCCATTTAAATGGGGATAAATCCTTTTCCAGTATTATGCAGCGAGTAGATTCAGTCGTGCTTACTTCTACAAGTAACCACTTAAGACAAGGCACTAAGTCCAAACAGCGTTAAAAGGAACATCTTCTCAATACAAAATGGATTTCCCTGACCAACCTTAGGATTATTAGACTTAAGGGAAGGCCTTAAGTTTGTCAGAGATGAGATAGTTTCTCCTCAACCTTATAGAGATGCAGAGAGACATCCCTCAAACACTTATTCTGTATCAAGTTTAATGGTGGAAGGGCAATAAATACCTTCTCTTGGCACTAGACCTGCTTAAACGCCAGTATACTAGCACTGAAGCAAATACTCTGCCTGCTTTCACCCAAGACACGCAGTTTCTCAAAGAAAAGTTCAACTGCCTTTGCAGTGTCTTAAACTACGTGGGTCTGTATGAATTAGTAGAGAACGTGCAGCAAAATTAGTAGTCAGAGAGATGGCACAATCTGTAGAGCAATGAGGTTCACCTGGTCAGCTCAACTGTCACAACGTAAATGAGGTTTTTATTCTTGGAAAACGGTGAGTTCACCCTTCGAACGGGATAAGCTGTGACTGAAGCACCAACCCACATCAGGTAGTAGCCAGCTTTTATCACAAAAATCTCACAGCTTCATGCTTCTGATCACACCTTGCGCTAAGGAGAGACTACGCTGCCAGACATCCCACATTTTTGACGACTTCAACACCTGTAACCACAAAAGGTCCATCCCTGGCCCTTTCTAAGGATGACAAAAGAGCTTCAAAAGTTTATGAACATCTTAAATTGTGACAAGCCCTCACAGGGTATGAGCGGACCATTATAATCCCCAAGGTCAACAAAATGATGAGCAAAGGGTCCCCCTCATTACACTGGTGCCCCTGGTAGCCTCTTGATATGCAGCATCCTTCTCTCAGTTATTATCCCAAAACTACGGTACAGTTTAACCTCTATAACAAGCCCAGCCACGGCTAGAAAAATACAATTTTAGAGCAGAGCCACATTCTCCTTGATACAAGAGTGCTCGATTTTGGGGACATGGAAAGCTTGTTATTTTGCAGTGTGAATTCACAAATGAGCCATTTCTTTAGATTTTCCAAGTATAAATAATTTCACAAAGTAAAATCTGGCAGAAGGTTCTCACTGACCAGCACACAGCCTTCCACAGCAGAAATGCTGAATATTAGCTTTTATTTTTTCGACTAAAAATTTTTAGTTTTAGTCGAATAGTTGATGCCATTTAAGAAGAGAAAAACTAGCAATTAGGTACAGTATATTTATTAAATATTATTAACAGTACAACACAAGTCATGTTGTCAAGCAGAAGGACTCTTTGTAGTTCTTCCAGCCAATCATCAGCTATAGAACCTTATGTTGTTTCCTTTCAGGTTCTGAAACACTGACTCATGGAAATATCAGCACTGCACACTTCCTCAAAGTGGCAATCTTATAGGAAGTGTTTGTTTAGTCTTACATGACACATTGTTTTGTTTATGTATAAGAGATTCCGGTAAAAATAATTTTCAATTAAGGAAAAAGAGACAAGAGAACAACAGTTTCAGTTACGTGAAGCCAAAATAAATCAATTTCAAATAGACATTTGAACAGCACATTAACGCATATATTACTTTTTACTGAACGCTACTTCCTTGCAGTAGAGGAGAGCAGAGTAGCCAGGCATTGAGTTTTCAGTTCAACAAACTGCGAAAGAAACCAGAATCTGGACATAAGGTGGCATGGTAACAATTCCTCCTAACACTGCTACCCACAACAACAGAGTTTGTGTCATTGCTCCACAACTTCAGTATCTCCACGAGACATTTTTTGGAAGTGGTACATCACTGGCAGTGCAACCAGATGAGGGAAACACAGGTTCCCGAGAAGCTCAACAGTTCACATTTCCAATCGACAAACAGATGACTCAATCCAAATCTAAACATGACTAGAAACAACACTGCTCAAAATGGGAAAGCATTTAGAAGATCTAGGATATAATTACCCATCTAGCTAAATATGGCTGATTCTATGCAACGCCACCAGTCCTCAATCCCAAAAGAACAAGTTACACCATCAGCAGAATACGCCTTCATTTACCTAAAGCTTCTGAGAAATACAGGACAAGACCCAGCCATAGCAATACATTACATTCGGGCATCCAAATATCTCCAGGCTACACATGTTCTGCACAGCCCAAAGCCTCCAAACTGCATCAGCCTCCCTGTTAAGAAAGGGACGCCACCATGGGTGTCCTGTCCTGACCTCAGTGTGTTTGCAATGATTCTTCAAAGCATCAGTCCTGCATTTTATGGGATTTAAACCAAGGTATACTTGTGCATCAGTGCCCTCATTCATGATTTGCCCAGCAAAAGTGCTGCACAGAATGAAATAGCAGACTGAGCACAGACTATTTGCAAGGCAGAGATCAGTGACAGCTTGGCCATGAAACAAGCTCCCAAAGAACAGAAATGACCACTTCTACAGCATGGTAAATCAGAGCAGATCAAGATGGGAAAGGACTTATCCCTTTATCTTTGAATAACCTGTCCCTTGATCCTTTAAAAGACTCAGTCTCCTGTCAGTAGAGAAGAGAGAAACCTACAAGACACTAGCAAATGGGAACTGATAAGAGACAAACAAATTTACTCCTGGGAATAGTAGTATCCCTCCAATGTTCACCATCTCCTTTCAGACCCACTCACAGTGGTTTTTGCAGGGAGCCTACAAGCCTTCATACACAATTCCTTCAAGATCAGGCTTGCTTTGCGGGGATAGTTAGCTCAGAAACACTGCCTCAACCAACCCACCAGAGCAGTCCTGCCGCTATCGTTTTGTGCCGTTTGTCAGCGAAGCAGGAGGCAGGGGCAGGATGGCAGGTAACTTCCCAAAACAACCCACCCCCGGGCACTCGCGCTGCCGCCGCGGGAGCTGCGGACCGCGGCTCCGGGCACGGCGGGGGGGGGAAGCCCGGAGCTGCCGTGTGCGCACCGCGGATCGCCCTCTGCTGCGGGAACCCCGGCCGAGCGGCTTCCCGGCCTTACCCTGGCAGTTCACCGCGTACAGACCTGCTCAGCAGGCAGAAGCGATGTGCACCAGCGATGCCGGCGGTTCCTCCTACTCCCTACCCAGGCTGAAAGGCAGCGAGAATCCTTACCGCGATACCGCACATGAATCAAACCCTCGGCTCCGATGGGCACTCTGATAACTGAAGTCAGCAGTAGGATTAACTTTAGCCCACGGTTTAATGAGACTCAACTCAAATCTGCTGCTGCTGCTGCTGCTATCTCCGATCTCCTACCACTCACGGAAATCCCCGCATCCTAGTGACAGGCAGTTTGGGTATGACAACATCACTGTTTTCTTCTCAAAAACAGTAAGAAATCCAAAACCCCCAAAAACCACCACCCCAGATGCGAGACGTGTTCTTACTCCTTTCGCTAAAAGTCACCACTTGCACTTGAGTGTCCAAATTTCTCCCTTGCAAAAGGACACCACCCCCCACCTTTGAGACGGGTCATTAACCAAACCTCTGTCCGGCATCACTGCCTCTGTTTGCTGGATGTATATAAGAACACAGTCCCAACGCATAATTTTTAGCTTCTGTCACAAGATTTTACCTCTGGAAGCCTGCTGTCACCGAACTACCTGCTAACAATTAACAAGGAAACACTCCCAGCGACGAAAACGCTTTGAAATGCTAATGCCAGTACCCAGCAATGAGATTTCCTATGCAAACTCAAGTCCCAAGTTGTACCCAGCACCACAGCTGGTGGTTGCAGATGTGCCTGCACACGCACGGCGGTGCGGGACATTGCCGCCGCTCCCCCCGCACCCGGCTCGCCCCGCCGCGGAAGCCAGGGATTTCCCCCCCAGCCGGCACACTCGAACGCCACCGGGGAGAGCTGACTCTGGCATCTGCCGCGCACTTTCGAACAATGCGGTTTGGAACCCGGTCAGCAGCAGCGACGGCGAGTCCCGAGCCCCCGACGGCAGCCGCCGCCCCTCGGCCCGTCCCGCTGGCTCGGGCAAGGGCTGGAGGCACCGGCTCGCTCCCGCAGCCGCCTTTCAGGCCGGTTTGGCACCGGCCTTGCAGTGACACACAGCACCGGGACGCGGTGACCGCCTCCCAACTTCCACCGCGTAGCTTAGCAACGAACCGGGAGGAAGCACCCGCGCCCCCCGCCTGGCTCCC
>VZRW01009489.1:80290-124927 GCA_013398125.1 Aegotheles bennettii | reverse complement strand
GCGCTTCCGCCCCGCACTAAGGGGGAGGCGGTGGCTGTGAGGGGCGGCCCCGCTCCGCCCGGCCCCGCTCCGCCCGGCCGCCGCAGCCTCCCCCGCCCTGCCGGGAGTCCCGAGGGGGCAGCGGGGGGAGGAGGGGAAAGGGGGAGTAACTCCGTGGCCCGTCTCCAGTGCCGGCCCGGGCCAGCCGTGGCGGAGCAGCCCGCGCGTCGCGGCCAGAGGGAGGGAGGGAGGGAGGGAAGGATGTTCAAGTCCTCTTTCCCACAGAGCCATAAAGAGAGTGCACTCGCGATGCCCCCAGGTGGAAACCCATTCATTAGTGGGGAAAATAAGTCCTTCATTAAACAAACCGAGCCGTCTGGGCGCTGGGAGCGAGCCAGGCCCTCTCCGGGCTCCATCTGACCGGCGGCGGAGCTCGCCCTGCCTGATGGCAGGGGCAGAGCCGGGAATCCGCATCTCACACTCATGATCAGCCCTAAACAGCGAGAAACAGGACCTGTGACAGTGCTCCCTGCCAAACTTCGCCTCCTGTCAAGTCAGGAGCTGAAATACTTCCCTGAAGGTCTGGCAGAAGCAGAGCATAAAGTTCAGGAGAGGTCTACAGATGACATTATGTAAAAAAGAAAACAAATTAATAACCTTCGGTGCAGACAGACACTACCCCCCTACCCCCCACCTCCCCAAGGAGGCTTAGGACATCCCTGCACAGAACAGCCTGGGCACATCACAGCCCAGCCTGTCTGAGAAGCACAACAAAATGCCCTTTCCTAAGCCTGCAGCAGAGAGAAAGAAAACATTTGTTTAATGAGGAAAAAAAGAGGAAAAGGAGGAAAAAAACCACCATCAAATGCTTTCCCGCTCTAGCTATGATTTCAGAAGCTGGGAGAAAAGCAAACAGACTAAGGCCAATCTGTACATATATTAAAAAGCTAGTATTGAAAGAACCAAAGGATTAAAGGACAGCAAGAAATCAGCAGGCAGATCCTAAGTCAGTCACATGCGATAGGGAGTCTGTAGGCAGGAGGTTGTCCAGGCAAGCCAGGAGAATACAGTTGGGCAGTCCATCATTGCTTGAATTGTGGCAAGTACAATACTTAATGAGTTCCCTCTATTAAAAAAAATAAATGAGAGAGATATTGAAATATAAGAGAGCAAATAAGAACCTGGGAAGGAGCTACAATGGCAGCAGAAGTCAGCTTATGGGAAAGCCTAGGGCATCTTGGTTTTCCAACACAGGTATGGGCCTAACTCTAAAGGAAACTGTCAAGCTCACAGCCAAAAAAGGAAGCAGTGAGTTATCTTAAGGAGCTGCCTGACTTACAGTGTTCTCCTTGTCTGCATAGCCAAGTGACATATGTAATTTGATAAAAATACTTTTATAGCACAAGACTTTGAAGGGATTTTGTAAAGCACAGGCTTCCATTTACCAACATCCATGCCGTAATTCCCTCCTCCTCAATCCAACATGCCCAGTGTCCTCTGTAACCTCATTACATTATCCCAGTTCCACCTACCATGTGTAGTCTTTTCTCTACAATGCTCCTAGCTCACTGCAGTACTTCAGCTCCTCTGCCTGCTGGTCCTTTGCATCCCCTATGATAACTTCAGCATTCTGTACTGATAACCTTCAGCATTTTCTTCACCATAGCCCCAGGTTTCACCTGTCACAATGCTTCGACTCCCCTCTTTTTAATTCACCTTCCAGCTGGACAAGAGGCAACAGAAGCAGCAGCCTAAACAGAAGCTGCAAGAATGCTGATCAGAGAGCTCGCGTTTTAAGAAGGACATTGACTGAGACTGGCCAGCCTGTTGTTGCTTCTCACATGCTGGATGTGACAGACAGTTCTGGAGCATGCCTGTTGTACAGGTTTGTTTTAACACTCTGTACATGCTCACAGATAAAAAGGGATATACAACTGCTGTTGCTTTTGCTCCTTCACCACACCGGCAACACACCTTGAACATAGTTGCACAAAATAAATATGGGCCCACTGAGCCCTCTCACTGAAGAAGAACGGCAAACAACTGTTATACACAGTGCTGCACGCAGGCAGAACAAGGACCTTCAGCTATAAGCAAGTGGATAAAGTTTAGCTATAAGCAGAGGAAAATGGATCCTGTTGTTGGGATCCCTGTAAGTTGACCCCAAACAAGCTGACAAATTGAGCTTATAGGTGTCTTTAAAAACATGTTATCTCTGTACTGGTGGTGATTCAGCAATCAAAGAAACAACTTCTACACACTGACACTGGGAACTGATCAATCTTCCCCAACAGCATCAGGGAGAAACCTGCTTCCATTCTCTGAGTATTATAGACATCTCAGATACAATATTTTACTTCACTCTGCTTTCTGTGTTTGCCTTTGGTATAGAAAGACTTCAGTTGACCTCATTTCTCTGACTGAACCTTTTCTCATCTGCAGAAAGTTGACCCCAAAATAGTCATTTAAAAAAAATCAATTTATCAGTTCTCGTCCCAGCATTTGCTGCTGTAAGGGTTACTCTCAGCAGATACTCAACCAATTATCCTTCCCAATTTGCTGTCTGTGTTCTTTTCAGACAGTTGTAACATTTCTAACTCCTTTATGTCCAGGAAACAAAAAAAGATACCTACCTATAACCCAGTTATTTTACATTCACAAGACCAGGCTGTACATAAATTCCCCACCCCTTTTTTGCACACCCAAATTTGCAGTCAGAGCCCACCACTCTTAAATCGAATTTCATATGACCCAGCAAAAACTCACTCTGTTAGCCAAGGTGATGGTTGCCCCCCACATCCTAACCTCAGGTACTGCTTGCAATCCTCTCCCTGTGCTAGCACTGCAGCTCATGAGGGTGTGTGGTGTACCACGTTTGTTGGTAAAGAAAAACCAAAACAAAAACCCTGTCATGACTGCCATTTGTATATTATGAAAAACAAGGGGCCCATAAGCCATGACACTTCAAAATGTTTTGTCCATGATAATAAGCAACCTGAGCAGAAAGCATCCCAATCCAAAGGTGTGACTGGGGCACAGTGATATGCCAGGCAGGTTTAGGAGTGTGAGTTACCCATGGCTACACTGCCAGGCTGTTTTTCAGGATGGCCTAGCTTTACCAAGAGCATGGATATATCCAGGGAATCTGTGGCAAAATTTAGCCATAAGCCCAGCCGTCCCTTTAAAACATAGTCAAGTGCCATCAATTTCTGCACTCTAAGAGTAAAAGAAACTACCAAGATGCCTACTGAATCAATTAGCAATAATCATAACAGACCAATGGTAAAAACAAAACACCAAAACAGCAAATAAAAAAAAATTACAGCAAGAAAAAATGAAGAAAACCCGAACTGGTACCTTCTTACACTCTTTGCCACAGAATAAACCAGTCTTTCTCACATGAGTATTTACGTATTGTTACTTGTGCCTCACTGTACTACCCAGCTATTATTCTGGTTTCCCCAGCCCTTTTCTGCTGAAACTCTTTGTCAGTGTTTTCATCTATCAGTGTGCTTGTTTATTTTGTTGTCTCCTGTTCTCTTGACAGAAGGCTAAAAGTTTTTGCTTTCTCTGTAACAAACAACTGCCTCCAAGTCTACGTGCCATACAGTCCAACAATGTAAGTGAAAGCAATGTTTCAAAACTGCCATGAATATGTATTTTTAAAGATGTTAAACACATTATAAGAAATGGTCAAAGAATATGCATTGCTTTTTCAGTATCTTCATTGTTGACATGAAACCTCAGCAGCGGCGTATCACATGTGTGTATTACAGATAACATGTGCAGGCAACATGAGGTTTGCAGCTGCTAGCAGTCTGATCAAAAAATCTAGGCAAAGTGAAATGCTGCTTTTTAAGATGTGGATGAGTCTGGTAATGACAATATCTTTTCCAACTTTCCTTCATCCAAGCCATATGGGTTTATATTATCAGCTCTTCAGAGGATTCCTGGGTCTAAATTAGACTACAAAGAAGGTCATTTTCTGTGACTCATTTGTGCCAAGCAAGGAAATCATTTCCTCTCTTGATCTACATGATAGCTTTCTCTTGGGAGGAAACAGAATATAAGAAGCTTTCTAATCTCCTTTTGCATTATGCAAGAAAAGAACAAAATATGAACCTACTGTCCCCTGGGTACCACAAAGCCGCTACATATATTTATGTGAAGGAACAACATATTTAAGACAAATCTAAGAAAATAGCACTGTAACACAAAGTAAGGCTGTGATCTGATGACTGAGCAAGATATTGTGATTGGATTTTTGGAAGACATAGATAGTTTCAACTAATAATATCTATACCAGGCCTAAAGGCAGCTAATATCTGCATAGAGATGCTGCATGGGGTGACTACTCTGACTAGGGTGACCCAATAAACATTTATCCATTGCAAAGTGAGTAGGGAAGCAAAGGTGGCTTTGGTAGTGCCTCTGAACCTTACTCCTTGACTGAGTGGTAAATTCAGCCCCTGCAGTGATAACTTTCACAGTAAGGTTGTAAAAGTAGGTTTTGTTGGTGGTGGTGGTTTTTTTTTTGCTCCTGGAGCCCTAGAACCAATGAACTGGCCAGGAAAGGACTGCAGTATTTGCCCCATTCTCGGTGCACAGTGAAGTACAGCAGAAATATAATGAACTACCTATGTAAGTAGGAAATTAAGAATGAGTCTGTGATTACCTGTGTCTCTGCAGGCTAAGAGTTTGCATCTGACATAACTACAGAAGAATAAAGAAACAGTAATGAAATAGTTTATATGATTAGTCTGGCAGAGAGGCACTTTGGCCATTATGCTAAATGGAAGAAGGAAAAGAAGAGAACAATGACAAGAAGGTGGTTTTAATTAGCAAAATGTCAGCAACAGTGACAAGAAAGCACAGATTTCGCAAAAATACAGAAGTGACAAAGTTTAATTGAAGGAGAAACATGGGAAAGAGCGGACACTACTGAGATGGCTGTTACTGAACAAGGTGCACGTGTACCAGTAAATACACGTATGGAGCACGCACACACTGGATAAAAATAGATCTGTGCATCAGAAGCAGGAAAACTGGGGAATGCACTACGGTTACTACACTTAAAGAAAGCAATGATCTTCACTGTGACCCCTGAGTACAGGAAGAAAAGCATGTCTACCTGTTGTTCTTACTGCTCGCCTTTTCAAAAAATCTCACATTTTTGCTAGTTGTTGCTGGAACACTGGGCCAGGAAGAGGCCAGAAGGGGGGAAAGAAAAATGGCTTTAATTACAGGAAAAAGGGTCCAGTGAGAACTGGTTGTTACAATAGCTGAGACAATACAACTAATTTTCATGTTGTATGGTTTTTTAATCTTTTTTTTTTTAAAAAAAGAACACCTTGCCCTTCATTCTTGTTCATCACTTCTAAAAATCTGTCAGTCTAATGTCCTCCTAAAAACTGTAACTATGTTAAAATCCAAGTAATTTCAGCAGCAAGCACAGAACGTTCAGAATTCCAA
Source organism: Aegotheles bennettii (assembly GCA_013398125.1). Classification (NCBI taxonomy): domain Eukaryota; kingdom Metazoa; phylum Chordata; class Aves; order Caprimulgiformes; family Aegothelidae; genus Aegotheles; species Aegotheles bennettii. The sequence goes on along the minus strand of VZRW01009489.1, from coordinate 119,476 downwards.
TGAAGTTTACCAACATGAAATACCTTCTCATTAAACTCATAGAAGCATTGTGTTCTGGGTCATATCTGCTTTACTTGAGCCTATTAACTTTGCTTTCCTATTAAGGAACAAATCCCTTTATCCTTCCATAAAAGACTATAATATCATAAAACTGCATTAAGATATTACAGGGAAAAAAACCCCAAAACAACAGTGATTATGTACAAGAATGAAATGTTACTGCAGCTTAATAAGTGCGTGTCTATTCTCATCTCTCCCACATTAGCCGCCTGTGGAACTGCTGTAACTAAGTGAAAACAGCAAATAATCTTGAGAAAGAAAACTGAGCAGCAGTGGGACTTTCTGCTTTTTTAAAAATACTGGGTACTGCTGTTTGTAATAAATATGTGGTTATGCAAGCAGACATATAAACACCCATACTTCACAAGTTATTGCATATTGGCAGCCCTAATCATCACCTTCATATCTTCTTTGCTTTTATGCCATCAGCTCATCTGCAGTCTTTTCTGTTCTTTATGAGAATTAATTTGACAACACAGGACTCTATCCTTACTTGCCAACTCCAAGGCAAAGCTTCAAACTGTCTCAGTTTAGCAGCACCAATACTCTCTCTTCTGCTGGGACTGCAAAGAGAGCTCTTACCCCATCTTCTTCCTCTTTTCCACCCCAGGGGGTTTTGCAGTCCCTGGAGGCAAATGACTGGGATTATGCTACCAACATCTACCCAAAAAAACACCCATAAAACAAACACTTTTCTGCCTCCCAGATACATCCCAGGTTTGTGCTGTAAGCAAGGTTTTTATATGACAGATGCTATAAAGTTTACGTTGACTTTGAGAAGCTTTGCATAATTCACCCACTACCAGCGCTGTGCGTGACACAGCTATCCCACATGCAGCTATAAACCTTGAATAGACTTTTCCATGTAGTCACGCATCTACTATAGGTCAGATCCTGTGGTCTTCCATTTGCTCAAAAATCCCATTGAAGCCAATGCTGGCAGGTCAGCTTGCGAATGCCACCCTCTCTCTGCATGGTGAACAGCTCCCATTGAACCCACTGGGATTACTCATGTGTGTAAGTAACTACTATCGAGAGCAAAAGGAGCAAAATCCGGTCCTCATTAGGGACTGCTAAACTGAAAAAAAACCCCCTCCCTCCATCAGTGGTACCACTCAGGCAGAGCAACTCTGCTGGCAAGGTGCTACCCAGGAAAGGCAATGTGGTGCAATTTGGCACCATTTTTTAGCATGCCATTCTTTAAAGCATGGGCTAATTATCCAGGCATGACTGCATGGAGGAGCTCTCTCCCTTCACAGTACATGAGCAAAGATAATCTTCTACCATGAAACACAATTAGCCAGATGGTTATTCGGAGGTTTTTGGAATAGAAGCAATTTCTCTGATCTGGGAGATAAAAAAAATCAAAGCTGAATTAAAAAAAAATCATACCACACTTGATTCCCAAGTATTTAATTACATATTATCATGGGTAACTACTAATCGACTCCAATTATGCAATCTTATTTTATTGCTGTTGGAAACACATTTATAGCCACTATATAATGTGTATATTTAAGTCAATATCTGAATAAACAGTCTGGAAAACACATCGTTTGTACTGAGATTTGGTTACCAGCATGATTATCATCTGCCACCTGCTGGAAATAGCTGTGATGATATCTCAACTAAATTCCACAGATTGAAGGTCTGGTCACTCATCAAACAAGCACAAATGTCAAAGAGCAAAATACGCTCATTGTACCCAGGAGCTTCTTCCTCTTGCACTCAGTGGGAAAGTTCAATTTGCACACGGGTGTATTTACCTGCAGTCACAGAGAAGCCATAACATGACATTGTTTAAACAAACAGAAATTGAATTTGCTATTGAGAACAATGTGATCTGCCTCTGTCTGACTAGAAGGCAAGATGTATCACCTGGAACTAGTGCACCCAGCTAATCCCATCTCAAACTGGCATAGCACTCTTGTCACTCTGCTGGAAATGGCACAATTGCAGGTCCTTCTGCGCCATCCTCACAAAGGATTTCTTCCTTTACCCAGTATAGTCTAGCATTGTCTTCGAGCCTCATTTGAAGAGATCGACCATTATAGCGTTGTGGTGGCCCATAAAACCCTCAAGGAGAACAAAACCTGCCTGTCCAAGACATCTGCTCTCACTCAAAAGAAAAAAAAAAACAAAAGCAAGAGGGTTTGGACGAGGTATTCTCAAAGTGCCAGGACCTTGTAACTTGCTGCCTCTGTGCCAGCAAACCAGAGTTAAGTAATCCAAGTAAGCCAGAGGGTAAATCTGAAGGCGGCACTGCAAGACCCACTTTCCTCTCTTGCTTGTGAGGAACAGGCTGAATAGTAGCAGGATGCACAGGTAAGACCAGCAGTTCTTGTCAGTGTGCTGGCTTATTGCATCTGACTGGCCGATGACAGGACTAATTGTATTGGGGTGATTTTGCAGCTGGCAGGTCTCCCCAGGCCAGTAGGCAGAGAGAGGCAGGTACAACCAGATTAGAGTATCAGAACTTCTTTTTCTTTTTCCCCCAAAATATCATACCCAGGCCTGTAAGCAGACAATTTGTGTGTGCCCAGCAGGTTTAGAGGAAGACCCTAGGGTTCATGTTTAGATAGTGCTTGCACTCAGGGAAACAATGCCTTTCTCTGAGTATCTTTCAATTATTTCTGAGGTCAAAAAAAGAGAATAAAAAATGAAGATTAGGATACAAATTATTTTTGAAGGTTATCCATGTCTGTGGAGAAAGAAAAAAAGAGAAGACACATCCAAGGACCTAATAAATTTATAGTTAATCCCTAATTTTTCTGCACTAACTTGTTTTAACCTTTATAAAGCAATCGGATGTTTATAGCAAGAAGTAGTAGTATAAGCCCTGAAAGCAATATAACAAATCTAAACCAGGGAGCAGCACATTAGCAAGAATTAACATTGGCAGCTGCTTTCGCCTGCCTCCTGTGGGGCAGAAGGGCCAGGCCTGCCCCTGTGCATTCACCCAGGGGATGCACCCTCAGCCCGTTCCTGTCGTGTGTGCACCACCGTGCACCCACCTAGGGACACACAAAACTATGTTTCTCTTGGCATCTGATTTTAGCCAAAAGCTGTTGTCGCTTCATGGTGCTTTTCTTGTTCTTAGGGGGTCAGAGCTAGCCACGCTTCAGGCCCCGCCGGGTTTTCTCCTCTGTGCCACTCTCGGGAGACACCACCTCTATTCCAGCAACGTGGGCTTCGCCCGCGCTGGCAAGCTGCCCTCATCCCAGCCACAAATTCAGCTATGCCCCGTGCTGACAAGTAGGCTGAGGTGTGCTCTGTAAAGGGTTCCATGCAAAGAAAAGACCCACAAGTTAAAAAAACCTGCCCACAGCAGAAATCTCATCTTTGCCACAGCGGCAAGCAGGATGCTTGTCCCGGGGGCACGTGGTGAGTGCAGGTGCTCTCCTGGGAGCGGATGGACCTGCCAGGCCCTTCACCCAGCCCTTCATCCCAGTGCACACCGGGCTTCAGACACAGACAGGCTCTTCAGCAGCAATAGCCTGCTCCCAGTTACCTTCTCCAGGGCCTTCTGGGCTTGCCCAGAAAGCACTCCCCTCCTCGGGCAAGGAGTGCGTACTGCGTGCGTACTTCGTGGTACCCATGCTCTAAGAGCAGCCTTCCTCAGAAAGGTAAGGACTAAGGCACAAGCAGCCTGACCTCGATGCAGAAGATCAGTCAATCCTCCGACAGCCCTCTCCTCTCCCTCTGTGCCCTCCTCCCACGTTAAAACCACTGAGGAAAATTAATTAGCACGTCTACTGGGCTTTTTTCCTGTAGATCAAGGAAATCCTGGATCTCACCAAACATTGTTCAAAGACTTAAAATTGTGTATGTAGAGATAAACACGTGTATAGATAAATAAAACTCTGTATAATTATGGCAATGTTTTTCCCTTCCTCTTCCTCTCTTCCACCCCCTCTCCCTTCTCTCAATTTCTCAGACAATAAGTGGGAAACTACCTTTTTTTCTTCCCAGCAAAAAATTAATTCCTACTCAAATCTTCCAGAAAGGGTCAAGTCTAAAGGAAGCATCTGGTAAATCTGCTTTTGTATTGCAGTGGGAGCCATAGCCCTCACACCCCCTCCCTTTGCACCATGCAGCGCAGCAAGCTCTTGTGCCGCGCTGGGAAGGGTTTGCTCTGCTGCACGAAGACATGCTCTGTGTGACTGCAGGCAGCCCTTAGATGGAAGCACCTAGGTATGCTGCATGCACAGGCACAGTGGGTCCCACTCACCCCAGCAGGTTTTCCAGTTGCTTTTGTTATCCCCCTGACTACAGATGGACTCTTCAGCTACTCAGTCGGGTGGTTTGCTTGTGAGTTACACGGTAAGGGTGTGTGCTTGCAGGGTCAAAGTCACAGCACCAGATCACACAGAATCACAGAATGTTAGGGGTTAGAAGGGACCTCGAAAGATCATCTAATCTAACGCCCCTGCCAGAGCAGGACAACCTAGAGCAGGTCACACAGGAATGCATCCAGTTGGGTTTTGAATGTCTTCAGAGAAGGAGACTCCACAACCTCTCTGGGCAGCCTGTTCCAGTGCTCTGTCACTCTTACAGTGAAAAAGTTCTTCCTTATGTAAATCCTATCACATAACATACTGAAGTGACCAAAAAATAATTGGCTTCTCTCAACATCTCCAAACGCCCATCCCAGGAAAGGCAATGAATGAAAGGAGGCTGATCCACTAGCAGACCCACCAATGACTCCAGTCCTGCCGTTTCAGTCTGTGCACATGCTCAAAATTGGTCAAAGACTTCATAAAGTGAGGAATTGCCATGACTTTAACCAGGAAAGCTGTCAACAAAAAAACAGGATTTATTTTCCTCTTCACACACAGAGAGAACCTGTAAAGTTTTAGAAAACGTACGCTCAGCCTCTTCAAATTTCTTACTATGCATACAAAGTTCACAGCAAAAGCAAACAGCAGAAAAGGCCCTTTTGGTCCTGGTGAGGAACAGTACCTCCACAAATATGATCTATGTTGGGGGTACAGCAGGAGAAGAAACATCTTCTTTAACTTATTCCGTAACTGGGTTATAAGCATAAGCAGGTACTGTAGCTGGCAGCTCCTGAGCCAGCCGGAGCTCTTCTTCTGGCTGAGATGATAGGAGAGGAAAGGGCAGCAACTCACTAACCTGGCAACATAGTTCAAGGGGGAAGTAACTCAGGATTCAAATTTCTAGCAGCAATGCCACCTGCAGAAGTTACAGTTCTAGATATATTATATGAACGGGTTTTTTCAAAAATCAGACCAAAAGAAAAAAGAGGTTAAAAAAAAAAATCCCAGAAACCTATGAGAGAGCCATAGGATGCTGAGAACTCAGAAAGGAAGCTCAGTGCGCTCCATGACTGCCACATTAAAAAAGCAGACTGGTATGGACCACCTTGCTTTTGTGCTGCATAAAACACTCTCTGCTTTGTGTATAAGCCGAATGTATACGTATCTTGATATATACTGGAAAATGCATTTTTTGCAAAAATCATCTTACACTCATTATCTGCTTATTTCTCATCTGTTCTTCTTCAGCAAGTAGCTTTTGCTATCAAGAAATTATATGCGAGTCCTTCTGCACACAACATGGAAATTCCCATGGCTGTCACTATAAAATTGTATAACCTACAAAACAGTTGTTTCATAAATATCTGTTTTATCTTGTAGAGGTGGTAGGTCCAGTCCTCTGGTTTGTTAAGGATACTTCACACGTCTGCTTGGACTAAGCACTGAAGTGCTACTCTGGAGTTAATCAAGATACAAATTCAAGAGAGCACTGGCCCTGGTTCTGTGTTGGGTGATTGTATGATACATGTGTTGCACTTTCCTTGCACCCACGTGAGACGCTGTGTAAGAACAACCTGCGTGAACAGCTGTGTGCTAAAAAGGAGTATCTCCTGGTTCATTCCCACACAAACCCATTCTGGTTAGTGAATTTTGGTACTGTCAGCCATAGGTTCCCTCCTTACTTTCCAGTGCTTTTATGTAAGTGTGTTATCCTACCTGTTTTAAAAGACCCATGAAAGCTTCAAGTTGTAATTCATGTCTTCCCCTTAGAAACTATGGACCTTATCAAGAAAATGCATGAGCCAAAAGCTAAGTCCTTTGGCAGTCTGCTGGACTCAGCTTCAGGGTGTTCCACTCCATGAGGATGGAAACATCCAATGAACTGTGTCAGCTCAAGCCCAGCTTTGGAGGAGGCCAAGCTGAGCCCAAATGAGCAGAAGTACCTTTTCCATTTTTGGGTGAGCCTGAGAAAACATCTTTGCCCATTCATCTCCCTGCTGAATATAGCCTATGAAGAGCAAAAGCCAGGATGGCCCTGCATGAAAACCAGTGGTCAACATGGTAAATAACTGGCTTTTGCACGTCTCTTTGAGCTTTCTGTAACTCATTGGCAATGAGATGGCATGCAGATAAAGAAAGGTGAAAAGGCTATTAAAAACCAGAACTATCTCACAATGAACACATTTGCTATGGTTTCTGAAAAGTGCGTACTTATCAATGAAAAAAATGTTTCAAACAAGTTGTTGCAGTGCAAAAGATGACACCTCCCACTGTGAGTTTGCTCGGAGCATTACCGAGGCATGCCAGTGTTCAATTCAAGGCTCAGCAAATATAGCCCATTATCCTTTGCATATTTACGGTAGTGTGTGAAGCATTATTAATAGCTTACACCACTGTCTTCTCTTCACCAGAGGGAGGGAGGTCTGGCTAGTGAAGTATAATTGGCAATCTATTTTATATATGAATAAATTACTCTTTGGAATGCTTTGCTATAACATTCACTTCTTGTTTGAGATTAGTTAAATGTATTGTTTGAAATGCTACCACCAGCTATTCATTCTTTTTCTGAGCAACGATGCCATGACAACCCCCACGTGACCGGCTACAAACATACCACAGGTCTCCAGGGCTTTGCTTTAGGAAAGTCTCAGACTGGTATTACTCATACTCTTTTTTAAAAGAAAAAGTCCAGATTCAGAGATGTTTTATTTTGTGCAATATGCATCAAGCCTACTGGCCAATTTTTCATGTGGCAATAAATATCTTCAGCTAAAATGGGACAAATCAAAGGATGAAGAACACAATAAAAGGGTAGGTACAATTGTATGATAAAGAGCAGAGACCTTCACGAAAGAATAAGCTTCCCCTAAAAGGCTACAACATCCTTCTACTCAATCTTAACACTGTTGTGAAAGCTACTGGTCAGCGATAAGGTACAAGAGACACATTTTAAGAATGCCCGGCAAATACAGGTATGGCTTTTGTGTCCATTTACAGTTATCACAATGATGTTCACCAAACTGAGAAGTGAAAAAGATTCAGTCAGTTATCTGCTCCAAATCAGCAATGGTGCAGGACCGCTCCCTCTTGAAAATCCGTAAGTAGCGAATACCATCAGCAATGATTCAACTGTATTGCTACCTTAGGAAGATTGTATCACAATATAATTAGCTTTAATATGAAGAAATAGTTTTTCATTATTTCCAGACCGGGTCTGTTTCATTAACTGTATAAAAATATCTTCCTTCCTTCCTTCCTTCCATTGTTCCCATAATTTGACTTGCAGGTGGAAAAAAGTTAAAGATGAGGAAAAGAATTGAATTTGACATATTTTTCTAACCAAACTGACAATATTAAAATAAATGAATAAATTTCCTTCGGTGTGAATTAACCTTGAGAAGCTTACTATTGTATATAAGCATGGCTATTTAAACAGTGGCTCTTTCAAAGCAGGGAACTGATATTAGTGTAGCTGAAATACTCTCTGCATTCACTGTGCATACAGAACTCTTCTTTGTTCAGCATACAGAGCACTTCATACATGCGCTAAGGCATTCAGAGGCCAAGAATAGAGGTTAGATATCATCATGATATATAGTGAAGAAATGTATTTATAGAGAACAAAACATTTCCCACGACTCAACTGCTCTTGGATTAAGCACGAGTGCTAATTTCTGAGTACAAGCAAAGAGAGAGAGTATCTATCATGTTGGGCAAAGGATGGCTTAGAAGGTACAGAATTTTGCTCCTAATTACAGAGTTCACACTCAGCTCGAGTAGTGACTAACAAGGTCTCCGATGGCCAAAGAGTGGTCTTTTCATATGCCCCTGTATTGTCAAGCTGGTGTGCTCCTAAATTCCTACACTACTTGCCCAGAAATTTCACCGTGCCTTCTGCTGAAATTAATTCCAGCTTGTTGCAGTGAACACCAACTACCAGAGCAGCAGTACCCATAGGCTGGGGTACCTGAAGGCAGCAGGGCAATTTGTTAGGTTGTCCTGAATGATACAGCTCACTCATGGCACAGGCTTTTGCTCTGCCAAGAGACACAGGGATCGCTCTAAGAAAATGTAAGGGTGTGCTCGGTGATGTGCAGTCTTTGCATTGAAGGAGCTTACAAAAAAAACCAATAAAAAGCCCAACAAACCACCACCAAAAAGAAGAGTGAGAGAATGAGGAAAAATAGGGAGCAAGGAAGAAGCAAAGGTAACATAGAAAAAAGAAAAAACAAAAATGTATGCTTCTTGGAGAAGACCACTAAAAAAGATGGCAGTGATTAGGGATAAATTATAACTTTCTCCATGAAGCAAAGGCACTAAAAAATGCCAGCATGTTTCTATATACACAAGAGCAAATACTTCCAGTCTGAATAATTTTGTTAGTTTCTTAATGGAGGAAAGGAATGGGGGGGAAAAAAGCAGAGTTACATCTCCTCTCTGCAACATTCTGCATAGAGTTAAATATAAAATGGCTCCAAAACCACCATATGTCTGGGAAGTGCCACAGCAGAGATGGGCTTAAGAAATACTGGATTTTGCCTTTTACAGTTGTGCATATAAGGACAGAAGAGAAATTAATCATAGCACCTTCCAGAAGACAAATTCCACAGAAGAAATGTTTCTAAACCCACCTTCTGTTGTTCAAGTTTGAAACAGTTTGCATATCTATAAATTAAAATCAGAGTTTGCACAAATATCACATTTTATTCTTCACACCAGTGATTTCTACTGACTGAGACAATAACAATCAACTTTTACAAATTGCATGTCTTCTTAAAGTTATTTTTAAAATAACTTGATGGCATGATAATTTAAAGCACCTGAAGAAGCAGAGGAGATAGCAGCACAGAAGCCAAAACCACCAAAACCCTCAGAGATTTACCAAGATTAGTTCTGCTATCCATTAAAAATTAGCTACTTAATGTGATGGGATCTAGAAAGGATGAAGATGAGCACTATCATCTCCCCCTGAAATCAGCTGGAGTGGAGAGCAGTCAGACCCTTCTGGGATCCCACCTCCTCAGAGATGACTGCCACAAAAAAGCAGCTCAATGTTTTCACAAGAAGCCAAACAGTTCAAGTGAATTTCAGAAAAAGCTAGAAACTGTTAATCATTGTCCCAGTTAACATTGTGAATTATTCTCCCTGTTATAAAAACAAGGAACCTGTCCATGTACTATGTATGACAGGTCTGCCATCAGGGATTCAAGCCTGGTCCTTGGTTCATCACAAAGCTGCTGCAGAAAGAGACGTGGAAAACTTCTGCTGCACTCAGGCAGTGCTTTGGTCATGTCCTGCTGTGGTGCTGTGCCTGCTGCTCTCACTTGGCAGCTTCTTTTTAAAAATAGTCAGTATTTCTCTCTTCTTTCTGTATTGCTGAAAAATGGTTCTAAGTAGCCTGAGTCTGCCTGAGATGGAACAGTTCACGTATGAGGTGTGACAGAGGGAGAATGTTTATCACATGCATTTCCTTACAAAAGTCATGGTATCGTTGTTTTAACCGACTCAGTCTCAGTCCCTGCAGTACTCCAGTCTGGGAGAGAGAGAGGCCTCCCCCCTAAATCCTGCCTCATGCAACTCCCCGTTACCAGCTTTTCTTCCACAGGGTCTATTCAGTCCAAGACAGCTCACAGATTATTCTTCTTCCTCATATATTGCATGGCTATTTAGGCCATGATGGAGAGAAATATTATTGATGGAGAGAAATATTATTGATGGAGAGAGATATTATTGATGGAGAGAAATATTATTGTGCCACTGAAAAACCAACTCCACTAGAATAATTAGACCCACAATTTGCTTTTGATGATCATTCTAAAATGCTAATAAGAGGAGGCCTGGGAATTCTTTCAACACAAGAAGTAATTTTTTGGTATTGCCTACCCTATTCTGGCAGCATCCTAAATGTGCACCCCTTTAGAAGACCTGGAACAGCTTAGGAGTACCTGGGGCTTTCTTACACTAGCCTTTTTATTTCTGCTAGATGCCTAATCAAAAACGCCTGCCTTCTCTTACAGTCTTTCCTGTATTGTAACATCAACACCACCGTAACTAGACTGTATGTATTTTTACATTTCTCCAACATAAAGAGCACTTTGCATCTCCACCAGACTTTAGAACAACTGCCTTTAACATTTTCATTTCCCACTACTCTTCTTCAGGGCAAGTCTGGCTTTGCTGATATAATGAATCATATGTTAATAGTCTTACTGCTGGCTAACAAAGCAGAACATGAGAACTAAAAGATTTCCAGCAATGATATGCAAGGGTATTTCCAACAAAAATGGATAAACATTTCATTTCTGTTGCAGATCCAGGCAGCAAAACCATTACTGGACACAAGTGCCCCTGCAATATTCAGCCACCTTCAACTGAAGTTAGGGAAGCTTGGGCTATAGCGTTGGCTATTTCACTCTGCCCTAGCATGCTTAGCTTCACGTCTCCTTTCAAAGAAAACAAAGAGACTACCAGATGGTCACAATTTCAGGGTCTTTTTTTTTTCCCCTCGGTGCGGTGATTGTTGCGACAGGACTATCAGGATCCATGAATAACACACTCCCTGCAGCATTAAATAACTTTTTTTATCTTTATAGTCATTGATGAAATCAAATTGCTTCGTATTAAAAAGTGCTAAATTGTTCAAATAGCCTCGTAAAAGGTACTTCTGCACAACCATGAAAAAAACATCGCAAATAACAAGAATAGCACAATCATCAAGATACACACAGAGCAATGAACTGAATAATAGGATGTTAACATATTCAAAGCCCAAGAAATAACAATGGGTAGCCTTGACTGGCAGTTATCCTTCAAAATCTTACTGCTCCCAAGAGGCAAATTTTAGTAAAAGATGAGAGCGGAAAATAAATTGTTACCTAATTAACTCTGCTCACTAAAAGGAAACAACAACAATTAAAAAAACTCAAGCATGAGAACAGTAGAAAATATGTGCAGCTAAACCCTGTCAAACACTTAATTTCTAACACAGTGACCCTCAGGCAACAGGAGCGTAGCCTATGTGAGGACTTCAGAATTAATTTCTTTAAAATTGTTTATTATCTCACTGTGTGACATAATCATCCTCGGGCACCTAAAAATCGTTTCACTAGCAAAAGAATTTATTTCTCCTCCATCCATAAAATCATATGCTATATTAGAACACGGATTCAATTGCTGTTGTTAATTTTTTCCTATTACTGTAGGAATTACGTTGATAATGTTCCTTTGAGAATGAAACATTGCATAGCCTGCCACACACACAGGTTAACAAAAAACCACTACCAGGAAGCCACTGCTCTTAGGCCCATTTCTTTGAGCTACAGGTCCTGATACCTGGAAGTGAGACTGTGGTCCTACTCTCTTCCTCATCCTCCTCCTTTCCAAACTGCTACAGAAAGAAGGAAAGGAAAAAAAAAAACAAAACAAACAAACCCAAACAACTCTACTATTGCAATCTTCTATTAAGCAGTTCGTTGCAATCATTCTCCTCAAGGTTATTCAGAGACTGATGGGATTACTTAATGCACCAGTTTTAGGTACCTCTATGCTACAGTGTGACCAGAATCTTGGTTACAAACCCCAGCAAACATGGCAGATGAACTAAATTCCCTACAGTAACCTGCTACTCTCAGACACTCAGAACTATCAGAGCAGGATGAGCTCTTTTTATACAGGATTTGCAATGTCTTTGGAGTGCCTACAATCAAGTATGAAAGAAAAAAAGGGGGGGGGAGAAAGGAGAAGAGTGAATCAGTATGCTCGAAACAAGATTATTTCTTCAGTGATTGCACTCTGAGAGGCTTTTGAGAACAAGATGTTGAAGTCCAGCTATGAAAAGAGTGGTTTCCCTGCTTTCCTCCATCCAGCCTCTCCCTGGTTACCACCAACTCAGCCCTGCTGCAGAAGTCATTCTTGGAATTCAGATAACCTTGAAAATAAGTCTCTTCACCTCACCCCCATTCCTTCCCAGTCCCCACAAACACACTTCGAAAAATAATATGGTAATTTTTTTGCAAATTAGACAATGCCCCAGGATATCTAAAGAGATTCTCTCTCCACCACTGAACTCTTTGAAATTTCAGCCCACTTTTAACACAGTTAACTTCAGAGATTGAGATTATTAATATCTTCCATCTTAAAATCAAATTTAAAGGGGCTTAAAATCATGCTAAGGATAAACAGAACTAGCTTATACTGCCTCATACATCTCTCTCCACTTGTTTGTTACACCCAGTTGTTGCTTCTCTTCTTACACCAGCCTGCAACCCCTCTGGGACAAAAATGGCCTGCAACTGGACCTAATCCAAATATCACTGAAGTCAATGGAAAAATTATCATTTGATCTAAAGCCCGCCAAGAATAACGGAAAGACTCCCATTGACTTCAGAGGAGCCTGGATGAGTCCCACCGTGTGTTTGTACAGTGTCCATCACAACAATCCTAGATTTTGGCAGGAGACTATGAAGGCTGCTAGAGGCACAAATGATAATGATGATCCTGGAAAATACATTGACTAATATTTATAGAAATTCTGATTAAATGCATTTGCTAATCACACAGGCCGCTGCTGTGGTTGCAGGAAAGTGTTTCAGGGTCAAATTCACAGCATTACAAAGGGCTTTCTCTCACTGCATCACCATTAAAATGGTGAAACAAGAGGTTTGCTCAACATTAGCACAGAGCTTTACCTGATCAGATTTTAAACACCCTGTTATGTATCCATGGTACATCACTGCTGCTTGCTATGGCCTTGTAAACACAGAAGCATTTCTTTATCCCTTCTGTACACAAAGTTCAAGGAAGACTGACTTTCTGTCCCCAAAAGAGACAACTGTTTGCTGCTGGAGAAGATGTCCTGCATCATGAGAACAAAGGGACAAATTGACAACAAAAATTACTATAAGACCAAAAGGTAATATCAGCAGCACTATTTCTATGTAGTTATCAAGTTACCTTCCCAGTGACAAACATAGCTAAGGATAAACTGCTCTGTGAGGACATGTATTTTAAAATGCAGCCTAAGGTACAATCAACACTTCAGAAAGCCATTTGCTTGCCCGGTCACATGAAATCCAATGCCGGGTCATTTTCCTCCTACACTCTGTGGAAGAGAAGATGGCTTTAAATTAGTTTTTCAGTTTAATAAATGAGGGAATGCAAAAAAAAAAAAAAAAGCAGAAAAAAAGAGAGAGAGAACATTGTCCTACTTTAAGGGAAATAAATGAAGCAAACCTATTATGTCTCAGCAAAGCTGTTGTTCCTGCTAAGTGAGTCATTGCTGCTGACTTTGCCAGTTGTTCCTACAGACACCACCGGAAAGAGGGAGATTCAAAGCTTAGAGATGAAATAAAAACAGAGCAAAAAATAGAATTAAAATTAAAAAGAAAAGTGGAGCAGGAAGCAGGCAGAAATCAAAATATAATTCATTGCTCAAAGGACAAAAAGCAAAATATGCCTTGAGGTTTTATCACTAGAGAGAACCACCTTGTAGATTTTCAATTCAGGAGGAAATTCACACCTCAAATAGGGCATAAAAAAACAGTCAACAGCAGGGACAGGCTTTTGAAGTGAAGAGAATGGTTTGTATAACTCAGGTGGCAGCTGTTACCTCCTGTGATTCATTTACAGACAGACCACTTCATGACAGACTGTCTGCTCATTGGGCCTTAAAGTGTATCCAGACAGCAAATGCAGCTCAGGTGCAAGTGACCAAAGTAGAACTCACCACACGTCACCATCACAAATACCCTGACATTTGCACGACTCCTTGGGAAGACAGAAATTACTTGAAAACAGAGCCGGTCATGTCCACATCATGCAAATCCACATCATAGAACTTACAGGTTGTCACTGGTGAATAATAGCCAGGTCAGAGCAGGCTCTGAAAGCATTAGTTAACTCCGCTGCTGAAGGTGTGATTCCACAAGATATGGAAGGAGCAGAGCATCCTTTGCCTTTTCATTCCCTCCCTCCCTCTCTCCCTCCCTCCCTCCCTCCATTCCTGATTCCAGTTGCAAACTTTTGTTATTTTCTTTGGATCAGCTCTGGTTTTCATCAAACCTCTCCATTAGCTAATTAAACTTGAGACAGCAGCAGCAAACTAACCCAACAAAAACAAACAAACCTGGATAGTTTTTCTGCCACTTTCTGCAGAGTGATGAATTCCAGGTCTGGTGCAAGAGGTGGAGAAGACCACACAGCTGAGAGCAGCAGGGAGATGAGCAGTGGAAGGAGAAGAACAAGTCCTTTCATTTTTTGTTGAGAGACTGCTATGAGATCAGCTCAGCTGCCTGGGAAATTACAGTCTAAGAAATCAAAGAAAGTTTCCAAGGCATTTGAGGCAGTACATTTATCTCTGTTATCATCATGCTTTCCCACTCAGTGCACCAGGTTCGTACAGAAAATAAATGTATAAACCAAAATAACTGAAATTGACTGTTAAACATCTCAGACACCAGTTGTGCCCTCACCTACAGTACTGCACAGCAGCAATTCCAAGACTGGAGGGTTTGCATTAATCCAAGATAAAACTAGCATTTTTTCTTCTTGTGAAGTGTACCAAACCTCCATATAGGCAGGGCTGCATCCAGAAGATGCTGAACAAAGAATAACCTCTTAAGAAGGACAAAAGGATTGTGTTGTAAGGGCCGGTCAATGCAGATCAAGGAGGAGCAAGTCCTTGTAGGAGAGGTATAAATAGGCAAATTTTCTCCTGACACAAGATTGACAGATATTTCACATTCCGGGTTTCCAGGTATGGGGACATGAACAAGTGTGAAGACGTTTGATTCTGCTTATATGGTTTTCCTCTCTAGCTTAAATGGAGAAAAATGAAAGCAGGAGCTGCCGAGAGTGAACCAGGAGTACCATGCCATTCTGGATAGAATTACGAAGTCCCAGCCTCAGTATCAGGTTCAGCAATGGCATGAGGATTGGCAATGAGCTGAAAAATACATGGCCAACATTGTTAGATATCCTCACGGGCGGTGTAAATCATAGAGCTGAAAGGTAGCCCTGAGCTTCTGTTCTTTCCTTCCCAGCTATTTCTGGATCGGAACTGCCCATAGAGTGCTTTTTGCTGCGCTTTTGTGCTGGTGATTAACTGCACATGGCAGCCAGCCGCACAATTAACAGCCTTTCATTTATACAGCCACTCTTAGCAAATGAATCCCAGAGCACTCTTCAGACTTTATTAGGTGATTTTTAAGTGCTGTAGTTTCTACAATCAGACTGTTCACCACAGAGAGATGATGCTCTCAGAAATAAATCTAAAAATAATTTTAAAAAAAAAGAAGCAATGGCTTACCAGTTCCCTGAGAGAAACAGCCAAACACTGCAGCAACATTTAAGGTGACCCAGTGGGCGTATGCACTGAAGGCTCCAAAACCTGCTCTGGCCATTGTGTGTAAAGTAACTGGCTTCTTATTTTCATTAGTAACAGAGATAAAGCAAACAACAACAAAACAGCTGTATGAGTTATTGGCAAGCCTTCCCAGAGAAAGAAAATTGACTATTTTCAATCTTCCCATGTCCAAACTCCCTGGCTTTGAGCTTGCTAACTCACAAGCTCCCAACTTTCCTCCCAGACAAACCAGAGAGTAACTGCAGCACTGCCCACCAGGCAGGGAGTTGGCATCAGCTCTGCCTCTACCCATCCTCTCTGTCACCTTGGACTGCTCAGCCTCCATGGTCATGTGTCTTGATTCAGGAGGCATGTCCTCTGCCATATGATTCTCATTCAATACATATGAGTGTCACTCACCCCCCTATATTCACTACCTCCCCCTCTAGCCTGAGGCCACTGAAATACATCTTTTTTGAAGTCCGTAGTTTCTGACCATATGTAAAAAGATTTTCAAAGGTGTAGCTCATCCAAAATTATCAAAGTCTTTGGAGGATAGTAAATAGTATTTCTTTTATCCCAGGACTATTTTTTTGCCAAACCTTTGGTCCCAGTTCTGATTCTGGAGGATTTGCTCTGGAGAGGCAAAGCACTCAGAAGAAAAAGCAATAAAAATTGTGGCATTGTAAATAAGAAACAGAACCTGTCACCAACTTCTGTCCAGAGACGATTCTTGAATACAGCTATACAATTTTTAATAAATATTTCCAAAACTATTCAGTCTGAGTCAGAAAGCAAGTATAGAAAGCTTCAACCCTAACAATTAAGACTTGACAAAGAAATAAGCAACTAAAAGAGAGGCTTCTACAATGGAAAATACTAGACAGCTTTAATTACTGTGGAAGTATCATTACAAACCAAAGAATTATATTGAAAATAGTAAGGTTGAAAATCCAGCTGATCTGTAATCAGAAAGTACCAAAATCATGGCTCTAAGATAGTTTCCAGGTGTTTATAAGTTTGCCAATTTTTGATTTTGGCAGATTTTTATAAATGCATAAACAAATCCTCATAGAGAGCTAACTACATCCTGCAACCTTCCCCACATCAGCCGTTAAGTCTGTGCTCTATCATTAGTAGGTATTAGCAGACCTGTAGGAAGTTGTCAGTAGAAAACACTTTTTTCCAGTCTCCAGAGTCAAGGCAGTGACAGGTTTTTTATTTCACCTACAATCATATTGGCTTCTCTCTTTTCTGGCAGGAAGAACAATTTAAAAATAAAACATCTAAACACGACAGAAAAAGAGAAAAGCATCTGAAAGAAGAAAATGTGAAGAGTAGGAGGAAGGAAAAAGGAAGAGAACATGTCCACCACAGAAAGGGAAAGAACACTAGAACAAGGCAGAGTTCCACAAGTAGCATAATTCCAGCAGTCTCCTGTGAAAGCAATTTAGGAAGTAGCAAAAGGCTCTTACTCCCTCTTGGATAACTACAGCATTTGGAAATCCTGCTGCCCTCAGCCTTCTGCTTTGCCCTTATTCTGGAAGTGACTCCTTTCCTGGCATGGTGGACCAGCAGAAAAGGGGCTTGTGAGCCCATATTGTGATTTCAACCCTGTGCATCAGCATACTTTGTTTTCTGCAGTTTAAGTTAAAATATGCAGGTGATGATTCCTAACATCAGCAAAGACTGGACTTGTGAGGGTGGTAACCTTTTCAACTACACAGCTAAACTCAGCACAAATTACAAGCAGAACTCCAGCTTGAGCTCGGATGCCTGGGAGAAGCAGGAGGAAGGACTCATAGTGGTTTAAGTATTCTGTAGGAATGTAGGTATTAAACACAGAGTGTCTTCAGTATAGTGAAAAAAGCATGAAGCAAAATGGCATAAAAGCCACTTCCCTTTGTAATTACCAATATAACTCCTTTGGATTTATAAAAAGTAGTAAAGAAGCAGCCTGAATGGGGAAAGGACTGTAACTGGGCAACTAATAACTATTTGATCCGATTCCGATTAGGGGTTTTTTCCCACATGACAGTTTTCATCTCAGTATCCAAAGTCTTCCCAGTGAGGACCCAGTTGGCCAACAGTAAATACTTCGGGTTGAGGGTTTTGGAAAGGCTTCAGAGGCTCTGTGAGGCCTCTGAGTCACTTGCTACAAGGGAGGGAGGGAGCTGGACCAATACCCTCCCAGCACAGTGATGGGGACCACTTCCTTCTGTACTCATTCATGTTTTTATGCAATTTTTGTGTCAGTCACAGTAATTGCATTCACAGAGCAAAAATACTAAAAATACATGAAATTTTTTTTTCAAGCTTCCCTTTTAATGGGATTTAGCAGCTTGAAATGAGAAGTAGCAGCACATGACACATCAGCTCTCTGCACATTATAATCTACCACTCATTCAGACTATCATTGTTCTACAGTTCAGGGGACAGACACTTCTGTTCTGAAACGTATATTCTGATCTACTTATTTTAAAATTACACTTCTTCAAAAGAAAATGTGTATTAAAATCACAAACTGATCTTAGTACAGCCAAGTGGGGTAGCAGCAGTTCTCTCAGAAGAGGTATCAGTTGAAACCAATCATAGAACCAATATCAACTCTTGCTTTATCTGAAGCAGAATTTCATCTGTAATCGTTTTGGAGGCTGCCCACTATCCAAGCAGACAACCCAGCAGTAACGATTTACTTCCTGGCACTTCGAAATGCTTTCTAAGACAATTTCTCCTTTCTCATTTGCATGATGGATCAGTGAATAATGTTTGAAGTGCTAATGAAGAAAACTTATTTTCTGACACAAAGAAACTCTAAAATACAAGACTATGTCTTTGTAGTACTGAACTGAGAACAGAAACAACAACTACTGTAACCACCAGCCTTCCGGTACTTCAGTCACTCTGACATACAACTGTGAACTCCTGGCTTCAGAAAATTCACAGCTTCCCAGGGCAAGATCCCCAAACCCACCACGCTGCAGAGAAAAGCTTCACCATACATAAGTGCCTGGGTCAAGAAGGACAAAAGATTCTTCTTTGCCCAAAGCAACAGTGGGACTGGCCCGATGTGCTGTGGCAATACCTGTCCTCTACTGCATTGAGTATGTGCAGACCCAGCACAGGGGGGGTGGCCCCCATGCAGTGGTCAGCCACAGGGCTCCATGGATGGATGGAGGTCATCTGAAGCCATCAGAAATGATGGGAGAGTGTAAGGACAGACAAACTCAGGCTTTGTTGTGCACCTCTGTTACAGCAATCACATTGGGCAAGCACACATCCACTGTTCCCCCCAACACTAGCTCATTTCTAAAAGAAAGGTTATGCAATCTTTAAACAAGAGCCAAAAAGTAATTTAAAGAACCAAAACTTTCCTCACTATCAGAAGAAAGATGCCAGCTTGGCTTTAATAGCAATTCTATTTTTTAAGGAACATGTCCTGTGCCCTTAACACTGAAGTCAAACACCCCTGAAGTCCCTTGCTTCACATGGTTCCAGGTTGGATTTTCAGGGAGCTCTGTGAGGGCCAGCTATCCTTAGCTAGTTATACCATTGAACCAAACAGAATTCTTGTTTCCTTTGTCTCTTTAAAAGTGTCAGATTGGGTTGATAATAACCTAAAATGTTTGACCAAATGCCACTTGCCATATAATCAAGTACAAATGTCACTCTCTTCAAATTCGTGGCTTCAAAGTTAAAACACTTTGCTACTGAAATGCTGGTATGATTACAAGCTAAATACTTGGGGGGGAAAAAAAGTGAACTAAAGTACCACTATAAAAAAGAATGTTAAGAGCTACAGGAAATGTTAATCTGAGGTCAAATTCTGCTTCCATTTCCACTATTGTAAATCCAGGCTAGCAGCATTATCTTTACTGAAATTGCTGTGGATATAACAACTTTAAGAAACCACACCGAAAGGAAACTCATGGTGAAGTTTTAAAGATGGCTGGGCAGAGCTTAACTACCGGCTCACTGCCATGGGAAACAAGAGGTCACTGTCCCCCTTTTACCCTTCTCCTTGCACCCATCTTCCATTCTGTTTGCTTTACACCAATACTTTTGCTCTTCAAACCCTGAGCAAGGTCAGCTCCAGGATACAAGTCACAAAGGAAAACTTTGTTTTCTTTTTTTTTGTTTTTCAGAAAGGAGAATAGTTTTCCAGTGGATTAATGAGCTGTCAAACCAGGACATGAGTTGAATCAGTTCACTGAAGATTAATTTAAGATTAAGGCCATAGTTGATGCAAGGAAGAAGTAAAGCCACATATTCCTTCTGTAAAGTGGAAAAATGGTTACTCACTGCCTGGCAGTATTTAACACCAAAATAGCTCTCCTAAGGGTCAATAGAAACACGTGGAGCTCAGCAAAATGGTTGCAACTCAATAATCCCTCTTGGTCATCATGAAAAAATCATGAATATAGACACAATCAGGGTTTGTCCAAGTTAGGAATGACTAATCTGGTATTCACCATCCTCTCCCCCTTTAATTGGACAAACCTCAAGTATGAGTGTATTCATTTTACTATTTCTTTATATTTACCACAATAAAAGGAATATTACTTAAATATTTATTCCTGAATTATTAGATTGAGTTTGGGGGTGTTTTTTTGTTGTTTGTTTTTCACATGGAGTTTTTATGATTTCAGAAGAAAACTTCATCCAGATTTCCAGGCCCTGAGTTTAATGGAGAATAATGAGTTGAAACCATATTGTCTTCAGTTTAAAAAAAATGATTTTGTCCTTCCAAAAATGTTGCACTTTTATTGTTGCATTAAAAATTGTGAAACTGAAATATGAATTTTTAAATTTGCTTTGTAGTTACAGAACATGCAGGCTTCATGTTTTCAAGTTTCCCTCTGCATTTAGGAACTTAAGAAGCCTTCTTTTGAAGGGTTTTCACTTGATGCCCCAGCCAGAACTTGAATTTAAAGACAAAAAAAAACCCCTGTAATAGTGAGGATCTTTGTTCCTTCCCAACACTCATGTTTCACTCTCCTTGCTAACCTCACTGAAGTCACCTTCACTGCTCTATGTTCTAAATGTGTTTCTAGAAAAATGGTAAGGTTTATTTAAGAAGGAATGTAGTATGTGTACTAACAATCTTAACTTGTATGAGTTTAAAAACCAAATCAGCATTAAAGAAGTACAAAGAAAGCAGTAGCCTCATGCAGCAACAACCAGAGGTTACCAGGACACAGTACAGCATGGTGGTTTGTTTAAATCTGTGGTTTATGCTGTGCATCTGTCACTTCAATATTAAAATGGCTTCATCCCTCCATTCATTCACACTACTGTGAAGGATGAAAATGCTACCTCCACCATAGATACGAGAAACTCTGGCATAAAGGCTACTGTCACATTAGTCAGAGGGTCATATTTGTACCTGATTCCAAAATCACCATCTATATTTCAGGACAAGCCAACTAGATTGCCATGCAAAGCAGCTGAGGTATAAGAAGAATTCAAACTCTACTCTTAAATATAAATTCAACTGTCCCCAGCCACTTTGGCAAATTCAAACACATTTACTTAAGCCTGTACACAGGTAACCACGGAGTTCAAGGTCCAGGTTCACAAGTCAGTGAGAGGTTGGTGCTCAAAATATCATGTGTGGATGTCACTTCCTTGCCAACAAGGGGTCCAGTTATTCTTTTGCTTTTCTACAGATGAAAAGCCAGAGTCTGAACAAACATATGAACCACAATGTGTGGAAGCACTAGGGTTTGTTGGGCTACAGGAAGACAGTGTGTAATTTGTCATCCTGAAGCACCGTTGCAGCTCTCTAATCTACAAGCTAACTTCTACCAGGACTTTGCAAACAGTATCTATAAAACGATACATGGGGGAAGATGTGGGAAATCAGAAGAAAGAATATCCCCAGGGTGGGAAAGGAGCCTACAGGAAGGAAGATGTAGGTAGGATAGTTGCCGTGCTACTGTGTCAGAGGTGCAGGTAATGAAAAAATTCCATGACTGCTGTTGTTTGAGCCTTCATGCATCATTTCTAGCTGGAGCAGCCAATGAAAAGTTAAATGAGGAAGGAAAGCTGGAATGGAACATCCTGGTCACCTCCACATCCGGCATCGTCCTCTGTTTCCTTATTAGCCAAATATAACCCAGATTCATCTCACTGTGGTATTTTCTTTTGAATCAGCAGATTCTTTATTTTTCAATTAAAACAAATCTTGCCAAAGCTATAGGAAAACACACAAGCTCAAGAACAAGAGTGATGATTACAGCCATTATATATGTGTGTAGAAGCAATACATTACCACCTCCTAGCAACTCACACGTTTGGGAAAAAAAAATAAAGAAGAAGAAGAACAAGGGGGTAATATTACCAAAACCATAGGGAAAAAATAATTTTCTTATAAATATGTATTTAAATAATGCTGAAATCTTTCTTCAGCCTACAGAAGCTTGATATTAACATACATTGTTAAAGGAATAGAAGAAAAACCTTCTTCGGTAAAAAGAGAGATGCAACTTGTGAAGTGAATCACAGCTGCCTTTCTGCAGTGTTTTCTTGTAACATTTCTTGAGACTGTTATGAATTGGATGAAAGGAATCCAGAAACAGATGAGGAAGATTTTTTTGCTCTATCTTACCTATTTCTTTGATGCCCATGACCAATAGAAAATTAATTTCACATTCTGCATCAGCCAGCAAATCTTTAATCTCACTTCAATTTTAAAACTCATAGTTTTCTTCATGAATTAAATATGGCACCTAGTAATACAATCATTACAGTAAGGCTGGAATTTTAGTTCCAATAATACATTGATTAAGCTCTGTCCTCCAGAGTTTCCTTTTTCAGCATGACAAAGGTCGCTTTGATTATCTCACATCTGCATTATCTATGTATTAGGGTTTAAGTACAGTGCCGTGGTTTGGAAGGCGTGTGGAATCGTGCTTGTCATATGTAATCTATACACATATGCACAAATTAAAGACCATCGAGCTGTTTTCCCTGGTGCCTCCCTGGAGCTCAGCTGGCATAGCTGCACTGAAAATTGGTCCCATTATCAGGAGACAGACAATCACTTCTTGCCTCTGCCTTCCCCAACCCCTACAGTTGTCCTTCATGGGGCCGCTTGCTGCATCATTTGTGTGTTGCCAGAGCTTTGTTGTGAGGATTGCAGCCTTTGTATTGCTCCTGCCACTTTGCTAACACTGTAGGAAACAGAAGGATTTACTGAACAGCATACTGTTGATAACTGGTTTAATTTGGTCTTCCCCTCTCTGCCAGGCTCCCATGCAACAGAAGCATGCAAAGCCAACCTGGCCGAGCTCTTCTAACAGTCTACATAGCATAAGCTTAATTTCACTTCTAGACTCCTTAGCTTGAAGCTTAGCACAAATTAGAATACGTGCTAATGGGTTACAGTGCAAGGAAGTGTTTTCTTTACAAGGGGTAGCTCACATCTTCCAGGGGACAACACACCTTGGCTTTTGGGCCAGCTGCTATACAGCAAATGGAGTGCAACTGTGAAACATAAACACCTGTGAAAAACCACTACGAAAGACAAGCAAAAAGGGTATAAACCCTCAGGAAACACTGGCTACCCACTAGACAGAGTCTTTGCAGCTTTTCTTCTCTATGTGTTTTGCAGCAGTTTGATATCCTTTTTGCTAAGCATGTTCATGCAGCCTTGAAAGCAAGCCTCTCGTGTGAAATTAAAGTTCAAATTACTTCATCTTTGCTGCTGTTTTAACCTGAGTTAGTTAGCTTTGGTTAACTGACTTAAGTTGGCGATTAGACTTCTTAACTGTGTTTTGCAGTACTGATATATCCTGTATCACACTTCTAGAACATATTAGCAACCATTAGCCAAAGCATTTGGCTATCACAGCTGCATCCTAGGCTAGACAAAATGTGACTAACAGATGAAACAATATGAAAAGACACACAGGTTGGCAGACACACGATAAGGATACAGACCACCTGGCTGATTCTATTCCATTGTCAGTGCAGATATACATGGAGGCAGCTCTCTGTCCATCAGATTATGTTAGAACACCAGCTGAAATGAGCATTCCCTTAAATGTGAAAAATCTCAAAATATCGCTTGATATTTGCAAACCGTTGACAGTGCCAGCTAAAAAAAAGTATAAACCACAGATCACATTATAATGTTAGTCATGAAAACCTCCAGAAGTTTGCAAATCTTCAGATATGGGGAAAAAAAAAAGATTCTTATTCACCTTTGCTGGAAAACATCAGACAAACAAAATCCCAGTGAACAGGTAAAAGTCTGGTCTGTACCTGAATCAAGATTGATTTCAAGTACGTTAGAGATCCAACCTCAACGTTTTGCACAACTCGCTTCAGACTTTGATTTTGTGAGCTGAAGGTAAGAGTCTATTTCCTCTATGCTGAGTGAAACTAGTAACAGCTGTAAAATGGTGCTGGATCTCTGACAGGGCATAATACTTTTATCCTCTGACCTTTCTGAGAAAAGGACTGGGGCTAGCATAGATGCACACTGGCACATTTTTTCCATCATATAACATATTATCCTGATGCAACTAATTATTACACTGTAAACACAATTTTATTTTGATGTTTATCAGTTCTCAAAATGATAAACATTTTCTGCTACTGAGTTTGTAAATATATACACTTTTTAAAAATCCTGCTTGTAATTCAGTCTTCTTATAAGAAGAAGAGTATTTTGCATGCTATGTTACCTCAAATACCAGAGGTAGACATTAAAGTTCAACATACTTTGTCTGCGTGTTCTGTGCAGTGAGCATTCTCACTACAAGGTACATGGCCTATATGCCAAACCTACCAGGAAGTTAGGGGGAAAAAAATATCTCCGATTTGGAAGCTTAAATTAGGTGCCCCAACAGAATATCCTGTTTTCAAAGGCATCCAGCATTTTCAGATGGAAAGCAAACCAAAATAAAGCAAGCCTTCTTTTGTTGACTGGTTGAATATGGTTCTATATCTTAATTAGATAATCAAATTTGAATTAAGATGTCTGCTTCAATTTTAAAAATGTTGTTCATCTGACCACACTTGTAATGGCAAACAGCTCAAGCCACTGAAATCAAAGGGCAGGCTAATTGTACTAGGTTAAAGCATGCAAAGGACTTGACTTTACAAGCCCTTCGTATACAAAACTCTACTGTCTGCAGGATCAGGGCCTTACATGGAGATCCGAGACCTTCCTAGTCCTTTCAATTCTTTTTTTTCCATGCTGGAAGAGCTAGATTGCCATCTGGCACTGGCTTGCAGCAGCTGCACAAAATAAACTTAAGCAAACATTGGCACAGGTCTGATTAACAATTAGAGGGGGGCAAGTGCTGTATTTTAATTTATTTAAACAAAAGCTCATGGGAAGTCTGCATCTGTGTGTGTGTGTCATGTCCCACTTTTTCAGCTCTAGAATTTATTATTTAACCTCAGTAGTCTGGAGAAGGCTTCATCCAAATTACTGCCCCTGAGCATATCCTGGGTTAAACTTTTAAGATGAAACTTTTTCCCTTGAACCATGCGTAGTCCAGTCAGCATAAATATATATCTGTATCTCACTAAAAAAGCTCTTATGATAAGTTCAGTAAAACGCTTGAACTTTTCTAGTTTACTTGAATTCACTAGTACTTCTAAAGCTGCCCTCCAAATAAGCCTTCCTGCTTAACCTGAAATACAATTTGGTTCAATTATGCAACTGAAGAAATGAACTTATTTGCTCAGAAGAAAGCAATAAACAGTTCACAAGTTGAAAAAGGTATTTCAATGGCCCTAAAAAGACTGGGAGATTACTAAGAATAGTCATATTGTCCACAAAAGTGACTGAGATCTTTGCTGATCTTTCCATGTGTCTCTTGGAACATGTGTAAAGCAAATCTCGCTAAGTGGAGGAAAAGACAGTTTTCTCTTTACATTACAGAAGCACTTTCTTTCTAGGCTCCAGATGAGGAATTTTTATCCCACGGAAGTGGGATAGTGGCTCTTTTAAAGCCCAGCTACTTGTGACTCACTTGCAGAGAGTGACCATGCTAATTCGACAGTGGTGAATGTGTGAAGTTTTATAAAGTGGTTTTCAAATCCTTAGTTTCTGCAAGGCCAAACAATTCAACTTACCTGAGTCTGTTAAGACTGAAAGCCCAGACACCAGGCTGACTTCTTTCAAAAGAGAGCACAGGCTGTTTAGATTTGAGAGATTAGACAGGAAGACAGAGAAACCTGCCCCATGTGCATGGTTTTGTGTTTAGACAGGGCTACCAGCATGTTAGCTGGGTCTGCGTCCTGAGTGTCCAAGTAATTTACACTGCCTGTAGAAAATGCTGCCAGAGGTGCTGTGGGTCAGGGTGTCCCTCCTAACAATGAACACAAGAAAACAGAGCATCTCTGAGCAGGTTCTGCCCCTCAAACCTTTGGGTCAGATTGTGATAATCCCAGTGCAGCAGAGAGTAACTTACAGGTTGGTGTGATGAGCCACATAAAGCTCAGTGAGATCCCCTTTTCTCAGCCTCAGTCCTTTCCTACCAGCTGCTGCCGGGCAGGAGGAGTGGTAACACAACAGCATGTAGCAACCGGCTTTATGGCAGCTGGGAGCTTTCTTCCTCCAAGGGAATTCCTTACTGGTCATTTGCAAGCACAATTCTATCCCCTGCATCAACTGAAAAATTAAGTCTGATAAACTAGAGAAAGTTGATGATGAGAGACAGAACCTGGGACCTCTCTGCAAGTCGCTCCTCAGCTGCACAGGCCCTCCCTCCAGCCATAACCTTCTGGATCCATAAGATCTTCAAACAAGTTTTGATCAGGGTCCAGGGAGATATAAAGATTTGTACGCACCGTGAGGTCAGTTTAATAACATCCAGTCAAGCAGTCAACAGGTGTTGGCTCTGCCAGAACCAATGGGAGGCACAACGTATGCTAAAGGTGAGTCAGGTAGCAAAAATCACAACGTATAGAAGAGTAACACACACCAAGCCCCGTTTGCTATACTGCCAAAGGGGTGCATTAAGTTAGAGGCTAGAACAATTGAGTCAGCAGTTAGAAAAAAAAAAAGTGCCTCTTAAGACTCATGCCAAACCAACAGCAATGCCACTCACATTCTTACAGCTAGCATCCAAGTAACTGATCACATTTCTTCACGAAGAAACATGTTGCTATTGCCCAAGGCAAGCATAGAATCTACTAAGGAACCAAATGGGAACAAATGAGATATTAAGCCTGAACTCGACAAGCAACATTCCAGTTCCTGCCATATTTTTTTGATGAGGCGTGTATTAAGAAGGCAGATTATTTTATAGAATTTGTTATTTTTCTGTGAAATTTATCTAGTTGTAGCAAAGCACGACCTTGGAGATCAGGACAGGATTTATTTCTCTGGCTTTTGAAGGGCAGGTAAGGTTGTCTAGGTTAATATACTGAGGAACACAGCTCAGGGTGTCTCTTGACTTTATGTATTTTGGTAGGGAGGGTTGAGAAGGTATGTATACTCACATGTGTATCTCTTCGCAAGTATTGGGAGCTAGGATAAACTGAGAAATACCACAGGCAGAAATGAAATGAAGCTATTTTAAAAGTGTGTTAACACGATGCTCATAATACTTGCTTTGAAAGAATATGTTGTACAAGAGCATGATACTTATTCTTAGCCCAGGTACAAGCTCTTGGGAGTAGTGAAGTATGCTGGCATTTTATTCACCAGCTCATAGACAGATTCTAATAAAACAACCTAAATCATTCTTACAGTAAAGGCAGCTAGTCATTACAGCTACAATATTGTTACTTCTCTGTTTTCTAAAGGCAGTGACAAAGTATCCTCAGCTTTTGTGAATTAAATTCCTAAGGGACTACAGACTAGCAGCATTTCTAGGATCAAATTCATTACACACACCTCTGTTCACTCTAGAAGGTCCCTGGGCAACTCTTCCATCTCCTTCCTATCTGTGTTGAGAGCTCAGTGTATTTCCCCCTCCTCCTTGTCATATTTATTTCTCTCAACAGTGTTGTTTCTTTCCTGTCTGAAGGTAAGTCATTCACAGTGTTACCACATAAAACTCCAAGCACAGATGAGTTAAGGGTCCTATAAGCCATCCATCAAAACCAGGTTTTTGCTCTGCAGACATTTATGGAAGTGCTTGAAGCCATGATTGCCTGCATCTTGTTTCCAGTCTGTAACGCCCAAACCATCACAGTTCTGCCTACTGATGCCTAAAACATTCCCTAAGACATTCACATTGATTGGACATAGCTCTTTAAAAACTAATGATAGACAGATGATAGTAACTGTGTGGCCTCACAACTTTGGCCAGCAAACAAAACAGAGGCATCACAGCAAAGCCTTGCTATAACTTTTACTATAAAGCTTTAGTTTGCCACAGTTTCAGCTTTCCTCATAGCAGCAGTCAGAGACTGCACACACTTTGGGGCAGGGCTCCTTTCCCGCCCCCTCATTTCATTCATTTTCAGTTTGAAGATTTCTAAAAATAGAAAACAAAACAGTTCAGCACTCAACACAAAATGCCAGGAGCACTTGAAGCTTCCCATATCAGCACTTATACACAGGGCCATTCTTTCATCCTCCTCAGTGCTGAACAGGAGCAGAACAGACAGGCAGAAAATACTGCTCAGGAGCCACTTGCCTGACACACACAGCAGGCACACACTCTTGCACTTTGTAAGCAGACCTGTCCAGTCTCGTGGATAAAACTCAATTCATCTGACCTCTGTCTCAATTTATCACAGCAGCACCAGCAACTTGTCTACTCCAGACCAATAGTCCTGGAGCAGAAGGGAGGTGGTTGCACTGTAAAGCAGCAAAGGCTGTGCCTCCCACTAGGTCTCCTCCCCCTCTTCCCTCCATCAGAGAGGCAAAAAGGACCCATGCTGGTAGAGACGCTTTCTAGGGTTGCAGCATTCCCCTGCAGTACATCTTGATCACATAATATGATATTGCTGAGAAAAGACACATAACCCAACGAGGTGTGCCCTCACAGGACAAGCCAGTGCCTGTAGCTTCACATGCTGAACAAGATTAAAATAATGAAGGCTATAGAAAGCGTTCTAATTTCCCATGCAACTCAGGACAAAGACTTCAGGCTGATGCAACTCTCATCTCTCCTTAATTTAAAAACAAAAGGACATTATTTTCAAACCTAAAATGTGTGTGAAGAATTCATTAATCACTGTTAAAAATTAAAATACCAAAGGAGTAGGGCTCTGCCTGTTTAGCCATGCTGAATGGGAGCCAGAGGTACCAGTTCTTCAAGAGGCATCCTCAGACCCTGCCGGCTGATGTGATCCTGTAGCAGTTCAGGTACCGTGGAGTGGCTGCTGTTTCATTCCATGAATCTAGACTGAGACAGAGCATTTGTCTGTGTTCGCTCATCACAAAAAGAATAAAGCTACTTGTAAGATCATTGCACGCTGTGAAGAATGAGCATGGAAGAATGCAAAACACAAGTTATGTCTTTGTAAAGATTGCTCACAAATTAGAAGATAGATTTCCTCAGTGAAATCTTGGTATCCATTTGTTTATTTTCCTTCCAGATGTACTAGAGTAGTCAGAGAAATAAAACACGGCCAAGAGTTGGAATGGTCAACACAGCGACGTGAGGAATACAGGCTGCTAGCACACAGCCCGTCCCAGGACTCATTATAACCAGGTTTAACAGTGACCCCTAGTGCTCCTCGGCAGCATCTCCGCTTTTTGTTGGGTGTTTGGCAAAAAATACCAAGTAAACCGGACTAAAGCAAACCTGCCTTTATACTGCAGGGCTCAGACTCGCACGGGTCCATAACAATCCAACCGAGAGAGCAATGCTATGTTGCTGTGCATTGGTTAGACGTTTCTCTTTAGCCTTAGTATCGTAAAGACCAAGTTTCCAATGTCTGGCTGAGGATTGGGGGATTATTTCACAGTTTACCAAATACAAAAATCAAGAAAAAACAATCCACAAAAACTTCCATTGCCATCTACTGTGGAGATCTAGATGAAAAATTTCTTGGTGACATTTTATTTTAACAACATCTCACTAAGGAATTATCTTGGGTTTGTAGATGAGCCTATTGTTAACAATGTGATTAATATTTGCTCTTATTATTCATACCTTTATATTATTTACATAGTGCAAAATGCCATATCAATTGTGGCAACAGTCAGGGTCTACATTTGGGGATTTCAAAGGATATTAAATCCTGGCTAGCTATTTCTGAGGAGAGCCATATAGGACTGCCAAAAAGGGAGGGACAGAACCATGTCTAAAGACTGGAGCAACAGAGTAAAAGGCAAGCAGAGGGGCATCTGGAAATATGGAAAAGAGAAACTCCAGATCCTGGGCATAATGGCTGCATAAGTAAACTTAAAAAAAAAATGAAGCTAGAAAAGCCAGTGAACTTTATGACATTAAACTTTCTCAGGGATCACAAAAAAGACAGAGTGAGTACAGGTCTCCAATTACCACATTGACCTCTCCAAACCCAAACTAAACCATATGTAGCCTTAACCACATGTGAAGTGCCTAGTTTGACTTGAATTTAACCGGGTATTTCCAGCAGCAAACCCTAAATACCTAAATAAATAAAGGACTGGAGAAAAAAAAAAAGAAAAAGGAAGAAAAGGAAGAAAAGAAAAGGAAGGGGAGGAAGGAAGGGAAGGAAGGAAGGAAGGAAGGANAGAGAAAGAGAGAAAGAGAGAAAGAGAGAAAGAGAGAAAGAAAGAAAGAAAGAAAGAAAGAAAGAAAGAAAGAAAGAAAGAGAAAGAACAATCAAAACAAGACCTATTCTACAATGACTTTTTACTTTGTACTTCTATAGCAATTTGGATCAATAGAAGAGTTAATGATACAAAACATTTTTAAAAAAACCCTACCTAATACATTATCTCCACACATTTATTAGACCTGCCATGAAAAATAAACTACAAATGCCATACTGCTTTTTTTTAAAAAAAAAGGTAGGGGGAAAAGGGAGGAAAGGGGGATATGCAATATGGTTATGAGAAAGAAAAGTGTTTTAACCCTAACCCTGCAAGTAACTGTTAAAAGCTCAAAATACCTCTTATTCTCCCAGTGTCATTTTCCACTCAGACTAAAGATCAATTCGTAAGGTTTCAGTTCTCCAAAAGACAGCAGAAATTCACACACGCACACACCCCCATCGAGACTTGTACAGTGACACTAGAGGGCAGGAGAGTAGCTACTAAATCAGGGTCTAGCACTTTGAACAGTTTATCTTCATCCGGCTACAGGTGCGCCGAGGAACTCTTCTTCAGTAAGGCGGCAAAATGGAAATAAGGTATTTCTATTCTTATAGGCTACTTACACCTGCTAAAAGTATCATGATATGTATTCCCACAGACTAGCACAAGCAAACTGGAGCTGAAGAAATTAGTTTGCAATGATTTCACTAGCACACTTTATTTTTAAACATAAGCCAGCAGCATCTCTCTGACTATCTATTTCACTTCTGTAATCTTTATTGACAGATTCAGTTAATGTTTCATTAGGCTTTTCCTCTCCTGAAAAGGAATTTTATATATTGTTTGATATACCATAGTCAATTGTAGAGTTCTTTAGATTCACTGGGCTTCCTTCCCCAGTCACGTGCTGAGGACCATCAGACCCTGCTCTCACAACTGATTTCCTTGATACAGATAGTCAAGATAAACAGTCTCTCCAAGGTCAAAAGCATCTCTGACTGTTGTACAAGGAAGATGTGATCTTATTTAGCTTCGGTGAGAATTATCATCTTTGACTGAACGCAGTATTTCACAGAATCACAGACTGGTTGAGAATGGCAGGTACCTCTGGAAGTCATCTGGTCCAATCCCCTGCACGAGCAGGGCCACCAAGAGCTGCTTGCCCAAGATCATGTCCATCAGTGGAATATCTCCAGGGATGGAGACTCCACAACGTCCCCAGGCAACCTGTGCCAGTGCTTAATTCCTCTCACAGTGAAAAAGTGTTTCCGAGGTTCAGACAGACCCTCCTGTGTTTCAGCTTGTGCCCACTGCCTCTGGTCCTGGCACCAGTGACCGCAGTATTTATTTAGTTATAAGATGCAGAGATGTGCACAACTATTTGTCACATCAGAGCATTTTTAAACCTTCAAGTTGGCACTAAAACAAAGAAACCAAAACCAGTTTGGAACCTCAGGTTAGAAACTTCTGCAATAGCCAGTGCTATCTTAAAATGGGAGTACACAGGGCCCACCTGAAACAATTCACAGGCTCAACAGTGAGTCACAAGAAAAAGCATACTCAGTTCTTGCTCCCACACAACACAGGTGTCTAGGGATGCAAAATGAAGAGGGGATTCACACCATGAGCACAAATCTGTCAAAATGCAAATGTGATTATGCAAAATGCCAAACGCACCTGCAAGAACAGTTGTTGGGATCTATCTAATATTTAGGTAACACGTGAGTTTTTGACTATTCATCATGGGAACATGTTCTTTTTTTTTTTTGCTAAAAAGTTCTCATGAAATGATGAAATGCTTCTCTGACATGTATGCTGATGCATGGTTCAGTATAAGGACTGCAAAGTGATTAAAGCAGGTTTTTTATTTTGGAAGCTAAATAAATAAAACAGGTCTTGGCAGGAGATTCAAGGGATTAAGTTTAGCATCTCAGCAGAGTTGATGATTAGTCAAAACCACTGTTTTCATCCTCTGAAATTAAATTCTCATCCATTTCAGCAGAACAACAAAACTGTACAAGAATACAGAATCTTCATACACTGTTATCATCATGTCTTGGAAAATCTCTAAGCTTCAGAGCAACAGCAATGATAGGATTTAAAAGACAACCTTCAGAGGGTAATGCTAACAACAAACATGAGGAGAGGAAAAAAAAGCACAAAAAAACCTCATTCCAAAGATGCTACAAAACTGCTTTTCAGGAAAACCAAAGTTGAAGCACACATACTTACATTGATTTTAGCTATTTTCTGTTGCCCATGAGTTGCATCTCAGGCAGCGATTGATTCCATTTCTTTATGGAACTGAAGGATACAAGTGCCAAGGTATAACATCTTGGTGTAAGAAGGCTGCACCTGTCTGGTACAGTGACCTGAGAAGAATAAAAGTTGTTTTCTGTATATGATTGTTTCAAACAATCCAGAGATTGAACCTCCAGAGAGGTTGTGGAGTCTCCTTCACTGGAGACATTCAAACCCCGCCTGGATGCGTTCCTGTGTGATGGACTGTAGGTGACCCTGCTCTGGCAGGGGGGTTGGACTAGATGATCCTTCGAGGTCCCTTCCAACCCTAGAATTCTGTGATTCTGTGATTCTGTGAAACATTGAATCTCAGTAACAGAATAATCAAAGTCCCTGTTTCTTTAGGGAGAAATGCCAACAAACTGGATTTCACGTTAGCTAACCAGAAACCACACCATGGATGTTCTTGTCTGTGCTGGTGATGAACCGCAGTGGTGAGCAGTCCTCTTCACAGTTAAGGGAGATGAGTATCATGCCCTACAGCTGCTCAGGCTACAGTCCGTGCAGTAAGTGCTAGGTCACATAGTCGACAGAAAAAGTTTTCACATTACTCACTACTTCATTGTCCCAATGTCTAGAGAGCAAACTCTTAACCAAGCAGACACAGCACGCACATTGCAAGTAAACATCAGTATTTTTACTTCCAATGAAATATCAGACTGATCAAAACTATGCCCCAAGTTCTTAAAACATCAGTGCGCATGTATTTTGCATTACTTAGGGCTTGCAAGCATGTTCTGGTCTGCTTCCTCCATTCTCTCTGCATCCAACTGACTGCTTTCTGCTCCCGTACCTGTGCTACGTTGGACAGTAAGAGCTACTCTTACAGCATGCAGAGGAAGTTTTTGTTTCTAGATTGTTCTGCTACAGCCCTGAGCATGAAAACATGCACACCTGAGCTACCCTTCTGCCCTTCTACATCTTTCAGTTCTGGATGATGGGGTAGAGGGAGAAGATATTTTAAAACCATCACACCACTAAATCCCACAACAAGGACTCCACAGACTATTTTGGGAACCTAGATACCCAGTGCACATGTAGACACAGAGGACAGGATTCATCTCCCTGAACAAGGGTATCTAATGCCAATTTAGGTATTGCTGTGAATCCATGTGGTCTCCCCAGCCCAGATCAGGAGGGCAAGGATCTTCAGCAGACTACTCCCATGGAGACGGAACAAATACTCTACAGGAACTCAGATAATACTCAAAATTAAATATATTCCTACATGTGGAGAAAAGAATTGGGGCCCTAGAGTAGACTCCGTTCGATGTTAAGACATACATTTGGTTAACTATGGGGCAGGTGTTTAAGGTCTCATTCTAGTCAGCAGAGATTCAATTAACACAACCAATGGAGTCCAGAGGGCCAGTCAGCTCCCCTTGAATACAGGGGACACCTATGTATGGTCAGCTGAATTATTGCTTCTGCTCCACTGACAACGGAAACTTCCAGGAAAATGGTGAAATCTAGACTGATGGCAGAGCAAGCCAAGAGCATCTCATCCACCTCCCGGTACATCTAACCTGGCTCATCACCTTTACTATTTTTGGACTATGGCTAAATAGACACTGCAAGAGAGGAGGCACTTTAATTTGCATACTGGCCAACATAACCAGTTCAGGTGCTTCTCAAGAGAAATTTAAGGGATATAAGAGTGAAAAGAAAATCTTAATGAAGCAGAAAATAACTCCTAGGGCTAAGTCTTACTTCTATACATACTCATATGATTTCTTTAAACTTACATAAAAAGGAGTCTAGTTGTAGTCAGTAGCATAGCTTTCTAATAAAAGTTGCCCTTTGTGATGCAAATATTTATTTATTTCTCTGTGTTAAAATTTATCCTGAAGGCCTTACATTTTATTGTGAGCAGCATGAAGTGAAAGAAAATTGTATTTCCTTCATGTCCTTAAAACAGGTTTCTCTTTGTTGGCTTTTAAGCAAGAAGAATTAAACATCCTTAAGCTCATTCTTGGCAATTCTGATAGCCATAATGCCGTAATACTGCATGTACGAAAGAAATCAGCTCCAAGGAGGCCACTCTTCTCAAATTAAACTCTTGGAAAAACTGAAGCCAAATGTGGTCTGAGTTATTCTGATACAATCAATGAGACTCACTCATCGTCACTGCAATGAATCAAAACCTTCTGCAGAGGACAAATGTAAATACCAAGATTCTTTATTTTAGGAAGAGAAAAAGCAAACAAAAAAACCCAAACAGCAATAGGTTTGTACCATCTACATAACCATAGGAAGAAAAGTGTTCTACGAGCAGCATGCCCAACAATAGCTGATTTCTTATGGACTGAGCCTTGCACCGCCACAAATTATTTTGCAAGCCCCAGTTTCCCTTCTTCAACAAGATCTTTGGTCCCTGTCCTCTCACATCCTTCAAGCCTTTTGTCACATCCTCCAACTGCAATCCTGAGCCATACACACCCCCACTGGACTCCTGGCAGACCAAATGGAGCAGTTAACTATTTAGTTCAAGCTGGGGGGACTGGGGGAGGAGGGGAACTCATCCAGATCTCTCTTATCTTGCCACTGACTTTCACAAAGCTTGCAGGAACTAACTTCGCTATTGCAGACATCCATTCACCTGTCAAACTTGCTTGACAGTGGTTAACAGGATGAAAGCTACTGTGGAAGAGACAGGACTGATTTACAGTGCAGTTGTGTGAGCCAAACTAAAATATGAGCAAGAAAAATTAAAGGCACTCAATTTAATTGTAGATTGTTTTCTTGACAGCTTAGGCAGTTTGTAGCGGGCAACCAAATAACAGAAGATCAGATACAGAAAGTAATGTCACACTATTGAACCTAGAAGTAGAAAAGATCATACTATTTCTGTATGAAAAAGTAAGAATTGTGTAAGATAATTGAAGAACACTGTTGGGAGATGTGACAAAGCCAATTGCTTCACTTCCCGTCCTTCTCCACCTCCACGCACATCATGGATGGTCCTGACTTGATCAAGTTGATTCCATTTCCAGATTCATTTTTTTAGGCCCATTCAAAAAAATCAAAATAATACATTTTTCCATCTCCCTATCCCAAAGCTTAGCAATTCTGCAGACAGCAGAGAGGAGTTACACCACAGGACCAGTTCAAATAATCCTGCCTTTGTAAGGTGGGGATTGCCAAGGGTTGTACCCTGGCAGGTCTGCGGTAGCTACACTTAGGGCTGGAAACAGGAGTCCATGTGCACGTGGGGTTGCAGGGATCAAGAGGAAAAGCTTCAAAATGAGGGCAGTAGAAGGTCACTCTCATTTTCTACTTATCTGGACAAAACAGCTGAGTTAGGGGCTGTCTCTGAAACCTTCCCAGAAAGATCAACACCTGACACGGGAGTGTTTCGGGGAATCTCTCTCACCTCAACACATGCCTCTGTTTCAGAGACCTCTCTTCAGTTTCAACACTCAAGCCAGAAACAGCAATGCTTTTCCAATTTAAAAGAAAACTTCTTTCACATACAAGCTCCAAGTGAACATAACCACTTTAACTGGAACAGGCTTACATGTGCAAGCATCAAACTGACTCAGAAACAGTAATTCGAAAGCAGCAGGAGGAAGCTATGTGCTAGCACCAGCATACAGTACCTACAGGTATTTTTAGAACAAAAGAAAAAAAGACACTTCTCAATGTAGATAAAAATACAGAAACTTCCACGATGTGAGAAAGTTTTAATATGACTGTGGAGCCCTCCCCTTCCTTTCAAGAGGACAAGATTTCATTTTTTTTCTCAAGATTTAAGACATTAGAGTACAAATTGGAAAAGCAGTTTGCTTTAACTGACTCTCTATACCTTCACAACTGTTTTAAGTACTATTAGCAAAGCAGTAGACCTATCACCACCTAACCATTAGAGTAGGTTTGCTTATTACCAGTTTTAAATTTGAAAGAGAAACTTATATATTATTTGAAACTACTTAAAATTAATTTTCCCTCTTGTTCATACCTAAAATAATTTTTAAGCCCCAGTTCTCAAAGATCTTGCTGTTCACACCACTACACATCAGCCCCATCTGTCTGTCCACACACTTACATTACTCCCTGTGAAACTTTGGAGTCTATCTGTAAGGATTCTCTCTTTGAACAACCAGCCACTTCACATGGGGTGATGCCAGAGCAGCTTCCCACTGCAGAAACAGGACTGGAGGCCACCTGAGCAGAGCCCGCTGGAGAAGCACTGCTGTAGCCTCCCAGTGTAGCTCAAGCAAACATTTTTCAGAGCTCCCGCCCCAGAAATAGCTCGCTCAGGTGAGCTAACTTTTCAAGAGGACACAAGAAAGTAGCACATAACACACATACAGTACAGAGCAATCTGAGACAATGACAGCATAAGAACCATACAGATGCTAACAATGTAATAACTCATTCTATGTGCATTTCCGCGCCTCATTTTCCTCACCTTTGTAGAGCATTCCCTGGGCCCGTCCAAGATCTTGCAGACCATAAGCCCTCTCTATGCTCCAGAGCAGTTCCCTGTGACTCTGGCTGCTCTGAACGATCACCCATCCCCAACAAGAGCGTTTTCGTCTCTTCCAACCCCCACACTTCCTGTGCATTTTTTTTTCTTCCCCAGCCAAGACTTTTGTCTTAGAGTTAACATCAGCTCCTCATTTTTTTAAATCGTATTGTTGTTGTTGTTGTTGTTATTGTTCTGCATCTGATACTGTTTCAAACTTGGTCCTCTGCTGAGATACTTAAATCCATCTTGTTCTCCTCTGAGTTGCTGCAGTTTGCTGTCCTGGTATCTCACACTGAACAGAAGCCACTGAGCTCTGCTGAACTACCATTACATCTGATCTAAGGAGGAAACATGCCACTTACGAGCAAATTGTGGGCTCCACCACTCAGCAGTTTCTAAATAGTATCAAAATCTCACTCAAACATCTTTTACAGTACGTGGAAAGATCCACAAACTGACAAACACATATGCTGCTAAGCACACTAATTTCAAAGACATTTTAAACCACCAAGTACAGCTAGCAGAGTGGGAGCACCCATGACAAGCCACAGGCTTCACAGAGCTGAAGGTACCAAAGTTTGATTGCACCCTCTTTCCTGCCACAGGATGGTCAGATGGCCACAGAAGCTATTTAGACACATGAAGGTGTCTTCAGAAAAGCTGAACATGATGCTAATGCTCGTTAGATAGGAACACTGGATCTAAAGAAAGCACTGACAAAAGGATTTGTCCCTCTCTTACATGAGCTGATGGAAAGAAGAACAAGGATTTTTCTTTTCTCAGTTACCGAGGTGTGAAAAAGTGGAAGAGTTATAAATGCAGTAGAGTAAAAAAAGCAAAATAAATCTATGTTTACCTGCAGGGATAGGAGGGGTATCTGCCACTGGGACACACATGCTCAGCATCACCAGAGGGGAAACAGTCCCGGAGGGTGACACAGTGTGAGGGGAGAATCCAACCTAATCGATAACAGGTGGAAACCACTGAAGTAAAACAGTTTTATATCAAAGTGCAGCTACTGCAAATAGACCAAGAGAAGGCACACGGGTCCTGTTTTTGGCAAAGGAATATTTTTTGCTTGTGACCAGCTGCCATCTTCGGGGCCATCTCTACCCTATAATCCTGACACAGGTTTTCCCTCTCCATCAAAGCACAGATGGTTGCTCTGCTTGTACCAGGCATACCTGCTCCAAGAGGTATGGGCCAGCATCTGAACTGGTCAGCTTGGATTGTTCAGCTTGGAGAAGAGGAGGCTGAGGGGTGACCTCATCGCAGTCTGTGGCTTCCTCACAAGGGGAAGGGAAGGGACAGGTACTGATCTCTTCACTCCTGTGACCAATGACAGGACTCGGGGTAACAGCAGGAAGCTGAATCAGGGGAGGTTTAGGTTAGATATCAGGAAAAGGTTTTTCCCCCAGAGGGTGGTTGAGCACTGGCACAGGCTCCCCAGGGCAGTGGTCACAGCACCAAGCCTGACTGAGTTCAGGAAGGGTTTGGACGATGCTCTCAGGCACATGGTGTGACTCCTGGGGTGTCCTGCACAGGGACAGGGGTTGGACTCAGTGATCCTGGAGGGTCCCTTCCAACTCAGCACATTGTGTGAGTCTATGAACTATTTCACATCAGGCTTTTTAATTCATTCATCCACGTTATCTGCGTTTCAGCAGTAAAAGCTGACACCTTCCAGCAGTGCCCCAGTGGATGACAATCCCCTCGGGTCTGTGGCACCAGGGATGGCTGGGTGATGAAGGCCTCGCAGATGCCTCCCCACACGCGGCCCCGTGGCTGCGAAGCCTCCAGGGAGCATTTTCCCCTCAGGGCCACAGTGGCCAAGGGGGTCTCAGGGCCTTGGGTCTCTATAGGAGCCCTCGCAGAGCCCAGCCCTCGCCTCCAAACCGCGGCCAAAAGCCTCGGAATAAACTGGAGAGCCAGCGGAGAGCAAGCCTCAGGATGTATTCAGAGGGGAAGGGAGGCACCACCCCGGCGGTGCGGTTCCTCCCCCAGCGGAACGATGCGCTCGGGGCGCTGTTTCCCGGAGGGAAGGAGGGAAGGGGGGAAG
Source organism: Aegotheles bennettii (assembly GCA_013398125.1). Lineage (NCBI taxonomy): Eukaryota > Metazoa > Chordata > Aves > Caprimulgiformes > Aegothelidae > Aegotheles > Aegotheles bennettii. The sequence goes on along the minus strand of VZRW01009489.1, from coordinate 80,296 downwards.
GGGAGC
>VZRW01009489.1:51973-79418 GCA_013398125.1 Aegotheles bennettii | reverse complement strand
CTGAGGGGTGACCTCATCCATGTTTACAAATATGTAAAGGGTGAGTGTCAGGATGATGGAGCCAAGTTTTTTGCAGTGACGTCCAATGATAGGACAAGGGGCAATGGTTGCAAACTGGAGCATAGGAGGTTCCATGTGAATATCAGGAGAAACTTTTTCACTGTGCGAGGGACAGAGCACTGGAACAGGCTGCCCAGAGAGGTTGTGGAGTCTCCTTCACTGGAGACATTCAAACCCCGCCTGGATGCGTTCCTGTGTGATGGACTGTAGGTGACCCTGCTCCGGCAGGGGGTTTGGACTGGATGATCTTTCGAGGTCCCTTCCAACCCCTAGGATTCTGTGATTCTGTGTGAGGCCAGCGAGCCCAGCTGGGAGGTTGGCTGGGGCCTGAGTTAACGGGGTGGATTTTATTGCTCTGTTTGGCAGTACCCGTTTGGGTTGCACCGGTTCACCAAGCTGCTTTGCCACCCAGCTCTGTAGACACTTGGGCGGTTGTGACGAAGGGACATTGGAAAGAACATGAGACTGCCTCCTTGTATGAAACAGTCAGCTTTTGGTACCATAGAACTGCCCAACAGAAGTGGTGTGGTGCCCTGTAGGCTGGGATTATGCCCTTCATTTGTGATGTTGAGAGGGTTATTTAAACCTCGGTCCTTGTAGACAGTTATTACATATGTGGGATTATTTGGGGAGGTTTTGTTGTTCTTGTTTTCCTAGGAGTGCAAGTTGAAACCAGACTACTCTTGGCAAATTTGCGGGGCGTTCTTAATCCCCACCAAGTAGTGAATGTGGGAGCACAGGACAGAAGAAACCACTTAGGTCATGGAGTGCTGTGCTTTGTGATGACTCAGTGTGTATTTTGGAAGAGTCTGACAAACCTCTACTCTAAAAGCATAAAAGAGTCTCTAAGATTGCAAACAAACTCCACAAGTGTAATGTTGTGGGGAAAGAGCAAAAGTGATCAAGGCTTTCCTAGGATTGCGAGTCCTTGCAGTGGCAGGATATCTGTTAAATGTCCAGCAGATCCTGAGAAACATATTATGGCTGATAGTATGGAGGAGGATAAAAAGGAACAACAGTAGCCCTTGCTGATCTTCTTGGAGACTAATCCCAGCCAATTCTATGAGGTTTTGCCAAGCACCCCAGACTTGATGGCAACGTTAGCTGAGTTAGTGGGGTATACCTTCAAACTCCGCTTCCGTTGGATCTCGGGTTGCCACTGGTCTTCTCTACTTCACTTACTTCTCCTGAAGGGCAGACTTAATGATGAAACTGTGTATCTAGATATAAGAAGAAATTCACACAGGGACTAGGTTTTGTGTGAGGTTAAAGTATCTTGACTGGAAAATTAACATGTCTTGATCAGGGACGGTGCTGCTGAAGTTTCTGGAAGTAATTTGTATGTCCTTTTTTAAATATAGTATTATCTTTCTTCTAAAATGTAGCATTTATTTTAACTGGAAGGAGGGGACTCTTCCTACTTTTTCGGTGGCAGCAAATCAACTAATGACCTATTGCCATAGTTGGGTAGTGCAAACCTTTTGGTTAAAGATACCTGTGTATTGACAATAAATGAACAATCCCACCTCAAATTACTTTTTTCTATCCTTTAGAAGTTGCAGTACTGGCCCTTTAAAACTGTTTTTTGAACTGCTAGAGGTCTCAAAGGTGAGCCACCATTCACTAGAGACCACGTGCATAAGATATTAAATATGAGTGATGTACAGTATATTTCAAAATAGTCTGGGAAAGCTAACCCCAAATAAATACTAACTATTTCTATTACGCTTTTACAGCAGCAGTATCAAAGTGCCCTGTTTTGGGCAGACAAAGTAGCTTCACTGTCTCATGGTAAGTAGTTGCTTTTTACACTGTTTTTCATTAACTTATTTCTGATAGTGTTTGGGTTTGTTGGCTTTTTTTAAAAGCTGTGTGACTAAATGCTGAAGTTTTGAGTTCGACGTAAGTGCTTTTCTGTGATGAAAGCCATTTTTCCAAACAGAGATGGGCCAGTCTTCCTTCCATTTTGAATTTTGTGTTAAAATTCATGTTTGGTCAAACCTCAAGGTTTGCCTACCTCAGACAAAAAAAAAAATAAAGATCTGTGAGAGACAGTGGTCGTTTCCTACAGGATTCACTGTTGCTCTGGGTGACAAGTAGAAAGCAGATTTACAGAATGAGTTGGTGCTGGTAACCTGTGTCTGCCTACAGCCATCGTCCATTACACTTCTCAAAAAGATTCTAGGGACCTGATCCCACAAAAACTTTGGTTGCTGGTTAAGTAGAATAGTGCTAAACTATGCTTCTGCAATCCTAACTTCGAGCTGCAGAAGTCCAATGCTTTCACTTTTGCTGTTGTTAGGTTCCCACTGATCTCTTGAGAGAGACAGTTCTGGGTTGTTTTTTTCCTGCCCTGTGGCTAAGGGCAGGGTAGCCTACAGCTGCTTTTGGTTTTGTTGTTTTTTGGTTTTTTTTCTTTTAGATCTGTATCACTGTTGTCTCCTCCTCATGACACACCTCTAGTATGAGATGCTTTGTATTCACTATCCAGTGCATTATTTGATGTCTTTAAAGTTAAAATCTGGTTACTTTTTTATTTTAGTCTCTCACCGATAGATCTTATAATTGTTTATACTCTTATATAAATGTATGTATAAAAACCCTTTGTAACTCAATAAGATGCTAGAATAGGGGAAAAATTTTTTCTAGTGAAGAAAAAGTTAATATTCTGAATAAAAATGTTTAAAGATCTATTATAAATTAATAGTTTCTAATTTGCTCTTTTATTTTAGAGGAACCACAGGATATTTACTGGTTGGCCCAATGTCTTTACCTAACAGCTCAGTATCATAGGGCAGCACATGCCCTTCGATCACGTAAGTTAGATAAGGTAAGTTGTTTTAGTCAAAGACTTACTACTGTTATTCTACTTTAAACTTCTGCTGCTAACCACAGTGGCTTCTTCACCATCAGATGATAAGGTTTGTAGGAAAAGTAGTTAAAAAACTTGCATGATGTAGTTTATCTGAACCAGATATAGTCCTGTGTTCAATTGGCCAGATTGAAACTGTTGCCTCCACATAGGGTCACAGGAAAGTGAAGAGGTCCAAGGATGTAACTGCAGCAGGTGTGGGAAGGTGTAGTGTCACTTCAGGTATAGTTGTTTAAATTGTCCTTCCACTCTGCTCATGAGTGGTGGAGGTAAGAGTGAAGCAAGTGTTTAGTAGTGAAGTGTTACAGACTTAGTCATTTTGGTCAGGAAAGGTTTCTGGAGACGGAAAGGATGATGAAGCTATACAACTGAAAAAGCAAAATGGAGTCTAGCAGTGTAAATAAACATATTCTCTCTTTATAACTAAAATGTGTGAAACTTCTCTTTCAGTTATATGAAGCATGTCGCTACCTTGCAGCTAGATGTCATGTGAGTACACATTTTAACCTCTTTTGGAGAGAAACCAATCTAATTAAGAGATTCATCTTGGGAAAATTAGGTACCTGACAGGCAATGTAGATGTCTCTGTTCATTGCAATAACAGGTTTAATTTTTGTGACAGTTGATGTAATTCTCTAACCTTCAGTATGGTTGCTGGAGTATCCATTGTGGTACCATTCTGAAGAAATCCAACCGACCTTTTCTTCCAGGAAAGAAAACACTCCTCTAATATTGTGTGGAGAAAGAATGTGAGCCATTTTTGTCTCATGTCTTCATGTTTACATTTTTAACCAGTTGGTCATCTGACCAGAGGAGATTTGATTTTATTGCTGTATATAGTTAGCAGCTTTATACTTCTGTATAAAATGTGATGCCTAAGTAGCAAAATGCAGTGTTTTCACAGAAACACTGAATCAACTGGTAAATTAAATACAGACATTTGAAACAGAATAATGTGTTGCTTATAGAGTAAGATCGTTGTATTTCATTAAAACTTGTATTCACTATTTTAGAAGCATATGTGCTTCCGTGATTGCATACTGCTGAATAATAGATTTTTCTATAGGTATTAATTTTATTATTTTTTGTGTGTTATAGGTGACTAGTAAAATAGTTGGCTGCAATTGTAAAAGGCAGGTGTCCAAATAAGAATATACATGTGTGAAAAACCTGCTGATAAGCACTGTTTTTTATAGTCTGTGCCTTTGAAATGTGGCACAGTGTTTATTCATGCTTTATGTACAGGTGTTTCAAATCCCAGTTTTGGTTTTGTTTTTTTTTTTCCCATGCACATACTTGGGTAGTATGCTGCAAAAGAACATCAGCAGGCCCTGGATATTCTTGATATGGAAGAGCCAATCAACAAAAGACTTTTTCAAAAGTACTTGAAGGATGAAAGTGGATTGAAAGACTCTGCCACAGACTGGGAGATGTCACAATCCTCTGTAAGTGACATTTTTAAAAAATATTTTTATAAATGCGAAAAAAAGTTAAGTCAAAGTGATTTTACAGCTGTATGAATCTGAAAATGTGTGTGTAACCTTTTTTTTTTTGGATAACAACTTTCAAAAATGCTGAATTGTTCTCCTGTCAAAAGTTGTGTTAGCTTGCCTGTATGAAAATAATTTTGTTTGTAAAAATGAAAAGTGCTTTTCAACAACTTCCCATAAATTATTTGCAGAAAGTTTATGATCTATCATTAGTCTTAGGTCTATGCTGCAATTTCAGTCTTGATAATGTAAACTAACATTTCTTTCAATTGGGCTGGAGGATCTGAGATAAAGCAGGTTTTCTTCTTCTCCAGTTATTTTTAAATCGTTCCTCAATAACTCAAGTGTTGTTCTCAGTGGGGCATTTTTTGATCACACTTGAAAATTACATGATGTGAAGGTGAAGTTTTCAAAGCTCAGTGAGAAAATTCTGTGTAGGCACACAGTTAAAAGGGATCAGTGCCACGTGTAGGCTGAGAAGTCTGTGAAGAGTCTTGACTTTTGGAGTTTTGAGTTGAAGTTTATTAGCTAAACTACAGCAGAGGTGATTGACAAACAGCATTTTCCATGTAAGACTGAAGTACAAAAATGGGTTAAATCACTGATGTCAACTGATTTCAAATGCTGGTATTAACGGCCTTAAGGGAGAAGTGGATTAGACCGAGTTACTGAGATTCACTTCAATGTGAACATCTAAGCTACTGCAGAAAGCAAAGAGGTTGTTCTCAGCTTTGGCTGTTCATTCTTGCTCCCTGTTTCCTGGTATTCTGACCCAGGTGTTTGCATGGCTAATTACTGAACTAAATTGAGAAACTAATTTGGCTGAAAAATAACTGAGCCAAAAAACTCAACTTCTTCAGTCCTTACCTTGACAAATGCTTTTTCAGGATGCGAGGATGGGTTTGGTTTGCCAAAGGAGAGAACTTGAAGCAGGTACTGCTACAAGAAATTTTAGATCAAATTCATCTCTAGGAATGTAGCTTTTTCAAACTTCATTTGATTAGTTTGCACAGACACTAGTTTGAGTAAGAATGACTGGTCTCTGAGCTGGTAACAAGATGACCACTGTAGCACCACCCTGGGTTTTATTGGTTGTTACGCAGCTGTGCTGTTGCTAGTGCATGGACCTCTGAGAGAGCTGGTCTGTGGTTAGTCTGATGGTATAGGTGTGTAATGTGTTAATCTTCTCCAAGCAACTTGCTGACACTTCTGTGGCCTTGTGACCGAATTGAACACCCATCTATGGAGTTTTGAAAGAACATGTTAGTTATTAGACGTCTTAGTGCAATTTTAACTATGATAATAATGATCTTTCGCTGCTTTCATTTCTGAAACATTTATGTTTTGTATTGAAAAGAAGGATGTGTTTTTCTGCTCAAAGTAGTTGAGTCCATTGATTTGACCTTTTTCATCTCTACTGCGGTCATTCTTGTCTTGCATGAAATATGTGGTTTAATAGTGAACAAAGTGAATTGTTTTTGGAAGTGATGATTTCCCTATGAGTATGAAGGGAATTTGTTACAATTAGATGACAACTCAGTATCTGAGAGCTGGATGCCAGAATTGGAAAAGATAAACTCTATCCTCTTCCTACTTACTTCAAGCATGTGTTTGGCAGTAGATAACCTGGCAGAACATTTGATTAATTTGATTTTTTTTTTTAAAGATAGTAGAGACAACATTTATTTAAAGACAGCACTAGAAAACCAGGTTACATCATACATGAAAAGCTTTTTACTTTTCAGGGAGCCCATTTGATTTGTGCTTAAACCAAATTGCAAACATTGATTCAGTCTTTGACCTCCAGCCCTGCTTTTCCACCAGATTAAGAGCTCTATATGCCTTTTGCGAGGGAAGATCTATGATGCTTTGGATAACAGAACACTAGCAACATACAGCTACAAAGAGGCCTTGAAGCTCGATGTTTACTGCTTTGAAGCATTTGATCTTTTAACATCGCACCACATGCTGACGGCACAGGAAGGTCTGGACAGTGATATTTCTCAAATACAAATAAAATGTAGCTGCTTTCTCAATATGATATTTCCTGGATAAAAATTAAAGCAATACTACAAATAACAGACCTCAAAATGTCAAAGAACAGAAAACATGTGAAATGAGTGAAAATTATAATTTGTTCAAACTTACATTTTAACTTTATTTTTCAGTGTTGCAGTTCTAAGAATTAAAAGAAACAGAGTAACCGAGCTGTTCTGTTTGTTAGCTCTGGAAGCTCCCCCGCTCTTTGCCCTGCCTAAACAAAGTTTTTCTTGTGTTCTCAACTTCACAGGCTTCAAATCCACGAAACCTTAGCTGTTGTTTGCTTACTTACAGCAGGCATTGCTGGGTGATAAAATTTGACATGTAAATAAAAATAGTGGTGTGTTATGTCATCTATATTAAATTTTACTTGAAAACGTAGAAGGAAAAATTCAATTCATTAAGAATTCAATCATCAATTTCCATAATTAGTAGTAGTATCTCTTTTATAGTATATCTGTACTGTTATCTTCCTTGTAGTTTTGGGATAAACATCATAAAATTCTTTTCATCTCTGTTCTTAAAATGTTGGATCTTGCTGTTTCTTCTGCAATATGAATGCTTCAATCTTTTTTTTTTAATTCACATAGAAAAAGAACTTCTTGAATCTCTACATCTTAGTAGACATTGTACAGAAGAAGAACAAGAATTGCTTCACTTTTTATTTGAGAATAAATTGAAAAAGGTAAGCCTCAAAACTGACTCAAAAGCTGGAGAATTTATTGAAAGTCTTGACTTCAGATGTAAATTTTCCTGGATTCCATTTATTCTGAACATTGGAATAAATAAGGGCTTCGTAGTTTTGGTTATTTTAAAATTTATGATGCAGTAGCTATCATTTTATGGGAGTACCACAATAATTTTGTGTAAATGTATTTTCTGGTGTGGTGACAGCTTGAAGTTCTGATTATTTTTTTAGCTTTATTTCTTGACAAACTTCCAGGTGGGGAAAAAGAACACTAATAATGTAGGCAAAATGTCAGTTACCTGAAAACACTAGGCTATAGCAACATTAGTCCAGACTACTTTTTTCAAAGGTAATGTGAGGGCACTGAAAGCCAACTATATATTGCTCAGTATTCATTTCTACAACCTACACTTGAGATACTGACACTGACAAGCATCTTTCATGTTCTAAATGAGCTTTTAAGTACATTATAAAGAACCATTTTACCAAATACGTGTTTTATGGACTTCCAGGTTAAAGCTAAATTTTTTAAGAAGCTTAATGCTTCTTAAATATTCTTTTAGTACTAAAACTAGTAGTACTTAGTTGTTGTTTTACATGTTTGTTTGTTTTTTTTGTCTTTCAGTATAATAAACCCAGTGAAACACTGATTCCTGAATCAGTAGATGGTCTTCAGGAAAACCTGGATGTGGTAGTATCTTTAGCTGAAAGACATTATTATAACTGTGATTTCAAAATGTGTTACAAGCTTACTTCAGTGTAAGTATACAAAACAACTTTGAGGTTTTTTTCTCATATAATGAAGTATAGTAGTTATGGCTGGATCTACAGTGAATATCATTGGTCAATGCATTGAGGTACAAAACAATTTGATACAAAGTTTAAGGTATTTAAAAAGTTTAAGGTATTTAAAATGTGTAGTTTGTGTCTGGCAAGACACATTATTTTTATGATATGTAGCAGAAGTATCCAAAGCAAAACTCCAGTTAATTGGCACTGTACTGCGCTTCCCTTCATCCATGCCCTTCCTTGCTCTGGTACCTCCAATTCTGTGTGTTCTCTACCTACTTCTTGTTTGGCCTTCAGAAGGAACAGGTTTGGATCATTTTTTTAGTTAAGCAGTATTAAGTATTTCACTAATCGATTCAGAGTTAGGTGGATATTGATGTGCAAAGTATTGTGTCTCAGTTGTTACCTAGCACAGGCATGCAGTGCTGTTGTCAGATGGGTCAGAACAACAAGGTGGATTGCTTCTCAGCTACTGTAAATCTGAACACATGGTTGTGGAGCTATTTTTTCTGCTGGCCTGACAACTACCTTTTTAAGGAAACTGTATTTTTGTGTATGTATTGCAGAGACTCTGAATATTAGCAGTATAAAATAGAAGGTTTTTTGGTTTGTGGTGTGTTCTTTTTTTATATAGTACAACTTTTTCCCAGCTGAAGCAAGCCATCACTATGTAGAATATCCCATGGAACCCAGTACAGGCAAGATTTTTGGGAACGCTGTAGAGTATGCTGACAGCTAGGTTGAATTTAAACATTTAAAAATAAATTACTCCAGTTAAATCAATAAAATTATACTATTGCATCTTTGTTTCTGAAACTCGATTGGCACATCTTGTCGAGCAGAAAGTGACAGGGGTAAATGACTCCTGAGGAGACTATCACAGATGCCAGAGCTTAGAAATAAGTCTGAAGAGTCCGTGTAACTTCAAAGTTTTAGACTCCCTTCCAGAGAAAGAAGAAAGGCTTAATTTTAAATACTTTGAACTATTCAAAAATGTCAACTAAAATTTTAACTATTTCAAGGTGTGCTTCTCAGAGAATGGAGTCATAATGTTGTACTTCTGATTTAAGAGATTCTGTGAATAGCTCTCAAGCTGTCTTTTTCTTTTTTCCTCTGCTTAGTTTACCAAATGCCAATGCTTACAAAAAGGGCACAGGCCTACAGTCATGTCCTGCATGCAGTCTGTCTGTGGGACTGTCTTGAGTTTCTAAATGTCACAGGAAAAAAATGTAAAACAGATCTAAATGTCTCCTGAGACATACTGCTAGTGTTAAACTCGAAGCTGAGGACTGTAACGTGAAACTTGCTGTCAAATGTATGGAAAAGGTGAACAGAAATGTTGTTGTTTGCTGTTTACTGATTAAATTTTAAGTGACCCGCAAACAAATGCTTGTTGTATTCTGTTTTATCTGGTTTTATATTCAGCTCCCCAGAATTCTCTGTTATACTCTTCTGTTAAGCTAAATTAATAATTATTTTTCTGAGCTTAAGATAGCATTTATTATGCTGTTAATAGTTACCTTCTAGTTGCAAATAGTTTTCACAAATGCCTAAAGTGGTAATTAGCTGGAACATTACACGCTATAGAAGCAACTTGCTTACAAGACACTAAAATTTTTGGAATGTGCATTGCAGATTTTTTTTATTATTTTTTTTTTAGAGTGATGGAAAAAGATCCTTTCCATGCAAATTGTTTACCTGTGCATATAGGGACACTTGTGGAGCTTAATAAAGCAAATGGTAAGAAACATTTAATATGAGTCAGATTTTAAAGCTTCAGTTTTAAAAAAGAAATAAGGATGCCAAAGACCCCCTTACAAACCATTTAAAAAAATTACATATATTTTTCCTCATCCCTGCAGTTTCAAGAAAACAGTGGTAACTGGCAGAGAAGGGAGTTTCAGGGCAGGGGGGAGTAGATGTGCAAAGGGTCTTTATTCATTCATGATCATGAGTGTCACTATCTTTCAACCACAGGGCTACGTAGCCAGAAAGTTAGTGAGCTACATTGCTTTGTTTCTGATTTGATTTCTGTTTTGAGGTCTTTGAGTATCTAGGTGTATTTTTTTCTGCTCAACAACAAAATAAAATACATTAATTTAGACTAGGAGGAACTCTTAGAAGGAACTCCTCAGCTGTGTGTATGCTTGGGTGGACGTGCTTTTTCCATGTTAGATAAAATTCTAGGCTCTCCTTGCCTTTGCTCTTGTGAAGGCCTCTTTTTAGTTCAAACAAGTTAATAATCATACAAGACCTTTGTTGGAATTACAAGAATTGCACCTGGGATGGCTTTTTCTCATTTCAGACTGCATATAAACATCCAAATCAAGTGAGGAGCTTGAATGTCTTTAAAAGCAATTGGAAAGTACAATAAGGAGCTCATATGATTTGCAGTCTCTCAAAGGATGGTGCATTGTATGTACACAAATAGGTTATTAGGTGTGATGATACTTCTCAATGTTTAATAAATGTACTTCTCAGTTACTTTACAGTTAAATCGGAGTACTGGCCACATTTTCAGATGTAGTTTTCTTCTAAGTCTGCCTTGAGAAGCATTTTGTAAATAAGTTGGTATTTTGTAAGCCAGTTTTTGGATTTGACTTTTCTAAAGCTAAGAATTGATGCAAAATACTCCAGGGCAAACGCATACATTTAAGAGCACTGTACTCTGAAAAAATAGAAATTTTAGGTACCATAATACTATTTCTTTTGAAATTGCATAGGCAATAGAATTGTTATCCTGTATCTGATTACTTCCACTGTTATTAGAAAAATCTGTAGTAAGTTATTCTAATAACTGGAATAATTGCTTTTATTAGAAAAGTAGTAACTTGGAATAATTCCAAATAATAATTTATTTTCTTTTGTCCTATTTTCAGCATATTAGTGCACAGGACTCTTATTTTGAAATTTATCTAGCCAGTATGTTATACTTTGTAGATGTAGGAAGTTCAATAGTTTTACCTTGTTGCAGAATTCTTAAGGGATGGGATGTGTAGCTGCTTATTCATGTTCTGTGAAGACTTATGGGTAGTAGTTTTCGTTTTATGTTTTGGGTTTTTTTATTTGGTTTTTTTTTTAGTTAATTGCAAAACTGAATCTATTTTGAAGCAGTTTGAAGCATTACCACTAAACAGAAAACTTTTTTTTCACTTGTGCATTAATAACTTCAGTTGTTCTGGATACTTTGTATAGAAAGGTAAAGGGCTTGAAACATATTAATGTTTTAGCACGTTTTAATTTTCTTTTCTTGTTTCTTCCCACTATATAGAGCTTTTCTATCTTTCTCACAAACTGGTGGACTTGTACCCAAATAATCCTGTAAGTTGTTCTAAGTCTTCATTACCAGGTAGTTTTTTCTAGATTAAAGTACATAAAAGTTGTTATGTAATGGTCAGTTTGAGCAACAGAATTCAAAAATCTGTTTCTGGATGAAACTAGTAAAAATGGTTCACTCCTTTTGTTTTCCATGCATTATCATTTTCTTATGCCAAGGCTCTTTTTTTAAACAAAATACCTGTAAAATATATTCAATTTGAGGTATTAATGTTGAATAATAATTTAAAACATGCTACAGTGACAAATATATTTGCCTCTCTGAGCAGCCTTTTCCAATGTTTTGTCACCTTCATAAGGAAAACTGTATTGCTTTTACTCAGTCTGATTTTCTTCTGAGAAGAGTCTGGTTCTGGCTTTTGTATTTCCTACCATTAGATAATTGAAGACAGCAGTAAGCTTTCCACTTAGTGCCTTCTTCATGAGACTGAACAAACCCAGTTAGAGACAGACATGCCAGCAGTCCTAGCTTGTCTGTAATACCCAATAATTCCAAAAGCTAACTGTGATCTCAGTGAACATGTTCGTAACTTCTTTCATCATAATGTGTTCCTCTGTTTTGTCACCTATGGCGATGTTTCACTAAAATCAGTGTGATACATATAATGACATTCTATTTTGGTTTGAATGTGTAGGTGTCCTGGTTTGCAGTAGGATGCTACTATCTCATGGTTGGCCACAAAAATGAACACGCCAGAAGATACCTCAGGTAAATTTTTTTCTGGTTTTCATTAGTGAATCTGTTCCTCAGTTACTAAATAAATATTCAATGTTCATGATTTTTTGTAAGCTCACAAAATAAACAGAAGCCTCAATAAACTGGTTACTACTAAAATACTCCTTTTGTTGACACCCTTTTATTTTTTTTGGTGTAACAATTTAGACCTCAACCTTCTAGGTACTTTCCACGTAAGTCTGTATGTAATTTTTAATCTTCTTGGCAGTCACTGTCCTGTTTTGGGCAGGTGTAGTCCCTGCATTTGCTCATGCTGCCAAGCTAACTACAGCTAGGCAATCGAGCCCCAGTTCTTAGCTTAAGGACACTCAGGCATTCTCCCAGGTTCAGGTTTCATATCTTAAAGGAAAGAGTTAGATAGAAAATTCTGACATTTGGCTGTCTAGTTCTTTCTGTGCCCAAGCAACCTTGGACTTTTTAGCTTGGTCATTCAGTCCAGTGCTCTTTCCTGTAGGTCTTCTGTGTGTGTATTGATTATCGGCGCTAGAGCAGGACCTTGCTGTGAAGAACATTTGTTTTGGTGCTGTAAGCTTAAACTTAGAAGGCTTAAATCAACCTGTAAGGCTTTTATTTTTCTTCTCGAGTCCTTTATAGACAATAAGCATAAAGATGAATTAGTAATTTAGACCGTTTAAATGCCTGGTTATTATGAGTGAACTTTTTAAATTCCTGACAAGTATTAGCATGAAATTCTTTAAGAAGCTGTCCTGAGTGACATAGGTGATTTGGTGATGAAATAAAGAACATCTTCATTATATCTGCAAGCACCCCTAGCCAGGAAGAGTCTATCGATGTGTTAGGAAAAAAAATCAAACTATCAGAATTCAGGGTAGTTCTGGCAAAGAGATAAAAAGGTCTGGTAAAAGCAAATCACAGAATGGTTTGGGTTGGAAGAGACCTTAAAGGTCATCTAGTTCCAACCCTACTGCCATAGGTGGGGAGGACTTCTGCTAGACCAGATTGCTCACAGCCCCATCCAACCTGGCCTTGAACACTTAAAACATTAGCAAGATGCTAGAAGGCTAGGGACAACTGTGGGCTAGGCACTAGTTTTTAGAAAAGGATCTGGAGATACCATGGATAAAATCACAAGCTGTCGTATTATTGTTTTGGAATCATGGGGCATCATGCTGGAGTATGCTGAACAGGGTAGAGGCACAGCTGGGCAGCACCTGGTAGCATGTAAAGGAAGAATCATTCTGGCTGCTCCAGAATGAGCTATCTGCATCCTTCACATCTTGCAAAAGGAATTACCTCATCTCTGCACCAATGAGGAAAACATTTGTGATAAAACATATACCATCTTTTACAACAATAACAAAGCTGTATTGTAATGTGTCACTGTTGACAAAGTCAGCATGTGTGGAGAACTCAAGATGAATACAAGATATTTGAATTGAATTCAAGAGAAGGCAGTAAACAAGTGTTCTGGAGCAGGCGGACAATGAGGAAAGTTTTGAAGTGATTGAAGCTGTCTAGGATGTAGATTGGGAAGATGCAAATGTTCAAATATGTAAAGTTTTATCTCAGGAGACAGAGAAGAGGCTGCTGTCTAGGATCTGTGATGAGAAATACTGAGTTTAACCATGACAAACAAGGTTTAGATTAAATGTTAGGAAAAATGAAGTGTTTAAGGATAGTTAAGCAATAGAATAGATTACTTATGAAACATCAAGGATCTCCATGTCAGAAGCCTGTAAGAAAAGACTGGGCACATCTGTCATGAGCTGTTTAGTTATGAATGCCCTTGCCTTCAGACTGAGCAAATACCCTACAGAGCTTTCTAGTGTTCCTGTCAAGACTGTCTTTCTGTAAAGACTCCAGGTTGCAGTCTTGATGCTCAGGTTGCAGTCTTCAGCTCAGGATTTGAGTGACGTTTTGGATACTTCTCTGATGCATAGCAGCTCTCTGTGATGTGACAAATAAACACTTGTCTTCATTAAGGCTAGTACAATCGCATGGCAAAATTTCAACACACAGTTCATTCAAAGAGTTCAATTTGTGGTTTTGTATCCTGCTTTGGAACTTATGTTTCCTTGAATATATTTATTTTGAAATGTAGAGCTAGAATTTTGTAAGATACTGAGTCACTACTAACAACTTACTTATTTTGACCAATTCACTTATTATATCATTATCTATGTTCAGTAATGTCAAATAATTCCTGCTGTCCAAGAACAGCAATAGAAAAAATACAGTCAGTTATTGAAGATGTGTGATGCTTTCAAGTACTAAAAAGTTTGAACTTTTAAACTTTATTTACCACTGGTCACTTCAGAAGATTATAGATACCTAACTATGTGGCATAGCATTGCTATGGAAGTAGTCATCTGAAGCAGATGAAATTTAATTTCAGATGTGTTTGCTTGTGACCTCTTGTTTTCAGCAAAGCCACTACACTTGAGAGAACCTATGGACCTGCGTGGATAGCATATGGACATTCATTTGCGGTTGAAAGTGAACATGACCAAGCAATGGCTGCATACTTCACAGCTGCACAGCTCATGAAAGGGTATGTCAAAAATGTCTTGTGCAGAAAATTAAAATTGAAAAAAAAAATTAATTCATGAATAGTGTAGAATAGTGACCTACATTCCTTTAAACAGTAGGAATACATTTGCAGCAATTATATGGTAGAGAACAAAGGAGGAAAAAACAAAGTAATTTAGTCATCTGCACTTGACTGCATTGTTTGTACTTGATTATTGTTGTGATTTTTTATTAATTTTTTTTTAACTTTTAATGTCAAGATTTATATTTAGGCAATCTATGTTCTACCTGAAAGTTCTCTGAAATTTGTGAATCATGTTTGTCATACCACGTCATAAACTGCTGTGTAGTAATATCTTGAACAGGTGTTTCATGCTGTGGAGAAGGTTGTAAAATGAGTAGTGCACTAATCATGTCATATTGTATGTACAACTGTTGTATTTGGTTGTAGCTATTGGTAAATATAATCCCTTTATTATTACTTCTTCCATATTCCATTTGTAAATGAAAGAAGAATTGAAAATTAAACGTAAGAAGGATACTAGGAAAAAACCCCCCTCAGAAATCCCAGAGCAATTTACAATTATGTATTGGAGTGCAAGTTCTTGTCAATAACTAACAAAGATTTAAAGCCTTTTAAACTGCCTCTGAAGTTAATAGTAATTTTAAATCTGCTTTTACTTAGATGTACACAAACGTGTGCATTTCTTTATAATTCCTGATAAGTGCATGATACATTTGTTTTTTTCTTTCAATAGGTGTCATTTGCCGATGCTCTATATTGGACTGGAATATGGTTTGACCAACAACTCAAAGTTAGCTGAAAGGTTTTTCAGCCAAGCTTTAAGCATTGCACCTGAAGATCCTTTTGTTATGCATGAAGTTGGAGTGGTTGCATTTCAAAATGGAGAGTAAGCTTGCAAAATGAAATTAAATACAGTCTTAAACATGGCTTATTCTGAAGTGTAATGTGCCAATATATCTACTGAAGTATTTACATTGAGCGATAGAATACCAAGTTTCTTTTGGTTCTAGTTTAGATGGTGTTTACCCTAAACCCTTGCTTTCTACGTTGTTCTTTCTTGTTTAAGATTGAATGAGGAAAGGAAGAATTTAATGCTTGAGGAATATATGGAGATCGGTTATTATCTTGTGTGTGCCTGTCTTTGGGTAGTTGCACGCCTTGAAAAGACGTCTGTCTGCAATACAAGTGCACACAGGTTAAAAAATTTTTGTACAGCGAAACGTATTGTCAGCTCGGGATGTTCCAAATATATTCTGAAAAACCTATCTGATGTAAGAACTGTTTAGTGAACACTCCTGGTTTGCTCCTTTAACTTTGTCTTGTTAGCTCTTAGGAGCACAGGCAAAATACAGCCAGACATAAATTACTATTTTTTACATCTAATGTCACTCATGACAAAACAATGTCCAGGAACAGTTCCTTGTAATACAGTTCTATCATACTGCTAATGAAAACTCTTCACTAATTTGCTTTTCTCCCTGCTCTCAATTCTTAGCTGGAAAACTGCTGAAAAGTGGTTTCTTGATGCACTGGAAAAAATCAAAGCTATTGGAAATGAGGTATTTTTCCTAATGACACACACAATCATAAATTTGTAAAACTCCAGGAAATTCTGTAATATCTTCTGACAAGCTGTGTTGTGCTTATTTTAAGGTAGAAGCAATGCAACACAAATTTGACTTTAAAACTTGGGCCATCTACTTGTAGTTGTGTATGTTGGGTTTTTAGGTGAGAATCATCACACGTTATCTTCAGTGCTACAGGAAAAGGCAAAAAGTATGATTCTGTATGAAATAAGCGCTGACTGGAGAGTGGAATCCAGGTCTTATTCTCAGTTTTGGGTCTTAGTAGACTAATGTTTCTTGACCTGAGGGCGGAACTGGTTACATATGTGAAGATGGTTTCTGCCACCTTAAGTGTTAGCCATTTGAGGAAAGGCTGAGAGACCTGGGTCTGTTTGGCCTGGAGAAGAGAAGACTGAGAGGGGATCTTATCAATGCTTATAAATATCTAAAGGGTGGGTGTCAAGAGGATGGGGCCAGACTCTTCTCAGTGGTGCCCAATGACAGAATGAGGGGCAATGGACATAAACTGGAACACAGAAAGCTCTATCTAAATATGAGGAAGAACTTCCTTACCTTGAGGGTGACAGAGCACTGGAACAGGCTGCCCAGAGAGGCTGTGGAGTCTCCTTCTCTGGAGACATTCAAAACCCGCCTGGATGCGATCCTGTGCCACCTGCTCTAAGTGAACCTGCTCTAGCAGGGGGGTTGGACTGGATGATCTCCAGGGTCCCTTCCAACCCTGACAATTCTGTGATTTTTGTGTGATTCTGTGATTTCTTTAATGCCATCCACTTTGTTTGGACATAATCCTGTATGTATGGATTTGGGGTGTTCTTTTAACAAGTAGAGCTACTGTGTGGGAATGAGTCCAGGGATGCCTAAATAACTTCCTGAAAGTAATTGCTATATTCACATTATTCCATAATTCCAGCACTTTTGTGCACCAAGATATAAATAGGGTGGTTCTGTTTTAGTTAAAGCTGTATGGAAATTTAGAATTAGAGCAGGAAGCACCTAAAATAATTAGAGATACAGAGAAACTCTTACATTGTTATAAATTGCAAATTCACAATGCGATCAAATCCAAATTATTTTTAATATCAGCAAAAAGTGTTTTAAGGATTTTGTTGGCTCAGGTTGTCTTCTGTGTGCTTCGTAAATGAGCTAATTTATTTAAGGCAGGTGAAGCTAGACTGTGTAGAAGACAGTAAAAAGAACTTCAGTATTTATGATGATTTTTACAAACACCTCATTTGGGGCTCTTCAGTGTTCCTAGACGGAAAGACTTAATGTGATTTTTAAATGGAAAACAAATTTTGTTTGGTTTGCATCTAAGTTTTACTATTCACTGACCCTTTAAAGAAATTTAATTGGATTTGGGGAATGGAAAAATTGGAAAAGTGAGTTATTGAATAAATGTTTTGAGCATAAATATGTTTTGAAAAGAATTCAAAATATTTGTGCTATTTTTCTTGGTCATGAATGAACTGCCTTGTTCATTTGTATGGGTTTTTAATAAAGTAGACAACATTCAGTTACAATTGGGAAGCTGCAGTTGTTTGAATTGTTGCATTATTTTGCAGGTAACAGTTGATAAGTGGGAGCCTTTATTGAACAACTTAGGACATGTCTGCAGAAAACTCAAGTAAGCAGAGAGTACTGAAACAACATTTATCTGGAATACTACACAAATGTGTGTTCTTTTACTTGTCACTTACATCAAGATTATGTACCACGTGAGAGCAGTGCAGAAGCACCTTATAAGAACAAGATTCCTTAAATCAGCTTGTGAATGTAATTACATTAATCACCCCTTATGTCCAGTTTACTATACACAAGTTAAAGTACTTAATGTGAAAGCCTTTTCTTAGCTATCGATTCTTATTAGGTAGAAAATTGGTTGTGAGCTTTTACATCCTTCTATGGGTCTGAATTCTGACCGGCTGCTGTTCCAGTCCTGACATACTTGAATATATCCACTGATTTAAATAACATAAATGTGGATTTGTGACAATTACTTGCTTGGATTGGTGCTTATGGTTTTTTTTTCTTTAAGTGACATTCAGTGACATTAACACAGCAGTAAAATATCACTTCATGGTTTTTGAGATCAGAACTGCTTCATGTTTAATTTCATATTTCCATTCTAGGATGATAAAAAGAAAGTACAAAGCATACACACAAGCTTTTAACAGTTTTAATACAGAGAAATATTTTCTCATTAATTACCTTAATCTGATTTTAACCAGTGTTTTCTTTTGTTTAATCAGTAGCATAGCTTTTTTTTTAGTGTCATGGTTTTAATTGTCCAGTTGATGTATACTGTAATTTTTGTTTCAAAGCTGCTAACGAGAATGTGATTATAGTAGATACAAGTTGTGCTTCTGCTTTGGCTTTGGTAGTAATTGCTTTGTGCTTGAATTGCCAGTTAGTCTTCATTTTCATTATGAAATACGGATGCATAATAGTTACCCCTTCTGCCAAGATCAAACAAAAGACACTGGCTCTGGAATCTGTTTATGAGTATAATTGCAGGATGTTTTTTTCAAATACTTGTTTCAGTTACAATTCCTTCTGTCTTTTTTTTAAAATTTCTACAGTGTTAGTAACTGCTCATATCACATTTATGGCAATTTGCTTTGTATTGTATTTTCAGTCTCAGCCAGACAGCCTAATGTATTTCTACATCCCTGTAAACCATCTTCTAAGAAAATCAAGTTGAGAATTTAAGCAGCTGTACATATGCTTTGACAACTTGCAAATTAAGTTACCACAGAATTTTTTTAGTATTCATAATACATGCTATTGCTGTTATGAAAAAAAATACTGGATATATGTCTATTCACTGGCATTATGTGGTTGAAAATCAAACCCAGCATATTAAAATACAGTGGTAGTTGATTGGACAGGTAAATACTATGAGTGAAAATAAAATTCAAATCATGGGAAAGTTTCGTGCAGCAAGTGAACAGTTGCATAATTTTTCTGCTTCATTTGTTACTTAATGCCCTCTAACAACTTCACATGTTGCTGTTTATGTAATTTCATTATAACTAGAGACATTAAAATTTCTTCTGGGTAGACAGTTGCTATCTTTATTTTTAAAAACTTGGTACTAGGATGTCAAATGTGTGTCAAATTTAATTTCTCAGAGCAATGCCATAATGTACATTTAATCCTTGTTTTATAAAATAACATGCAATAAGCAGTCTAATTAATGGATAATTTTAAAGAAAGGGTGGCTGGTATTTGAAAGAAATTATGGATATGTGTAAATCTTTTTTCCTGATAGAGAAGGTAGCAGAGCATACCAGTGTATATGGCACTTAAGGGTTGTGCAGTTTCTGCCCAGAGAGCTTTTCTCACTCTGAACGATGAGTGATTTAGTCTCAGATTGCTCCTTTGCTCCCCTGGGGAGGAAAATGAAAGCTAAAGAAAGCTAATGTTACAATGAGCAGCATTAAACATCTGAAGCAATTTACCATATCAAATTGCAAAGATTGTCTCCAAATGGGGCTTAGCTGTAGGCAGCTGTTGTGCTACATGAGGGGAACAGTGATTTCTCTATTACACTGAGGAAGAAAACTATCAA
This sequence comes from Aegotheles bennettii, assembly GCA_013398125.1. Classification (NCBI taxonomy): domain Eukaryota; kingdom Metazoa; phylum Chordata; class Aves; order Caprimulgiformes; family Aegothelidae; genus Aegotheles; species Aegotheles bennettii. The sequence continues at coordinate 59,735 of VZRW01009489.1, read as the reverse complement.
TATCCATAAGTCCTTTGTGCATTCTATTATGTTCAGAATATGAAGCAGTAATTTTTAAGTTCTTGCAGGATTATGTGCCACTAAGCTAAGGGAAATAGCGATACAATATCATAAAAACACCTTTCACCCTGAAGCTTACTAACAGATCTCTTGTATTTAACCGTAACAGGAAATACGAAGAAGCACTGGAATACCATCGCCAGGCTCTTGTACTAATCCCTCAAAATGCTTCTACTTACTCTGCCATTGGCTACATACATAGTCTAATGGGCAACTTCGAAAGCGCAATTGACTATTTCCATACGGTATGTAACTGGCTTAAATTACAGTGCTGGTCACAGATGCTGTTACTGTTTCGTTCTGGTTTGGTTTTAGAACAGAGAGCCAGCATTTTATCAAGCCTCCAAATTAGTGTTTATTTTATAATCTTACAATTTTCTGAAAAAAATCTTCCTAAGTTTTCTGTTGACTAGGTAAAAAATAGCCATTTTATGACATTTAGTACTTGGATCCTTCTTTGTTATAAATTAACTGAATATTGTAATTGTCATAGACATTTTATGTACACAAACTTCTCATGCAGCTGAAATGTTATAAAATACTTCCAACCTATGCCTTGAAGTAGGAATTTTACAGCAAGTGCAACATTTAAAGATATACTATTTCCTGTTGTCTCAGATTTATCTTTATTATGTGATACTTGTATATTATTATTGCAGGGTAGTTCTGGTGATTTCACGTTTTCATAGAGTAATAATGAATTTTCTTCAGTCGAATTTTCAGCATTCAAGTTGATTGGCTTGAATTTAGCTGCAGTTCTATTTACCTCGAAGCTTGTATTACATACATTTAGTTGTAATTATGTCTCAATCTATTTCATTATAGATTGTAGCTTAGCTGTACAAAGTTCCTCAGAGGTTTCATAATCAATATTTTAGTGGTATGTTACACTTAATGATTTGTGAATGATTCTCAGTCTGCGTATATACCCTTTTCTGGTTTTGTTTCTGTGCTTTGCTTGCTTAAAACTTCAAGTTCATATGACAATATTATTTTGCTTGTGCAGACTATGCTCTGATAGCATCATGGAATTCATTACATCTTAATACTCTTTACTGTTTGTTTTGTTGTTTTGGGTTTTTTTTAATAGGCTCTTGGTCTTAGGAGGGATGACACATTTTCAGTCACGATGCTTGGACATTGCATAGAAATGTATATTGGTGATTCTGAAGCCTACATTGGTAAGTCTTTCGCTTACATGATCCTTTAAAGTCATTGAGTCCTTTGAGAGAAGTCTTATTCTTACATCAAGAAAGACTGCCTACCATTACCTAGTTAACTTATGAAGTACAGTACGGTTTTGTTGCTTTTTTGAGTGGCTGAGTGAGTTAGAACTTACCAGCAATTGCAGATGACCACTGTTTTCTTAAGCATCATGACAGTAAATTCTTGCCAGTATAAAGAAATTAAATACTTTGTCATTGGAGGTGGTGGTAGTTTCTTTTATAGGAAATATTGATTTGTGGCAGCTTAGAAACCAAGGGGAATAGGAAAAAAAATAAAATAGAGATATGGAGTTAGAAAATCAGAGGACTTGATTTCAACTAATGCTGCTGCAGAGAGATATGGGCAAGGCATTTTCACCATGTCAAATCTCTGCTCTGGGGAGACAGGATGAAATTTTTTCTGCCTCCAAAAACAGAGATTTGTGTATGGTAAAAAAAAACCAAAGCTTCATAACAATAATAAATTATATTGCTATAATTTGAAATATTCTATGAAAGCTTTCTGCCCCCCAAAAAACTTATTTCTGCTTCATTGAAGTTAAGTGATTTATCTGTAATGAACACAGTTGATCTCCTGTCAAGCATATTAATGAAGCTGAAGCCAGTAAAAGCCATCTGTATGCTCTGTTGCTTTTCCTGCAGATTTTTCACACAATTGAAGCAGATGTTTATTCTTAATATTGTCTTGATCCATATGTAGATGGTGAACACATCTGGAAGGACCATGCAGCTGTGTGATATGCATTAATGCAAACCATGCAGTGTGTACCCTAACAACAAAAAAAAGAAGCTTCTTAGAGAACTGGGAATGGGATTGGCAATTAGTTCTAATAAGACTTTTGAATCTGAGTTGTACTTCTCGTATTGTGCTTTCTTCAAAAAGGAGGCTGCTGGATTTTTTGAGAACAACTCTATTCAGCTTCGGTCATTAAGCAGCGAAAGCTCCCTGTCAGTCAAAGCAGAGCATCATAGTAGTTTCTGGATGATAGTTTGAGTTACATTTTTGAGAGTATTCACTTAGAATAAACTAATGGTTTGACTGTTTTCCTAGGGACAGAGATCAAAGACAAATTAAGATGTTATGACTTTGACGTACACACAATGAAGACATTAAAGAACATAATTTCACCTCCCTGGGATTTCAGAGAATTCGACATAGAAAGACAAACTCTGGATGAAAGTGGCATAGTAACATTAGAGACGTCACATCAAAGGAAAAGTTCAGATATCTGTCGCCCATTGGAAGAAGCATTTGAGATTGAAATGAATGAAAGTGATATGATGCTAGAAACATCAATGTCAGACCATAGTACGTGACCATAAATGCTGGTAGAGAGCTTGTTTTGTCTAAGTGTAGTATATTTGGTTTAGCATTTTTGTTATGGTGTTATACTTTCAAGAATTTGCTATTTTTATATGAATTCAAACTACTACTCTGTACTTAACACCGGAGAAATAATGCTTGCCTTAAGGATTATTAAAAAGTATACGTGACACAACTATTTCTACAAAATTAATCATACATGATGAAGTAAAAAAATAAATTCACTTTTTTAAAAACTGTTTACTGATCCATGTGTCTGCCATCAGTAAGACTGTGGAGGTTTAAAAACAGTACTTAACAGGGAACCATTTGCAGTGTTGTTAAATTGAAGAGCCGGTCTAATACAATATTATTGTGGTTTCTGAGTTCTCATCCTGTCTGTGAGGAATGCTTTCTGAGTAAATAGACAAAAAAAATCCATGAAACTTTATACTTGCTATTTTATAAATATGTTTCCCTTTAAGGAGCAATTTCAATGGTTTTCCATCATTTGACTCTAATTTGACATACATTAAATTGACACAAAGCATGTTATTTTATTATACTACCTTCTCATTATTAATTTCAGTTCCTTATCATTCTCTATTGAATTCCTGAAAGATCATTTAAGAACTGTTTTTGGTAAGCTGACTAGACAACAAACTTGAGTGGCATAAACATGAAGGTAAATCAGTCTTACTTGCAATTAGTGTTACAATGAAGTTGCAAGCCACAGCGTGCTACTGTAGGGACCGCAGTCATTCTGTTTACACACAGTTGTTTTGTCAGTGCAAGGGATAAACGGAATAATACACATACACAGTTTTTACAAGTTTCTGAAGTGGGATATTTTTAAGTGTCACTGGTTCACTGAAAAATGAAGTAAAGTATATGCCTCTGAAACAGAAGCAGTGATTTGTCTACCCACTGATCAGTACAGGTCTCTTTGCCTTCTTAGCATGAATGTTGAACGTATTTTGTGTAAATTTTTCCCTTGCCTTCTCTTCTTGCCTTTTCCACATATGGTGTGGGGCTTAAAATTAAAAACGTAATGCTACAAGCTGGCAGATATTTTCTTCTGTGACTTCCAGCTAAGTTTTGGCATTTAATGTTTAGAATAGATTTCTTGAAGTTTAGCAGTCCAGACTTTAGTGTGAAGTATGTCAGAACTCAAGAACTAGCAATTTTCCTGTAGGCAAATATTTCTCATGAAATACAAACATTATTTTTGTTTTAATCAGCAAAATGAAATCATTGGTCTAAAATGTAATTTCTGCACTGTATCACAGTACATGTGTGTTAACATTTAAATGTATTTTCAATTACACTTTTAGTATAAAACGTATATGGTTATTGTGATATAATTCTCATTTACCTTATTGGAGCAAGGTATAAAAAAACCTCTGACGTGTTAGTGCGATTCACGAATTATTTCCTATACCTCTGTTTGGCACTTTTTGTAACTAAGAGGAGACAAGGGCTGAATCCAAGTACCTGTATTGAAACGTTGCTGTCATTTTTGCTTTCCAGCAGTCCATCTTTCTTGATTAATGGTCCTTTTAACTTTAAGACAGAAAATGTTTACTTCTAATTTTGCTGGTGAGTGGATATCAAAGGATGGGCTGATACTGTAAACTTTTGAGTGATGTTTTTTAATTTTTTTTTATTTTGTATGGAGTTTTGCATAAACTGGAAAACATAAACTACTCCTCATCCCACTCCATCTGTCTCGTGGCTCATTGAGTTCTCGGGGGTGAGGTTCTGCATCCTAAGGAATATACTCTTAACAGAGACCACAGCTTGGAAGAAATCGCTAGGCGGGAAGGCCTTCATTTATCCAGGGATTCTCATTAGTCTGAGATGCCTGCTAGTGAAGCAAAATGCTAATTTTCCTTTTTCTTAATTTGCTTGCTGTGCTTTTCTGACAGATGTCAGGGGTATCAAGTGAGGGAAAGCTAGGGGTGAAGTCTGCTTTAAGAGCAGTTGCACATGCTCTCAGTGTTGAAACGAGGTTAGGTCCAGGAGATCCCCTTGTTTTGCTATGAACACCAACATGGTACTGTAGAGAAGTCTGGTTCTGTCCCTGTGCCAGCGGGAGTTGTACTGTGGCTCCACAGAGGGAATTATGGATGCCAAAGTTACCATTCCTTATGTTAGAAAATATGGAGTATGTGTCCAGTGCAGAATTCAATACCAATCCCCTATTTTCTTAGATATTAGAAAGATGAACACAAATAGTTTACTTCCTAGTTCTGAAGTCCTTCACCCAAAGTTGCACCTTCTAAAAAACATGGGGTAAGTCATGAGTCTTAAGTGGAAAAGTCTTCATCCAAGCAGAGCATGGGGAAAATGAATCATTCGGGAAGCATACACATCTCCCAGCCAGCACTGGGTCTCTTTCCTTCAGTGTGGCTGGCTAAAAAATTTGAGGCTTTTCTTTTGGCATTGGTTAGTTTGTGTGTGGGTCAAGTGACTTCTTACGTCTGAAATAAACTCAAGAGTTTTCCTCGGTGTACTAGAAAACTCTGGCCAGTTAAGATTCTATAAGGATTTGTCTCTTCAGTGGTCAGGGTGAACCAAAACCCAGAGAACAGAATTAATCTCTTGTTACTCCGCTTCACCCTCCCAGGGAAAGATGAAAGGGCAGTAAGAAAGAGAGACTTCAAGGTTGGAAGTTAAACCTAGAACAAATTTAATAGAACAGGGAAGGGAGAGTAATGTGGGATAATAATGAAAAATACACTAATATACACAAAACCTGATTTCAATGAGCACTGATGTAAGTGTCCAAAAGTCCCTTGTGGCAGAGTCAACCCGGGAAAAGGGGCTGGGGGGTTTCCCAGCAACCAATGGAATTGGATCCTGCAGAGCACGGGGCAAGCTGAAGACAAAGAGCATGAGGCTCTCTCCAAGATGTCCGTGGAGGAGCCAAGAGAAGAAGGAAAGAGGAAGGGATTGACTTTGCTGCCCTCCTAGTTCTTACAGGGTACGGCAGGAAATGGGAGGGAATCCTCTCTGTTCTGCCTTCTGGATCCCTCCGGGTCCCTGACAATGTCCTCTCTCTAGGTCCTTGTGTTGATACCACAAAATTAACTTGTGTCCCCCCAAACCATAACAGGAGTGTGTTTCAACTGCTGCTGTATTAGGCAAGGCTCAGCCTTCAAAGGATCCTCTGGCAGCTATTTTTGCATCTGTGCTTATGTATCCTGAATGACTGTAGTCAAGAAGACCATCTCACAGATAAAGTGACAGCAAAGGCTTGTTGCTGCCCACAGAGCAGCCAGAAGGCTGTTGCCAACAGATTCTCAAAGAGTTGAACTCTTTTTTTCTCTATTACAGTATCTATTTTTTCCAATCCAGCACTGGCAAACCTAGTTTTCTAGTAAGGCATCGTGGCAATTTTTACATAGAAGTTGGCAAAAAAGTCTTCCAGCGAATCAGGCCTTTTGTCTAATGCCAGGCATGGATACACGCCTCGGGTTGTTTCCTTTTTTCTACGTTGCGACTATTTTCATTGACAAAATAGTTAAAGAGACTGGTAAAAGTTAGCATTTCCTTCCGTGCTCTCCAGTCACAATCTGATGGTGTTGGCTCTCATGACAATACCGGTTTATAGTGTTCCTGCCCTGCCCGTAGGAATCTACTTGCCCCCGTGTTACTTCCTCAGTTGTGGTAATACAAACATTTGTGGTTATGTTGTGAATTAAATCAGGGAACTGGCCCAGCATTTAAAAATCCTTTCTCTAGCTGATCAGTTCTCAGGTTCAAAGACAGCAAACCACTGCTGTGTTACCGTCATCAGTGGGGCAGAGCGGTAGGAATGGGAAGAAACGGATGGAATAGCGAGAAAGGGTGTTACCATAAAGGCAGTGCAGCACGACACTGCGCCTGGCAGGTATCTGCTGGAGGGTTTTTGGCTGGCTGCTCCTGCCCTTCATTTATTGGCATGAAAAGTCACCCAGAAAGAAACGTACACAAAGTGTCCCAGATTGTGAATGCCTTCCTGGACGTCGGAGGAATTCATGATGTGACTTGGCTTGGCGCCCAGCCCTTTAGGCAGCTACAACTAGGTTAGAGCTCGTGAGCTGGTGGATGATGTGCATGTCTCAGGCAGGATATTAGGGAAAGTTTCTCTCTCCTCCTTCCTCTTCTGTTCAGTCTTTTGCTCTGCTCTTTTTCTGTCCAAATCATTGTCTTTGCACCAGCAGCTCTTGCTGTGCCCTAGTCTTCTGCAATTCCCAGCACCCGTCCCACTCCAGTCCAGCTCTTGCCTGGCTCTAGTTCAATTGAGTATTGTCCTTGTCCTCATGAGGTCTTTGGTTATTAATTTTTGTCTAACTTGACCTCAAGTTTTTGACTTTGCTTTAAGTCCTTGCTTCAGTTGGCTTTGGCTACTGGGTACAAGGGTCCAGGATTTCATCAGGCTGAGTAGCTTACCCACATGTCCCCAGATATCTTCACTCTGCCTAAAAGATTTGAAGAGGAATAACACGTTTCAGAGTTTCCTTGACCAACACCACCTGATTTTATTATTCCACATCAAATCATGTATTTCCATGCAGCAGCACCTGAAGATTGCCAATGACCCCATGTATTCTGCTTGAATTGCAGGCATTTTTGCTCACTGTCTAGTTTCAGTAACTCCAGATGAGTCCTTTGGTACACCCATGACATGTGTCCTCACTTAGGAGTTTGCTGTGTCTCTATCACCCAGCCTAGGAGAAGTAGTCCAAGACTCTGCAACTTGTCCAGACATTTCAATAAACTTTTTGGATATAGACATTGCAAAATTTGCTGACTGCAATCTACAACAGAGTAAGTCTTGATCTGACTGATGGGTCAGTACTTCATTCCAGACCAGCTACCTGGAAGACCAGTTTTCCCTGTGGGGAAACTCAAGGTGCTTCAATTCAGAGGTACCTTGCAGGTAAGAGATTATTCTGAAGCTATATTGCTATATACTTCCCATATTCTTGTCATTACTCTGCTCATCACTGGTGACCTCTTTGGCGACTTTCCACTGCCAGAGACTGTGCTTCACAGAATCACAGAATCACAGAATTCTAGGGTTGGGAGGGACCTCGAAAGATCATCTAGTCCAACCCCCCTGCCAGAGCAGGGTCACCTAGAGTACATCACACAGGAACGCATCCAGGCGGGGTTTGAATGTCTC
>VZRW01009489.1:4681-50203 GCA_013398125.1 Aegotheles bennettii | reverse complement strand
GAGTGCCGAGTACAGGGGCACGATCACCTCCCTACTCCTGCTGGTCACACCGTTCCTGATACAGGCCAGGATGCCGTTGGCCTTCTTGGCCACCTGGGCACACTGCTGGCTCATGTTCAGCCGGCTGTCAACCAACACCCCCAGGTCCTTTTCCACCAGGCTGCTTTCCAGCCACTCTTCCCCAAGCCTGGAGCGCTGCATGGGGTTGTTGTGACCCAAGTGCATGACTTCTCAAATAATGTTTCACTGTGAGATCTGGTTTATTCCCCTTTGCTAAACTGGAAACCTGAAGCACATTTCACGCTGCAACTTGAAGTCAGGTCAGGTTGAATTCCAATGCTGGCAAGGAGCAGCCCCAGCTGTGTGAAGCCCGGTGGCTGGTTCGTGTGCTGGCATCGCTCTGCCCACAAGGTTCCCATGGGGTTTTTATCTTTATCACTGGCTGGTCCAGCTGAGCCTGGTGGGTTGGCTCTGGGCAGCCACCCGCCCCCCAGCCAACCACACTCCCACTCCTTCCTCAGCAGGACGGGGGCAAAATGAGGTGAAAAAACCTACAGTAAAGACAGGGACATCGCTTCCAGATTGCCATCACAGGCAAAACATATGCAACTTGGAGAAAATTAATTTACTTTATTGCTAATTAAAAAAAATTACAGTAGAATGGTGAAAAACAAAGATTTAAGACTAAAACACCTTCCCACCCTCCCCTCTTCCCTCCCAGGCTCCACCTCTCCTGCCCCCAAGCAGTGCAGGATGATGGGGAATGAGGCTTACGGACAGGACATACCATCTCCTTCCTTCTCACACACTTCCCCGGCTCCATCATGGGTTCCCTCCCATGGGATGCAGTCCTCCAGATCCCATCTCATGGGATGCAGTTCCCTCCCATGGGATGCAGCTCCAAGTGGAGGTCCCTCCTACATGCTGCAGTTCATGAATTGCTGCAGCATGTCTTCTCCATGGGCTGCAGTCTTTCAGGATAAGCCTGCTGCAGCGTGGGCTCCTCTCCTTGGGCTCTAGGTCCTGCCAGAAAACCTGCTCTGAGCATGGTCTCTCCACAGGCTGCAGCTCCCTTCAGGGCACCTCCACCTGCTGCAGCATGGGATCCCCCACAGCCTGCATGTTGGGTATTTGCTGCACCGTGGTATTCCCTGGGCTGCAGGGGCACAACCTGCCTCACTATTGTCTCCTCCAGGGCAATCTCTGCTCAAACACCTGGAGCGCATCCTCCCCCTCCTCTCATCTTGGTGTCTGCAGCCCCCCGCTGCTGGCACTTGGACATGTAAACCTAATACACTAAGATACTGTTGTAATAAAAGACTTAAAAGTTAGTTTAAATAATTTTAAAAAGAGATTACTGTAAAAACCTTGTGTAGTCAATACCTGGTTTTGATCATTTATTGCTGACTAAATTGCAATGGTTCTCCAGCTCTTCATCAGAATATTTCAGTCACCCTACAATTAACACTAGCAGAAACTAATATAGGGAAATTGTTCCATCAGCAAGTCCAAGGTGGTAAATCACTAGGAGGCTAGTGCTCCAATTGACATTCCCCATTTGAGAAAGAGCTTTCAAAGCAGAGTAATGTGATTTGTTTAGTCGCTTTCTACAGTATTTAGATCAAAGATAAAATCTCCATTTTCTTTTCTATGTGCAGGTAGTTATTCGAAGGCTTCCGCCTTGTCTGACTAGGGAGCAACTGGAGGAACAGCTACATCCTCTACCTGCCCATGATTATTTTGAGTTTTGCACTGCTGATCCCAGGTGAGGATGAGCTGTTTGTGCAGGTTTTCAGGTATTTAAAACCTGATTAAGGTATTTTGGATGTACCAAATCACATATATTTCCATCAAGTCCTTTTTGTTAGTTACTTAAAATATTTGTGAAAAGCAGGATACCTGTGCAGAGGCAATGCATTCCTGCCCTTTTGTTTTACAATGGTGATTTGAAAACAGAATTTTTTTGTGTATGAACAGGACATAATTTTATTTGAAACCTTGATGTTTATTTTAACTTTCATTGGTAAAAGGCAACAGACTGTTTATTGGCTGTGAGAAAGAGTCAAATATCACACACTTTTTTTCATGATTGCTGTTTGAGCCTAGTTTCTTTGCTTACATCTTTTTCTATTTATTTCATACAGTTTTTCAAGTAATCCAATTTTATTAATTCTTGTCTCATTTGAAATAAAAAAAAGAGTGGTTGATTTAAAATAGATCAGAATTGCTAATATGTTTATACAATTTACTTAGTATTACAGTGGTAAAATATGATTCCCTTTTGAGCAAAACAATTTCCAGAAGACAAAGGACTTAACCATTAACATAAAACACCCTGAATGCTACATCTGCATGTGTTTTGAAAAACTAAAGTATAAGATCTATCTTGCCTATCTAGGGATCCTGGATGTTAATTGCTAACCTACTTTTAAAGTTAGGGGTGACCCCACCCAGAGCCTTTCCTTTGTAGGGAACTGATGGAGAAAAATTGCATTTGAAACAGTCTAGTTCCTGGGCTGATTTTATTTCATAGACTCATAGAATGGTCTGGGTTGGAAGGGACCTTAAAGACCATCCAGTTCCAGCCCCCCTGCCATGGGCAGGGACACCTCTCACTAGACCAGGCTGCTCAAAGCCCCATCCAGCCTGGCCTTGAACACTGACAGGGAGGTGAAGGGATTTGATGTGAAAGGATACTGCCACTTGTTGCCACCACTGTGTTATTAGATGGTTAACTCTGACTGTATAGGTTCTCTCAGAGGCAGTTCTACAATCGGAAAGAAACAGATGTTTGTTGAGCGAAACTTTATGGCAGTTGCCTGACCTAGGTAGTTACACATACCTGCAGCAACAAAACAGTAGGTGCTTCAGCTTGTCTGTTAGAACCACAAAGGATGTGAAGTTAGGAGGGAGAAGTATTTAGCCTGATAGAAAGTCTTGCTAGTTACTTCCATTTCTCTTCTCAACCTCGTCATCTGTGTTTCCAAGTGGTTCTCTTTAAAGCTTTTCTCCCAGCAGTTCATTTGATAAGGGCAAAATAGCAAGGGCAAACCAAAAAAGTATCTTAAGAAAGAGTGCCTGTCCTCCATACACTTAGCTGCACAAATGTCAGGAAGCAGCTAAAAAATCACAGTTTTAGTTTTCCAGAACAGTTGTTGGCATAAGAATCTAGGGGATCAGCCATCTTAGAAAAGAGAATGCACAGTTGTGCATATAAAGTTTCATTTTCTCTACTTGTATGTGATGAGATTTGTAGTACTCAAAAATCTTGCTGTCTGCTCATTTAATTCCATCTATGTCAGGTTCCTGATGGAAGATACTGTGGTTTTCTCTCATGCTGTGTTATTTGTCAAGTTCTTACATATAACTAGAGATAGAACATGTCTATATAAAAAGGTTTGTTAGATCACATGTATAACACAGTAGTTCATTCTGGTGGAGGGATGAGGATGTGCTTAAAACGCTTTTAACAATTTGTTTGCCTTGAAGAGCAGGTCTTGGTGACTAAAAATGGCAAAAACTATGAAGAAGATAAGGCTGTATTTCTTATGTTGCTTTGCTACTAGACTTCAAGGTGTGGCAAGCAAAGAACACACATCTTTAAACTCCTTTTTCAATAATGAAATCTTTGATATATGTTACTTGGATTGTCAGTTTCCTTGAGTTTTGTGTATGAACTCTGTAATAAAATAATGAGCTGGGAGAAAAATGTTCCCTTCCTCCTGAGTTTTGGATTCATGTTCTCTTCTGCCTTCACAAATTTAAGCTCTCTAGAAAAAAGTTTTCATAAAAGTTTGAATTTTTCAGCATGAACCGTTTCGTATTTGCTTTTTTTTGCTTCATCTTGCTTCTTAAAAACTATGCATACAAAAGATGTATTTTTTCAGAATGGGTTAATCTTTGCATGGTTTTTGTGGCTGAGACTTGTTTCAGTCAACTATGCAGTTTCAATGGGCATTTAGCTGCCCTTCTGTAGGGGGTTAGCTTGACTGGTTATTTGTTCTTTGACTGGCCCAGGATCACTTTGCTCCCTTTGTTTGAATGCTGACACATACCTGTGTACATCTCTTTATGATTTAACTCTTCACATGCTCACACACTAGAATATAAAGTACACTTTCAGAAATTTTAAGTTATCAACATTAATACAGTGAGTCTTTGTTTCCTCTTATCCATCAGAAGACTTTTTTCTGAGGATAAAGCATTGTGTTTTGGTAATCTGTCATGTTATGGATAGCTCACAAAATGTCAGAAAACCCTCTTTGGATATGTCTTCACACCATTACAGTTAACAGGAGGAGCTGCAGGACAAGGTGGGCATGTTCTCTCTACAGTGCTCTGTCTTTCACTGATTGGCTTTTATCTACATCTTGTACTGTGTGCACAGTGGCAACCAATCCAGAGAATTCAGAGATATAAAAACTTGGGAAAATAAAAAGCAAATTTCACATTATCTAATGAGAGTGATTTGGAAAAGCTATTCAATGAGGAGGATCTGTTTGTTGGAAAGAGAAAGGGGCTTACAAATGTTTTGTTGCAGAAGCAGACAAGTTTGCCTTAAGAGCTGTAACACTGCGGTTTAACCCCATCCTGTATAACTAGATAACAGAGCTTTCTAAGAGCTCATTCGGAATTCTTCACCTCTGGAGTACAGACTTGTTTTTTTCACACATCACTCTTAAACTGTAGAACTCCTTGTCAGAAACTGATGCCAGAAATGAGTCTGTGAAAACCTATTAAACACAAGGATACAAGTTCTGTATTACAAAGTCCATAGACTGCAAGTAGCTGAAATAATGTATACTAGGTGAGAAGTGCCAGTGTATGCTTTCCCCCTTTTAATAAACTTTCTCTTATTATCCTCTGCTGTCGGAGAGAGGACTAGAGAGGTCTAACTATAGCTGTTCCTACATTTTTATTTCCAAGGTCATCTCACTCTAGAGGACAAAACAAACAGCTGCAGTCCTACCTGTGTGCTTTTGCAAGATACGTGTTATCAACACCAGTTTGACTGTGTTTGCAGTCTAAATATTATTCTTAAGTTTGCAATGTCTTGTTCATATAGGCAAGCTAGAAAACTTTTTAAAATTTCATTTGATTAAGTAATGATATTAATGTGTAATGCTTTCTTGGTTACATCCATTTCAGTAAAACAGTTTCAGAAAGTGACTTTTGAATTGTGTTTCATTCATTTTTTCAGATTCATCTGATTCACTGCATTACATTTATTCTCTCTTGTACATTGACATCAAAATAACACACTTTCTGTGACTTCAGGGATGTTTCTTGGACAGACACACTTATCTCTCGGTGATAAAGACTCTGCCTTCCTGACAGTCTTACGTTGTTCTCAGACTCCAAATATTAACTATTTTTTCCAGATACTCTTGTTTGTTTTTTTTGTCTGCACATTCAGTGTTTCTGGCTCTTCTAAAACTTGAGTCAAGGGATTGCGCTCTGGCCCTGCAGGATTTGGGTCATCCCTCAGGACTGGCACTGCCTGCTGAGTGCTAAGACTCGTTAATAATGTTGTGAGGTTATAGAAGTGAAGAGGTCTGAAGAGGAGCTTTGCTGATGTAAAAGCCAGTCAAATAGTCGATGCCAGGCCATCTATCACAGACACTGATTAAGTTTCTTGCAAACAGCACTCCTCCTTTGCCCTTTGTAACTGCTTCCCAACATTTTGCTCAGGATTATTGTAGGCAAATAGCATTAACGTGGTAGGATGGTGGTAGGCATCCAGGAGGTGCAGCTCTGAAAGGGTAGTGCCTTTAGAGCTTCAAGAGAATTGCCACTCCCATGTTCTGGATGGAATTAGTGACAGTCTGTCATCACAATCGCACACTTCTCCGCTGCTGTGCAAATTGTGATCATTTATGTCAGTAAAAAGGGAGGACTGAGTTATTTTAAACTTAGGCCAATTCCATCCACTATGTGAATGACAGTGGAGGTGAGAGACGAGGATGAAATCCAGTGGATTTTAGCTTAATATGACAATGTAAATGATGAGTTATCCATTTGATCAGAAATTGTGGGATACACAAATGGATGGAGTTTATTTAGCACTTCCAAAGCTTAGATATAGACTGTATATATATAATATATATATAATCTGTATATTGAAATTCATATACATGTAAGTATGTATAGTTTTGTATATATGCACACACTGTGACTTAAGTTGGTATTTTTACTAAGATGTGGTGTGTGTTTTTATAGTTGCTGTTCATATATATGTTGCTGTTCATATTCTAAATAACTATTTAAAATTGCTTTCCTGTATACCAGTCTTCTTACACAATTGTGTTAGAAGATACTTTATAGAAGTAAACTATTAGAATGTTACTAAAATCTATAAAAGTAGAGTTTAACGGGATGATTAAGTATTGTAGAAATACTCATAACCTAGAAGATTGAATGCTCTTGAATGCACAGCAGAAAACAAAGAAACTGAAGAAATATGGACAGTCAAACTCATCTGGGTTATTTTTATAGTGTTTACTCTAAGTGATACCCCAGAGATGCCAACAACGTGTGCAGTGCATCTCTCCAAAACATGATATGGATGGAAAGCAGCATCCTAGGCAGCAAACGTGGCAAAATACAACCGGCTGTTTGATTAGAAAACTAAGCATTCAACTTCAAAACTAAATTTCAAATCCCAAATGAAATCTATGCTGGTAGATACTTGAAAAAAGGAGACACGCAGAGTCTAGTGACCCTTCTGTAGGACTCAGCTGGGAGGCAAAGTCCTGCAGAGCAAAAGCTGTATTTTATCCAATAACTGCTGAATATAAAGTACCGAAGTAAAGCAGGACCGTTCCTCTCTAGTAGAGGGCATTAACCACAGCATCCCTGTTGCCCTGTGAAGTCCCGTGTGTTCTTTGCTGCACTGTAACGCTGGTGATTTTTCAGTGGATAGGTGAAAAGGGAATCCAGGGTAGGTGGAGGTGTGGGAGCTGCATTTGGAAGTCAGGTGTCTGAAACCCAGAGGGAGAGATGGTATTTCATACGCAGGCCGGTGCTGAGCGTTTCCAATTTGCTACGTTCAGTTAACTTCCCATTTAGAAAGCAAATTTTATGCTTTTTTTGTTTCTTTTAGACACACTGCACACTTTGCTGGGCAAAAAGCCTAAGGCAGAGTTCTGTAACACTGCAATCAGGCTTTTATACACTTAGCTCTGGACATCTCACTTGCTCATGTTTCTCGTATGAGAACCAGCTCTTTGTAGAAGTGGCTTCATCAGAGAAGGAACCTGTAATTGCTAAGCATTGCCGTAGCCGTGTTTCTACAGTCTTCTGATACATAGCACAATAAAGGACAGACAATCAAATTTTATAGTACTGTTGTGCACATCAGTATCCTATTGTGCACAAGCATGCAGTTGTATTTTTGTATGTTTCTGCTGATGTGAATGAAGTTTTTGAATATGTTAATAATACATAGCAACAACATTGGATCCCTTATTTGCAAGGTAAATTCTAAACCTCTGCTTTCTGGAGTCCTGTTTATACATTTCAGACTAAGTTTTTTCTTACTAATAAATGCTGAATAACCATATCAAATGTTTCTCTATTTTGAAAGATACTCAAATAAGCCTAAGATGAAAATGTTAGATAAATATTGTGCACCAATGCACAATATTTTGTGATTAAAAGTTTGTGTTGCTGAAGCAGATGAAGCAGATGGCATTGATGTACAAGCTAAAGGACACAGAGAAGAAATAAATCTTTGTGTTTTCAGTTCTGTTTCACGATGGTTATGTGCCCAACCATAAGGTTCATAAGTTACTGCAGAAAAAAAAATAATACAACTATATGATGAAGCTGTTTGCTGTGTACTGAGGCAGAAGGGATGCCACAGTGAGGTAGTGGCTAGGACATTTGTCTGAGCCCCAGTCTTTGATCTACAGAAAGTTTAGTATTTTACAAGAACTGAGGATGGGTAAAACACTGAAGTAGTTGTTTAGACTGGGAACTGAAACTCAGTTTCTCAATCTCAGATAACAGTTACTGGGCTGAAAAATAATGCTTCCTCAAGATTCCTGTTTTTGCCTTGTGAATCTTCAGCACTTTACATGTATAATCGTATCAGTCTCTAATTCAGGCCTCATTTAGTTTAATCATAAAAGATCATGAGACATAAGAATAGTCTTGTTAACATGACTGAGAAAGAAGTTTACTTCTTCCTGGGAGCCACCAGTTATCAGAGAGACTTCTTCACCATTCCAGCCATTAGGGAGCACAGAGACATTTCTTCCAATACAGCTATAGACTGCCACAATAAAAGTTTTCTCTATATACTTGCAGGCCTTTTTAAAATATACTCTTTTAACTGTAATTACAAAAAGTATTACATTTCACCTTGGGGTTTTTTTGCTTTGAAACTGATGTTCCATCTGCTTTGTGTCTTGATGGTCCGCAGCCACCCTAAAGATGCCTTGTGTTGCACGTGCAGACTGGAGGTTTGCAGAACCCCGTGGCAAAACGCCATGTGCCACCATGTTCATTTGGTCAGCCTGTCTAGAGGTCGCTTGCAAGCAGTCCATAGCTGTGTGGCATCTGTGTAGGCTGTGGTGGATGAGGGAGCCTGCCATGCCTGTAGCATCCTTCAAGACTGCTTTGTGTCAGCAGCATAGCCCTAGCCATGCCCTAGTAGGCATTCTTGTGGTTACCTGCTTACAGTTCACTCAATGCTATTCCCATCCTAGAATAGCAAAATATAGTGAATTAGAAGGTTTATCCTCTGCATGCTGTAGGAACACTCCATAGCTGGTGTTTGCAAAACATCTAAATAAAAAAAGCCCTTTAGTTTTTTGTTGAACTTTTCTCCTGGCTACAATATCAAATATAACTTTGGTGGGTTTATGAAATCATTGGTTAGTTATTGACAGCACTGCTCTTTATGGTTACCCTCTAACACCCAAAGTGAAATCCATATGGATGCACATTTGGAAAATTAAAAATTACTTGGTTTGTAGTAACTGTGTTGCTTTGAGCTGCTACCTGTGTGGGTCCTGTGATCCAACCCATATTTCTGCTCTTTCTCACTCATTGTGAAATCTGATATTGAAATAGCTGTGGGATTGAAACACAGCTGCAACTGTGTGTTTTGATTGTCTCCTGCTGCTGGTGGTGAGTATGTCTGAAGACAGGCCATGTGTGGCAATGGTAGTGTGAACATAGGTATTGTTATGGGCTTGTATTCAGATACGTTTCAAAATCTGGTGTAGTCAGCACTGAAGGTGGTGTAAGCCAAGCTGGTTTACATCACAGTTGCAGGGGTTTAAAGCATGTACATGCCATGATTTACCATAACTTGATGGCTGATGGGTGGTAATTCATTAGAGTACCTCAGTCACTGCGGTTCGTGGTGTGCCAGTCCTGAGTTTTTTATCAGGCACATTAAACATTTACCCCTGGAGTGAGATCTATGCCAATCAATTCTTGAAAAATCACAATTATTTTAGATAAGTACCTGTTCTTTTGTTTGCTAGAAGTGCTTTGGATTGACACTGTTATTGTTTTTCACAACTAGACACTGCCTGTGTATTCATACACATGTATGTCATGTCAGATGGAGTTTATTCAGTGGATTATCTTGCCAATTATTAGGTTATCTAACCTTTCTTAAAGGTGAAAATCTCTTTAATACAGTGGCAGTTTGGCAACTACATTTTCACTGGGAGCTTTTACTTCTGTTGCTTGAAACAGAAGTCTTTCTTAGTATGCCCAAGAAGTTTCCCAGAGGCGCTGCTGTTATTCATGTTTCTTAAGTCGTGAAATACCAGACAAAAAGATTTGATCCTGCACAGTGCACACATCCTCTGCAATTTAGGAAGCCAAAACAAACTAAAAATATTTGTCTCAGTTCAGGATAAATTTCACAGTTGCACCCAGGAACTCAGTTGTTCGGTTACTTTTTGTCATATGTACCATTAGATACCTGTATGTAAAGACTTCAATATGCATGTTTAAGGTAGCCATTTCTCAAAGAAGATGGGTCCTGAACAGAATAGTAAATAACAGAAAATGAAATTGTTTCTTGTTGCAGCCTTTATCCTCATCTCTACTCAAGAGCATACATTAACTTTAGAAATCCTGAGGACATCCTTCTTTTTAGAGATCGTTTTGATGGCTATGTCTTCATTGATAATAAAGGTTGGACTATTTATAAGATATTAAATGTGTATATATACATAAACCATTTTAGAACATTAATTTATTTCTTTTTTTGCTAATTATGCCAATTTTTTTCTCAATATACAATTGATTACAAAAAAACATTAAAATCTAGCACTTGAAAGATAATTAAGTGCAAAATATGTTTGTCCATGCAGTCTTGCTTGTCTGTGTGGTGTGCATGCCTTACCTTCATTCTTGTACCTTAAGCAATACACTATCAAGATCTTATTAAGATATTTATCTTATGCAAGCTTCACAATTCATCACAACAAAAACTGAACACATTGCAAGCACATATTATACCTTCAGTGTGTTTCCGTGAGATAAAGTTGTGCCACTTATTCACATTTTGAAAAAGCAAGACAAAAACTTGTCTTCCTCATTTTGGTTGCCCAATTTGAGACATGTATGGCTTGACTTTTTACAGCATTTGCAGACATCTTGAGCTCCAAGTAAGAGTGACAAAAATTGCTTGCCATCTTTAAAAAGTTCAGTCTGCGAAAAACTGCCCAACAGTAAAGAAAAATTCCATAATGTGGGTGTGGATAAATCCAGGTCTCCTACAGTAGCATGAAACTGCCATAGCCAAGAAGTGGTGCTTTCCCTTTAGCAGTTCCTTGCCTCATTAACTCATATCTTCTTTTAAAAGATGCATGTGTTGTATAAAACAGACACAGATTTGTGGGTTTCTTGTATAGACATAGTCTATTCTGTGCACTGAATGTTGTCCTGCAAAAAGTAGTCCTGCCCACACTTACTGGACAGTTGATCTCTAGAGAAGCTGGCTGTCAAGCTCACAGATTCCTCCTCAGCATTTCTTACCTGAGATATTTTGTAGGCTTCTAATTTATTCAGATTTGGATGGATTTTCCTAGAGATGGAGAGCAACACATTCCTCACAATGTGTGATTCCCATATTTCAAATTCTGGGTGTTTTAGATTAAAAACTAGAAAGAAACTTTCTATGATTTTGCCAAGACTTCACTTTGTCTAAGTTAGGCACGTTCTTCAGTGTTATTCTGGACTGAAGCCAGAATATTTTGTATGTTGCTAAACTGAGCTTGGACACAGCTGGCACAGTTTGAAATGGTTGTTTGTGCAAACAAAGAGCGCAAGTTTTGATTGAAGGTGCCCTCTGGTGAGGCTTGTGGCAGCATTGTGTTTGTGAGGTCTAAAATTAAAGCAAGGATTACCAGATTCAGAATTCAGAATCACTTGAGTTGGAAGGGACCTTAAAGGTCATCTACTCCAACTCCCCGGCCATGGGCAGGGACATCCCCCACTAGACCAGGTTGCTCAGGGCCCCATCCAAGCTGACCTTGAACATCTCCAGGGATGGGGAATCCACCACCTCTCTGGGCAACCTGTGCCAGTGTTTTACCACCCTCGTGGTGCAAAACTTCTTCCTTATGTCCAACCTAAATCTACCCTCCTTCAGTTTTAGACCGTTACCCCTTGTCCTTTCACAACAGACTCTGCTAAAAACCCTGTCCCCATCCTTCTTATAGGCCCCGTTTAGGTATTGAAAGGTGGCAATGAGGTCTCCTCGAAGCCTTCTCCAGGCTGAACAACCCCAACTCTCTCAGCCTTTCCTCGTAGGACAGGTGTTCCAGACCTCTGATCATTTTTGTGGCCCTTCTCTGGACTCATTCTAACAGGTCCATGTCCTTCCTGTTCTGAGGGCTTCAGAGATGGACACAGTGCTCCAGGTGGGATCTTAGAGGGGCAGAATCATCTCCCTCAATCAGTTAAGTTTACAAATGTTCTAGCAAATTTAAGCCAAGTTTTCAGTGGACTTGAGCAAAGTGTAATCTTGAACCTGCTGCAAGTGGAAACCAGGTGAAATTCAAAAGCTGCACGCAGTTCTGACTACAGTCCAAAGAAGAATCCAGTATTTAAAATAGAATTCAAAACAAAGAATCCATGCCAGTAAACAGAGGCAAGGAGTCACCTAGTGGATCATAAATAGAAAAAAAGTTTCACACAAGTTTTGGTTCTGAAAGAAGGTGGTATGTTTCATTATTGCATATTACCCAGCATTTACTTATTTTTTAAGCTTTTTGGCAACAAAACTTTACAGAAGCAACTCTGTTGTTTCAGATTCATTTCCCAGT
Source organism: Aegotheles bennettii (assembly GCA_013398125.1). Lineage (NCBI taxonomy): Eukaryota > Metazoa > Chordata > Aves > Caprimulgiformes > Aegothelidae > Aegotheles > Aegotheles bennettii. The sequence goes on along the minus strand of VZRW01009489.1, from coordinate 37,904 downwards.
AGTAAGGCTCAGATTTTGTGTAAATTTTTCTAATCAATGAATATCTGTGAAAAATTAAAAGGGAATTATAAATGATAATACAATAATTTTACTGTGCAACAGTAGTCATCTTCATTTTGACAGTCTTTTTTAGCATGTCCAAAAATAATTAATGTTTACATCTTTACATATATAATTAAAATATGAATGCATTTTGTTTTGAGTCTAAAATACTGCTACATGTAATTTTTCATTAGAAGTTTGGGATGGGACTGTAGACACATTCACCTTTGATTTTAAGTAAGACTGCCCAACACAAGTTTCAAGAGTTTTTAAAATCTTACTTGAATATAAGGAATGTCTCTCCCCCTTCAAAAAAAATAAGCATTGATCTCTTTTAAGGTTTGGAGTATCCTGCAGTGGTTGAATTTGCTCCATTCCAGAAGATTTCAAAAAAGAAGCTGAAGAAGAAAGATGCCAAAGCCGGGAGCATTGAAGACGGTAAACATATTTTCTTGGTGTCACAGTGGAAAATAGATTCTATTGCTGTCCCACATTGCAAAGTATTAACACAATTCAAAAATTTTTCTTCACAGATCCAGAATATAGGAAATTTTTAGAGAGTTATTGTGCTGATGAAGAGAAAATCTGTGCCAATCCTGAGATTCTTTTGGGAGAGATTGAGGCCAAAACAAGGGAACTCATTGGTCTGTTTTCTTGATTTTTCTTACTATTGAGAATATTAAATATCTTATTTTTATATCTTTATGATAGTACTTGCAAGTGCTGACCTGTCCGGTCTAACAGAGATTGAAATTATTGCAGTTAAATTTTTGTTATCCAGCCAAGTAGTGACAGGAAACATCCTACCTATTCTTTTAAGTCTCTATGCATGGAATCTCCTGACTTCACTGGAAGTTTTGCATGCACAGTGGCTTCAGAAATAGGTCCTTAATTCTTCTGAATAGTTACAGATATATTAAAAGATGGAAGATTTATTTTTAAAAGATAAAATGGCTGAGTACTTAACAATTGATCCCTGATACTAGCTGCTTTTATTGAGAATCGTAAAATGATCTCTCTTTGTTCTCACAGTCAAGATTCTGCAAAAGCTTTGAAAGTAAGGCAGCACCTTGTTTTCCGTATGCATGCAGCATGACTTTCACAGTCTTGGGGGAAGTCTTTAATAAGATCAACACTGAAATCTTCAATGCCAGTATGCAGCTTTCAGGATGACATGCAATACTGATGTGCTGTATCTCCCAAGTGACAACATCTCACTTACTCTTACTTTTTCCTTAGGTGTGGCAATCAAGTAGGAAAAAAAAAATCAAACCTTTGTCATTATTTCTTTACAGTGTAAAAGTAGCCACCTCTTTTGATTAGAGTCATAGAATAGAATCATAGAATCATTCAGGTTGGAAAAGACCTTTAAGATCATTGAGTCCAACCGTAAACCAAACGTTGCCAAGTCCACCACCAAACTATGTACCTAAGCATTGTATCTACACATCTGTTAACTACCTCCGGGGATGGTGACTCAACCACTTCCCTGGACAGGCTGTTCTGGTGCTTGACAACCCTTTCAATGAAGGTATCTTTCCTAGTATCCAATCTAAACCTCCCCTGGCAACTTGAGGCCATTTCCTCTCTCCCTATCACTTGTTACTGTTTGTCCCTGCCTGTGAGAAGAATTTCTGTAGTGGTATTAATTATTCTTCATATGCATAAATTAATAGTTAGCTGGAGAGATTTTGAACTTAAACAGTTTAGAGGAAATGGAACTGTTAGAAGTATGGACATTTAGATAATTCCGTTGTCAATAAAACTTGTTGTTGCTTTTCTAGATAGGGAAGTTCGCCAACAATTTTTACTTACCCCAATGCTCCCTAGTATTTGATAGCAGAGTAAAAGCAGTCAAAATTTTCTAAGAAGCTTACAATTTACAAAAAAATTACAATTTCAAGAAAGATTTATTAACTTTAAAATAGTCTATCAATGAAAGTGATTACTCTTGAGAACCGGAGCCTTCTGGGTAACTATTGGCTGATGACAACTTTACCTTAGGAGTTTTAATATTTTGTTTCAGTTAAGCCACAAGAAATCAAATTACTTGCTTTATTTTCTCTGCTATTCAAAAGTGTGACCACTGCTATCAATAGAAAAACAAAGATTACTTCAATGGATATCGTGTTTATAGCAAAATTATGTAAGGGTTTAGTTGCATGTCCAGTTTCAAAGGTGTAACTCCTACTGAAGTCAATGAAAGACATGCTCAGGACTTTACTGGCAGAACTGGGCCTCACGTTCTCAGCATTTCTCCAGGTAGTGTTACTGCAAACCAACATGTTTTATGCATCACATCAAATGCATTAGCTCATCAGTTTCAGTGTGACAGTGAGATATAATACAGAGGTTCTCTGTAACAAGATGAAGGTAAGCTCATTCTTCTGGCTTGTTTGTAGAGAGCAAGATAAAATATAAAAGTTATTGCTGGCACAGGTCTTAATTTTGTAAATTATTTTCTTTTAAAATTTCTTAAAACCGCTGAGATTTTTATAAATAAGATGAGTAAGATTCAGGTTAGATAAACGTTCTGTTTTGCCCTCCTCTTTTGATAGTATTCATCACACTGCCTCTCTCTCTAGAACTTCAAGTTGTAATTTCTGATGAAACCTCTTGCATCACAGCCTTACTCATGACTAGGGTGAAATCCTGGACTCCAGTGCAGCTTATCCTTTCCCCAGACCCTCCAGTTAGTTTGTGATCACTTTCAGCATGTAGAAGTGTCCAGAGGCAGATACTGCTCATACACGGGAACTTACAGGAGCAGGAGAGAGAGGCAGAGCTGCAGATCTGAGAGACTAGTAGGGAGGGTGCTGGGGACCTAAAATTTGTCCAAAATTATGGGCAGGTGGAAGGTGGGGCAGTGTAGCATGGGGAATCTAAGGGATAGAGGGAAGAAAATCTCAAATCAAGAATCTTTTTTGATTGTTGCTTTTGACCAGTGATATTTGCTAAAAATAAATCCTGAATCCTATCAAGCCTTCCCATTCATAAGTGTGTAACAAGGTTTTGTCATTAATGAGTGGGTTGCTCCCAAGATATTCACACTTTAAAGACAAAAACGTTCAAATGTTTTTGGAATATGAATTGTGTCTAGCTTTTGGCTATGCCACTTCAAATTTGATGAAAACCTGTTTTATTTCTTCCTTTTTTTTTTTCCTTTTTCTTTTTATTCCAAATCCTGTCATGCATTCCAATAGGGAAATTTCCTTCTCGTTTGAGGGAGAGTCCTATAAATAACTGGAGAACAATTTCTAGTAGTAAGCATTTTTTGTAAATCCATCCTGGACCATCCAAGACTGCCAAAATTTATTGTAATTATAGCTATAAAAACCAATGAATTCATGTTTGAATTCAATACTGACAATCTTGAAAGCTATACATAATGTAGAATTTGATTATGTTCTCCAAGTTGTTGTAGAATTTAGGGATGGTTCAAGCAAGTGGCGTAGACTAGATTTTGGTGTGTGGAGACAGCTCTGTAACATAGTGATGGCTATGTGATCCAGTAGGTGAGGCATTTTATTTGTTATTTGGGAAGCCAGAGTTTTATTGAATCTGCTGATACTTTGCTGTGTTACCTGGGACAAACAGCTTATCTCTTACTCATCCCATTTTCCCATGGAGAGGTGAATGCTAAATGGTAGTGAAATGGAAATGTTATATGAGAATGAAAATATTTCCTTCATGGTGTACTTTGAAATCTGGAATTGAAAAGTGCTGTATGAGACTGCAGTAATGTGGGCTGTATACAGCAAGAGAGCTAGGTTTTGGTGTACTAAATTAAAATGTAGGAATAGATTCTGAACAGATTTCTTTCTTTTTTGGTAAATAACCGTTCGATGAGCAAGAGAAAAAGCCATTCTCTGAACTGAAAAGATACAATTTTTAATTAAACATTAAGTAACCATGCAATGGATCTCTGTTGCTTGTAACCCTAACAGCAAAAAAACCTCAAAGTTTTTCTAAAATGGAATGATGGGAATGCCTTCAAAAATATATAAAATAAATAGGTTTATTAATTATTTAGCTCCCTTGCATATAAAGCTAAAATAAAAGGGGTTAGTACTGAAATAAAGAAATGAGTACATATTTTAGGAGTTGAACACTATATCACAAATTTTTTGTGTTTTAGCTAGAAGAACAACACCCCTTTTGGAATATATTAAAAATAGAAAATTAGAAAAGCAGGTACGTTCAGACTTTTGCCTGAAGTTCAACATTTATGTTTCACATGATTTTCCGTTGGGCAATTTACAATGAATCATTTTGAACTCTTCAGAGAATACGAGAAGAAAAAAGAGAAGAACGAAGGCGGAGAGAATTGGAGAAGAAACGACTGCGAGAGGAAGAGAAAAGGAAGCGCAGAGAAGAAGAAAGACGTAAAAGAAAAGAAGTAGAGAAGCAAAAGAAGATTTCTGAAAAAGAAATAAGAATCAAGGTACCTTACCCAGATTAAAACCCCAGATTTTTCTGTTGTAGTTATTCAGAAGTTCCTTTGGAATCTCACTTACACTGTTTATGCAGTGTACTACAGTATGGTGTGGAGATACCAAACCAGTTTTGATGGGAAGGGGAAGTAATGTCAGGCTTTGGCTAAGCAGTGTTGTTGAAAATTGTGAATAATTACCTGAGGTACAATGATATGCTGATACACTTATGACAGGTAACTCAGCTATCTTTACACAACACCACCACGTTCCATGCCGGCATAACCTAACAGAACCAAATTTCTGAGCTAACATGCTGGAAGATTATAGCAAATATGGCGTTAACACTTTCTGTCATGTAAATCTTCATCTGGCCAGATGTGCTGAGATTTTTTTGTGTTTACGCTCAGAACTGGTTTATTTTAATAGTATCCTTTAACCAAGTTACAACAGTCTTTCTGATTTCAGGCTGTGCTGCCTTATAACAAGCTGAATAGATGTGCTTTTAATGGCTTGAATTAGGCAGGTGTATTTTGTGCGATGTCTGGGCATTTAAAATCTTATTTGTGTAAGATGATGTAGATAAAAAAATATCCCTCTGAACTAAATTTTGTGGTATTAGAAAGGTTTTATAGGTTATTTTGAAGAGGAAAATTGGTATAAGAGACTGTAGCTTAACGTAAGGGCACAGACTCACTCCAGATCTTGTGGTGGGGAGAAGCCACAGAGCTGTGTACTTCTTTCTTCTTCTCTTTCTTCCTGAACAATGGTTGCCTTCACCTGGATGTGAAAGTTAGTAAGTTCTGAAGCCAAAGTACAGATTTTTCATGCTTAGGCATAAAGAAAAACATACTAAAACTTCCAAAGAAAATTGGATTATTCTTTAAAATATATTACTCATACCTGGTTGTCCAAAAGACCCCAGTATTTATGACATAATTGTGGCAATGTGACCTTGAAAGCTAGTTCTGTCTTATAAAGAAAAGAAAAATATTATCTGAGGGAAGCATTATAGAGGTTTTAAATATTGGAGAATAATAACCCCTGCTCATTTCAGAAAAACTGGTGGAATGAAAAGTCTGATGTGATATTCTGCTTGTTCTTGAAATGTTAGAGAAATAGCTTGAGACAGTTGGTTCTTCTATAAAGATTATTCCTGTAATGCTAGACACTGCTCAAGCCCTCTGTGGGTTATTTGTTGTGAAAAGAAAAGACTTCTTGGAAATCTTAATCTCCAAGGTGAAAATGCAATGTGATCTTTTCTGCTAACATCATCATTTTTAGATCCTTCTGTTTTTCTGCGAGGGTGTATTTATACTAAGCACCTATTTCTACATGCCAGTCTGTCCCAAGTAGTTCATATGCAACAGATTTTATATATAATATTTCATGGAGTAAAGTATTAATCTTGCTCCTTTTGTCTTAAGAGGTTCTGCTTTTTATTTTACTTGGAATAAAATTGAGCTCTGTTATATGATTTCTAAGAAATCGTAGACCACAATAATATCTTTATATGTAAAGAGGGAAGAGTAGGTAAGTGCTTTCTCCAGTATTCTGAGCATATTTAAAAGTGTGCAGTTGAATGCCTGCTAACAACTGTTCACTCCTTAGCAAACATAAACTGTCCTTTTAAAATAACTTTTTAAATTTTATACTTTGTAAAATACATTCCTAGCATTTAAATATCTTCAATCTTAATATGTTTTTTATATATTTAAGACATTGTTAAAATATCTGTTACCACAGAGGAGAATAATTTTACATCATAATATAAACAAATATTTCTTAGCTTCTTAAGAAGCCTGAAAAAGGAGATGAGCTGGCCAGTGAAAAGCACAAAGAAAAAGGTGAAGAAGCTGATATTGAAGAAAACAAATGGGATAAATCACCTGCATCTGGGAGTATAAAATCCAAATCGTTGGAGGGTTCATTAAAAGAACTGAAAGAAAAGTAAGTACTATTTATCTTTTAGGCTCCAAATTAAATCCTAAATGTTTTCATTTGAAGGCTTAAACATGCATCAGTGGTGCATTGCCTGGGTGTTTGGTCAGCAAGGAACTGGTTTCATTCCGTGTGTGACAAATCTCTCACTGTCCTTTTTGTAAAAGATGTTTAGTAACAGCTTACTGACTTGATGGCAGTATTGGTGGATGCAATTTGTTATTTGTGAAATGTTTTGAAATCCCAGATTGGAAGGATTTCTGCATGAAAAGTCATTCTGAGTTTCATTGTTATTCCACGTGTTCCCCATCAAGAGCTCAGGTAAGGCCCTCCTTCCATTTCTCATGTCAAAGACTAAATTGCCTCAGATGCTGGACTCTTCCATCACGTTTTCTTCATTTTCACTCCAATGAACAGATAAATCTGTTTGATGAATGGGACAATGGCAGAATAGTTACGGTGTGAATGACAGCCTTATGACAGATACTTGCAGAAGGCTGTCTGTCTCCCATTGCCCTTTGTGTTGCATATGTAATCATAGGAGCAAGAGGTATAGCCCAGTTCTATAACTACTATAGCCTGGAAATGCCTTATAAATGTTTTCAGCAGCTGGTTCTCTCTCTTGTCCTTTGGCACATGTGTCCCATCACAAGCAGGGTTCACCTGTAAGATATGTAAAGTACATAACTAAGAATAATATGCTGCTGAGGTAAGCAATACTTTGTTCTTCAGTAGAGTTTTTCAGCCAAGCTCTCAAAAGTACTTTGCAAAATGAAAGAGCTGAATCTGAGATGTCGTGTGTGTCTGCAACTTGTACATAAGGACAAGCTTGGGCATTTAAATAGTTTACTGAAGGTATTATAGACACAGTATTACAGGAGGCTTGGGTTTGTGCTCTAGGAGCCTTGTGGGCTGCCTGCCTATTCTGAGTAGTTTAAATTTTAAACTTGTCCACTTAGTTTCTTGATATCTATGAAAAGTATGCAGGAGCTGCGAATGTTCTTCTAATGGCAAATAGCAAAATAAAGAAACTTTGAACACTGGAAAATAAAACAATTGAATTTGCTAATTGAAGAAATGGTTCACCAATAATAACCTATATGCATTATTCATCTTTTTTTGTCTCTGACTAAGGGGACTTCAAACATGGGGTCGATGTTTCACTATGTTGAGTATGTCTTGAAAGATGCTGACATCTTCCATTTCCTATTCTCTAATGGAAATTGAAAATATTCAGCAACTCTTTTGTTGATGTTCTTCAACAAAGGAAACAAAACAGGGTCAACAGGAACATTTGCAGGCGCGAGTCAGTAGTTTGCTAATAAGGCTTTTTACGTAAGCTTTTGGTCGTGCCATATAACATTTTTACTATAGATCCTGTAAGTTTTATAAGGCATTAATGTAGGTTTTCCAGGTGTAGAACAGAATCCTTTTGGCTGTGCAGGTACATTAAGTGTTACCTTGTCTTCCCAAGCACTCATTTCATCATGATTATTAGTGGGTGTGATGAAGTAGCAAGCTGAGTTACTTCAGCTGGATTGAGAATTAAAGTTGTAACTCATCTTGTTATTGAAATTGGGTCCATCTTTTTGAAACACCCTGTAGTTACAACTTTCTCATTCCACTTGAAATAACCACAAATTAAAACCTCAATAGGTGCATGAGTTTGCATGGTCAAGTATGGATTTGAAACTGTACCAAAAAGAAGTATGCTTCCATTCACTTCCATTCATTTCTGCTTTCTCTTTCTCTGACTGTGTAACTTTCTCTTCTACGTATAATTTGTAATTGATTACCTCATCATTTCCACTCTGCCTGCCTGTTCACTGTTACTGAATTTTAGAAAGCAATTTTAACCATGCTTGAACTGGAGTTTGTATCCTTGTCACCTGCCTGCTTCCAGGCACATCCATTCCTCCCTCACCCACAGTAGCAGGCAGGGGAAGAGACAAGTACCAGGCGATGCCACAGCAACACATTGAGGTGTCTTTCTGGCTTTTTGGAAGGTCATGCCTGAGCCTTGCTTGGCCTTAGTGTCTAGAATAGCATATTAAATGTGAAACAAAACAACTTCTAGCCACATACCCCTTGAGGGCTAACATAGTATGTGATACATATGTTATGTATACATACACACACACAGGTACAGTATCTCTGTAATTGTCATTGATTCAAGTGTCTGTGACAGCTGGGACGTTGCTTCCACTTGCTGAATGTATTATGCTGACACAAGAACAGTCTTGTGAAGTGCTGAATAATTTACCTGTCGTTTGGGTTTTGTTGCTGACCTCCAGCTCTTCCTGAGATGGGGCCTCTGTCTTGGCAGCCCCACCTGCGCCCAAGGTCATGGCAGAGGCTGACAGTTTTCACAGTTCTCTTTCAAATAACCCAAAAAGTTATATGGAAAGATATACTTTTATTGATATTAAACCATTCTAAAAGAGAAGCGTATCACTATTTGATTACTACGCCATTAGAAAATCTCCATCCTCTCTTGATTCTGTCTGCTGATTCTCAGGATGTGAGCAGACTGTCAAAAGCAACTTTCCTGTTTCAGTTTTAAATATTTATACATTTGAAATATATAAAAAGAAACTGTCTTTATGTGCTCCTTTTAAAGTTCATTCTATTCTGTAATCTTTCTTCATTGTTTGCAGTTTGGCTGTAAGAGAGAAGCACCTGCTTGCTGAACAGGACCAATGACGTGAATAAGAGAGCTGAGAATTGTATCAGACAGGCAGCAAAATGTTGCAAACTAATAGTCTTTCTAACATAAACCCATTGCAGCATAGCAGAAATTAAGTATTATGTTGTGGTAAGGTAATGTCTTTCGCCTGAATAAAATATGTGAAGGTAGGCTACTTGGAGACACAGTAAACAAAATCCTGGAACACAGTATTCATCTTCACAAATGTCTTCTCCAAGTTGCAACGTCAGTAAATAATTTTTGTTAAAAAGAGTCATAAAACCTTACAGATCAATACGATACCTGCACAGTTCCTTTGTGCCCTGAATGTTCCCATGCAAGGGAATACTCATACACGTGTCACCTCAAGAACAGGCCACAGGAGCTAATCATGCAGTATGTGTTTATGTGAAGAGTATTGGGGAACTATTTATGGCCTTGCAAAGAGTGGTAAAAGTTGAATGGGCCTTCCACAACAGCTGCACGAAAGTCCAATTTTGCTTACAAAGCTTGGTCTGCTGTTTCGAACTGAATGTGTAGTCAAGGGCCAGACATACGTGAATGAGACATTCAGCAAAATTGCACATGACTGCTTTTTAATGAGAAGAAAACAGCCTTGCTGTACAATTGGTCTAAATACTGTTGAAGTCAAAGGAAGGCTTTGTATTGTATCCTTCAACAGCTTTTTTTTTACTTTTAATTGCTTGGATTTTCTTTTTCTTTTATACATACTCATAGGTCACAAAATGATAGTGACAAAGAGCAAAGAGACTTGGAGAGAAGATTTCGAGAAAAAGAGCCTGAAAGACAAAGGTATCGATTGGATGATGGCAGAAAGCATAGAACTCACTATGAGTTTGACAAGTTTGTGAGAAGGAATGAAGAAGAGCTGAAATGGGGGAAAGGATACAACCAAGACAGAGGAAAGAAAGGGAACTACAACTACAGCTTCACTGTGGAGGCAGTAGACAAACTGGGTAAAGAGGACAAGTGTGATGACATGGCATCCAAAAAGGAGCGCATAAGAAATAAGGTTCTTTTATTAATTTAGGATAATCTTTCATTAGTTAAATGTGCTTCAAGATCACAGGTTTTACTTTTGCACACTCTGCATAAAGATTCTTTTTCCAAAAAGCAATTGTTTGTTTCATTTTCAGTAAAACCCAAACTACATTTTATTGTTATCAGAGGACAACAGATAAAATAAGTGAAGGTCACACGTCTCTGTTTGTTCATATTCACAATATATAGAAGACTTTCTGTCTTCCTTTCAACCCTAGCAGTTTTAGAACGCTATTCTTGGAAGCCTTGTATTTTATGAGTGTATTAAAAATTGTTATACTTCTGATCTGTAGTGAAATTTTAAAACTCTGGCACGCTAGTCTTTTAAAAATGTACTTCCATTACCAGATTATTAAGTAATTATGGTATGGATTGGTCAGGCATTGCTCGGCAGAGGAACTGTTAAGGGCTTAAATAAATAGCTGATTCAAAGACCATTGTATTTAGAGTGTGTGAATGTGCAAATTCTTCTTTGTATACCTGCCAGTACAAAAACACTGTCATTTGGTTAGGACAAATTATCCTTACAGTCGTGTCAGGGAAAGAGCAGGTGCAAAACCAGTGCAAGCAGGGCCTGTAGCAGAGTGTGTAGTAGAGCCATCCCTTATTGTCTCCCAGAGACATGGGCATCATTTTTCTCACACTGTCTGATTTCATGGATGCTCCAGGGTCTTTTCAGGAGGTGGCTCTCCTTGTCACCCTCATTCTCGCTCCTTCTTAATCCTAGATTTCCCACAAAAGATGCCTGAAACACTGTTTTGTGTAGAAATTCATTCTGCATGTGAAACTGTTCTTTCAAACCAAGTGAGTAATCTGAGGTGTGGGCTAAGGCTGCCAAGGAGTAAATTGGTCACCTGCAGAGTGAGTCTGTCTGGAGTCTGCATAGAGCAAGTCCAGGTGGACTCGCTCTGCATGTCAAGTAAGTCACCTTGTGCCAACAGGGAAATCCTGGTGTGCCCTGCTGCTTGTTGATGCAAAGGTCAGCTGGGCAGTATGGGTGAGATTGATCTGCATAGACACATTAGCCACTTCCCACTTACAGCAACAGCTCAAGCTGTAGAACAGTCAGAAAAACGGGTAGTTCAGAAACAGTAAGATGGGAAAAACAATCTTCCTCACGCTTGCCAGTCTACACTTGAAATCCAGTGAAATATCTGCAACCCTGGAACTGGGTGGCAGGTCTTGGAGGCCTTTTGTCAAGCCTGAGCAAGCCGCCTCCTTTTTATTTCCTGCCATTGCACTTCTGGTAGCTTGCCAAGTCTCTGGATTAATCCACACTTCAAGTGCTACATTTGTTCCCTAAACAAAATAAGCAATATCAGTAAAGTTTTTTGCAATATGGTGACTTTTTCCCTCAGAATATTGATCACATAGGTAAGAGTTAGGGGCTGAGTTTTCCAACTTACCTATAACATTAACAATGCCAGCACGAGTTTTTAGGCAGAGATCAAGCTTCTTTCTGAAGTTTGTAAGAATTAATTGGAAAATGGGAAATTTCCAGTCTAAGTAACAATTGTACTAGCTTTTGTGGAAACTGCGAGTCAGTGATATGAAAAATTGTTTGGATATGAAAAACTGTCTTTATCGTAAACTTTCTGATATGCACTGTTTGTCAGAGGATCAAGGTTCATGCTGCTGTTTGTGATGTAGGAAGATGTATGTTAGGCATTTCCTACCACACCACAAAGCACTAACTGGAATGATCTCGTCGTGTGGCCCAACAGTGAATCTTGCTAAAGAGAGAGAGAAAGAAGTGGAACAAAAAAGAGAGAGGTGAAGGAAAAAGAAAGAAAAATGGAAAGCGCATATTGGGAATAAGAAAAAAGAACAAAAGGACAAAAGACCAGAATGAATTTCAGTCATGAAGGCAATTAAAAATTAATACAGTTTATCTAAGACAATTTCAGTGGTCTGCCACTCTGTCTTAAAACAGGCTCTTTGATTTTATTTGCTAAACTTTACACAAGATTTTGGTCAAAGAGCTCAGGTTTTGCTGAATGGGATGCTTCATAACATTAAAAGCTGGTGTTTGTGAGAGTAAAGTACTGTTACTAAGAAAAGACTTCTTGAGCAGAGTTTCTAAACAGTATGTTTTGTTACTGAAATTTCAAGAATAAAAAGTGCTCTCAGGAGCTGTGGAACATCAATCACCATGTGCAAGTCTTTTCCTTGTAAACTGGCTCCTTCCATTTTGCGGTGATCAAATCGCCGTGTGTGTGATTGAGTCACTCACAAAGCCTGCTCACACTCCAGTTGTACTTACTTTATTATCAGTGGGTGAATGCCCCTGCTCTTGTGCTCGATATGGGAGGCCTCGTGAAGCAGAGCAATAACTGCAATTTTATTTTGGTATGTATAATTAAAACGTGCATTTTGTGTTTAAACTGTGGTAATGGTTCACGACTTGGGGTAGCAATGCATGCATATCAATGGATCAGGTTCAGTTGAAGATAGTTTTCTAGCAGTTGCCTGCAAAACGGTTCTTTGGTTTGTCTTGTTTTTTTATTATATGTATTTAATATTTGTCATTCATCTGCAGAGTTGCAAGTGCACAGGCAATTGTTCTTCCCCGTTGTTGCTAGTGAGAGTAGCAACATTTTTCAGAGTTTTACCTGTAATACTGTGTTTTGATAATTGTCTGCAGTATTTCTCCTCACTTACATCAAATGTAGCATAGGATCTTTAATTTTTACAGCTTTCTTCATTTATTCAAAATACTTGGCTCCCAAGAATAGTGTTATAAACAAGACAGATACTAAATACTTAGTCAATTTTCATTACACTCCATTTTTTTCCTGGGTCTTATGAAATGTAAAGTGATTTAACAAAAAATCTACTTTCCCCACAATCTTTCATCACTTTAAAATCCCACACATGTACCCCACACAGCTTTTTCAGAGTGTTAACCACATCTCCTTCCTTCTAGGATCGCCCAGCCATGCAGTTATACCAGCCCGGAGCTCGCATTCGAACACATGCGGGATGTACAAGTAAAACCTATGATTGCAGTGGGAAATCCTTTGAAGATGCTCTTGATAAAAAGTATGAGGCAGATAATTCAGCTGGAGGTGGTTCTGAGAAGAGCGAAGAAGCAGAATAAAACAAGCAGGGGGAAAGACTTGTGAAAAGGGATGAACTTAAGGTTCAGTGTCAATACAATAAAATCCTGGGGCTATTTCAGAACTCCACAGGTGACTGCACCAACAAAATTACAATATCTCTGCCTCTCACTTTCTGTAAAATAAATGGAGGAGTGACTGGAGACATGCGAAGTATCTTACAGCAAAGGAATAGAGTTGCTTTTTTACAAAAAGCAGTGCAAACACTATTTGCCTAATTTAAAAGCAGTTCAGTATTTTGTTAGATTTACCTTGAAATAGAAAACCTCTGATTGTTTTGAAGAAGTGTTTATATGAAACTTTTCAGAAGCTATTTCACCTTTTCAAGTCTCAAGGAATGAAACGTGGATTTGCATCAGTTTGAAATCTGAGGCACTTTAAATGTGTTTGGTGCATGATGTGAGGGTGACAGGACCCCTTCCTGCGAATGGCAGCGGCAGGGGCTGCTGCAAGGAGCCACGGTTGGACTTGGTGGGACCAGCCCTGGGAGGAAGCTCTGGAGCCAGTAGAGTTGCTTTGTGGGAGGTGGCCCACAGCTTGCACAGTTGTGAGAAATGTCCGTTGTTGGTATCTGTACCTCATTGTGCTTACATTGTTTTTTCAATTTACTATAGCATCAGATAAGTGTTAGTAAAGCTACAAGTACATTATTAGGGTTTGTCATTTTCTGAGCCACTTTTGCCTTTTTTTGTTTTAATAGATTCTTGTGCTTAAAATGGGAAAAAGTTAATGCAAACCTCAGCACTTAAACAGTATATCTGGTTTTAATAAATTAGCTGTTTTTTTATGGTTTTGACACTGACTTAAAAAAAAAAGTGGTTGTACAGTGATGATTTTTTATATGCTGATGTTTCATATAAGTTGCTCTTGTAGGTTTTGGAAAATGTATGATACCTGAACGTTCTGCAGTTCTATTTGTTAAAAAAACAAACACACATGAATGTCAACTGCAAACTACCATTTTGTAAGGACTAGGCTGGATTCTGCCCTCTTGACTTAGCATATATATATATATATATGTGTGTGTGTGTGTGTATAAGTGTGTGTGTGCGTATATATGTATGTATATACACACATAGCTTCTGTTGGTTTCAATGATAGCTGCGTGTTTATGGAGGGGCAGAACATGTTTGTTTATCTTTCATGGCTGAAAATTTCTCGGTTGTCTGAAACTGAGACCTGCTTTGTCATCAAAGTTAAATAGTAAGATACTAATTTATTTTTACATCCTCTTTGAACATTTTTATTATTTAACATAACATCTAATTGTTCTAGATTCAAAAATTATTTATTGTATTTTCCCAGCTATTAAGCACTAAATAGAATAAAAGCAAAAAGATTTTGACCATGATTTTGAGATGTGATCTTCTGCAGTTTTTTCGTCTACTACTCTAGGAAAATCAAGTACAATGCTGTGCTACTTGGTATTCTTCAGAAGCAGATAAAAATACATTTGAGGAGAATTTTAATATCAAGTTGAGTAAGTGAGCTGCCAACTAAAATTACTTCAAGCCTAAGTAAAACTGCTGCTAGAGAATCATTTGGTTTTAGCTCCATCTGAAGTTTCTCTTGTTTGCCAAGTTTATCCTGACTGCAGAGGAAGGATTTTGTCCTGGCATCCTGGCTGAGCTGGGGCAGAGGCTGGGCAGGGTTAGCACGAGGCAGGCTTGCCCCTCAGTGAAAGAGCCTGGCTTGCTCCAAGGAAGAGGAGACTTGCCAAGAAAGTTCTCCTGCACTAGAGCCAGGCAGAGCTGAGATCTTCACCAGATGAGGTTCTGCTCAAGAGCAAGTATTTCCCACCCGTTTGGATGTGCAGGGGAGACTGGAGGAGAGGGACCCGCAGGGTCCAGAAAAGCAGTGATTTTGCACATGCTCACAAGCTCAAGCTTGGTATCTTTTGGCCAATGGTGGCTTTCAGGCTACTCCCCCACATTTGCCCGAGTGCCTAGATTATAAGCACCTTTTGACAGCATTATAGGTAATTAACTAAACACAGTTTAGTTAGCAGTATTTTTCCACTTGGGGCTTCTTGTTTTCCATCTCTTTTAGTTGCCAGAGTGTGGACGTCAAACCTTGAATCAGTAAAAACTGTTGGGGTTTAAACATCTGTGTCAGGTGAAGCTGCCATGCCCTCACTGATTGGGATTCCTGCAGCCCATTTGTTCACTTATTTTTGCTTTCTTGTGAATTCAGCCTTCTGCATCGGGGGATGCAGAGCCTGGCCTTGGGCTTCTGTATCCACATAGAAGGAATACGCAGGACACTCGGATTCAGACATGGAGAATAAGCTCTTTGGTGTCTGCACCATGGCCACACCCCGAGGCACATCCCGAGGACCCCCCGCTGCCTGATGGCTTGGCTGTGTCGCTTGAGGAACTCTTGGAACAACCTCTTATTCAGCAGGTACTGGCAGCTCTTGCTTCCACATCCGAGGGGGACAGTGGAAGTTTACTTGGCCATCACCAGCAGGGTCTGAGCATTTTTGTGGCCATGCCATACCTGCAACAATACGCAGAATCACAGAATCAGAATAGCTTGAGTTGGAAGGGACCTTAAAGGTCATCTAGTCCAACTCCCCTGCCATGGGCAGGGACATCCCCCACTAGACCAGGTTGCTCAGGGCCCCATCTAACCTGGCCTTGAATGTCTCCAGGGATGGGGAATCCACCACCTTCTTTGGGCAACCTGTTCTAGTGTTTTACCACCATCAGCTTGCCAATAAGCTCAGGTGAGACAGGAGCAGCAAGGCAGCACCAGGAGCCCAGAACACGAGGGAGTGCAGACTGCATGGTCTCCACTAAAGTGTGACCCTGAGGAGAGGAGAAAGGCCTCCTGCCAGCAGAGAAACGCCACTGCTGAGCTTCCCCCTTCTGTGCTGATGGCCAACCTGGACAGTGCCAGCAGGACAGCTCAGTGCCTGTGGGAGCAGGGATGGGGTTTGGGATAGGGGCTTGTACAGCTGTACCTGTAGGGAAGACTGCACCCCCCACCTGACCCAGGGACCAGGGGCCACTGCCTACTGGAAGTGAGCATGTACCTCATGGCACAGGACAAGGGGAAACGGGTTCAAACTAAAGGAGGGTACATTTAGATTGGATGTTAGGAAGAAATCCTTTCCTGTGAGGGTGGTGAGACCCTGGCACAGGTTGCCCAGAGAAGCTGTGGCTGCCCCCTCCCTGGCAGTGTTCAAGGCCAGGTTGGATGGGGCTTTGAGCAAACCTGGTCCGGTGGGAGGTGTCCCTGCCCATGGCAGGGGGGGTGGAACTGGATGGTCTTTAAGGTCCCTTCCAACCCAACTCGTTCTATGATTCTAACATTGCAAAATATGACAGCCAAATAAGCAAGATACATTTCCAAACCCGTGCACCAATCTCTCCTGCACGGGGATACAGCAGGGCTGGACCCTGATCCCCTCGCTGAGGCAGCTGGATGGGAAGAGTTGTCACCTGCTCCATGCTCACGTGTTCTTCTGTGCTTCTCCCAAGGACACCAAATAAACACAGGCTCGGAGCCTGTCTTTGTGCAAACTCAGCGTGGCGTAAGAGCTTTATTGCCACAATAGTAACTTTGTTTTGCAAATTCAGCTTTGCTGAAAGTAGATACAGCATCCCTGCGAAATAGGATTGGGTCTGGTTACATCACAGCTGACTTTGGTGCCATCTGTTTTCTCACTTTTAAAATATAATGCTCTAAATTTAATTAAAAACTTCACCAGCTTGATAGCTCCCCTGAATGTCTGTTACCCTGCTTCTTACTGAGTCTAGAGGTCATCGACATTTAGCAGTATGGAAATCACGCTGTCCGTCACACTGAAATTGGGCTCCAGTCTGTCACAAACTACTGTGCTGGGGGAAACTGATGTGCAACATCCACATTCCATGAAAAACCTGCATTCGTGCCTGTTGCTATTTTAAAGAGAACCTTCTTCAACTCCAAAACACTGTATTCACAACTTCACATGCATTTTTAAAACAAATTCTGCTGCTTATGTTTAAAATTGAATGTCTGGGAGTTGTTTTCAGAGAGCCTGTGGAGGTGGATGTGGCTCACCGCCCCTGATGTGGCGCTGCTCTTCATGCTGCCGGCAGTTTCTCTGCTGGCCTCTATTTGCATCCATTAGTCCTGAATGGCCCAACCAAAGGTGTGAATGTTAACAGGACAAAAACCACTGACCAGGCACAAAATTATATTGAACATCAAAATAAAAGACACTTAAAAAGGAAAAAAAAATTAAATTCATTTAGTACTCCCCCCACCCAAACCTGATGTAACACAGAATGTTAAAAATCAGTGGGATGTGTGACTGGCAAGTTGGAGGTGCTGTTTGAGTCTTAAATGACGAGAGAAGAAACTTAAAATTCTCCAGTGATTATTACTTATTTATAACTGTTTCCTTTGAAAGAAAGGATATGTGAAACAAATGGGAAACCTATTGAGCCTTATCTGATAATTTCCAAGTGTGCTCTGTCTTCTCTGCATCTGCTTTGGCTTTTCATTGATGTTCATCAACTTACTGAAGACTGAAAATGTCACCTTCTTACCAAGAGCTGATTTCTCTCTTAGCAATTTGACTCTCTCCCAAACCTCTTCACTGCTGCATAACTAAAAATTAAATGTTTTCCAGATATATTTCATGATTTACACTTCATTGGGCCACATCCTCATCTCCTGAACAGGTCCCATTTGCATATAGCATCTACAACTATAGAGACTCACTACTGCTACATGTACAAATATTGTAGTATTTTGATTCAAACGGACACAAGCACAAAAGTCACCGAACTGCAGGTGTGAATGCAGTGTTCTTTGCCCAATTCCAGCCAGCAGCCTTGATTAGAAAAATTAAATACTCTCCAAAAGGGTAAAAACTAACTTCAGAGGGGTTTTAGGTACAAAAATGGCATATTGACTCATGGTCAATCCATAATCACCTCCCAGCATGTGCAGAAGGCAGGAGATACAAAAAGATGCAGGAGTGAGAAGCTCTTTTTTTTTGCTCTTTAACAATGTTTGTATATTTTAAAGTAAATTACGAATATTCTGCATAAAACTTGTAGGAATTTTCTTTTTTCTTTTTTTTTTTTTTAAATTGGGATCTCAGATGCTAGCTCATGTGAACAGAGGGAAAAGTAACTCTAGAAAGATCCAGCTGGCCAGACAAAGGCTTTAGATTATCCACAGCATGAAGAACCTGGTCTTTTACTACCAATCTGTGCCCAGGTCTGTCTTGTGCTGATTCCCATCTCTGGTTACCACAGAAATGAGGATGGCTCTACTGAATGAGACTAAAGTTCCACCTCACATCCTTTCTTAACAGGGAACTTGAAGACAAGCACCGATATCTGACATTACCTGCTGGAACTTCTTGCATGTTTTTGACAGCTATTGAAGATCACCAGCATCTAGAAATGACAGCATGTATATAATTAAGTTCTCGGGCATTCAGATGAGAAAATCATAATGCCCCTGACATAAATTAACCATGCACTCCAGCATGTTGTTGCCAAAGACATTCCTCACCCACTCTGTGGTACAAGAAAAGAACAAGACAGAAGAATAAACACAAAATAATCCTCACGTAATCTGATTATCATTCATGAGTCATCATGACTGCAATAAAACTGAGCTAGGAATGTCAATACTTTGGTGCTAGGAGAAAAGAGGTTGGGACTCAGGAGGAGATAATAGATGGGGCCATTGCTGCATACGTGGATGAGAAAGAGGAAGGATGACCTGATGACAGGCTGGATGCTTGCTGCACCTTGCCTTGCAGGGAGGCTGGGGATGACTGTGGTTCAAAACTTGTCTCAAGCACTGGTACAAGAGGTGGGGTGGAGAGCAACCACCTGCCTGGTCCTGCTGGGGAACCCGCAGCCCACATACACACTCATCAGGCAGACCTCCAACAGCCTTCCAGCAGCAAAGAGGGTCTGCAGCTACCACAGCCATTTTTCAGTGGCGTAAAGGGAGAGGAGGGTACTGCTGTTCAAAGTCCTTCCCTTTCACAGAGCAGAAGAGAACAGAAAGAAGACGTGAAGATGCACCAGGTGCTGCACAGCCTCATGTTGCAGGCGCACAGCATACAAAAGCTCTCACTTCCTTGGCTGGTCCTAGCTCCTGGCTCTGGCTCTGGACCCAGCTCATGGAAGGCTCTGTGGGATCAAGGTTTGAATGTGCTGCCCCTGAGCAGGCCGTTCACACAGCCTCAAAGGTATTTTTTGTGCCTTTTTAGCCCTTTTACCAGACATAAATAACAGACATAAATAACAGGACAAATGCTCTGCTGGTGAGGGAGAAAGGACTTGTCAGGGCCCCTGGTGAACCGAAAGGCTCCACAACCCCCTCCCACCCCACTCCAAGGGATTTGGCTGGCTGTGCATTTCCTGGCTTGACCTTGGGCCTCCTCATCTGCCTGTTGGTGAGGGCAGGGCCTCTAGGGCCTCTGCCCACCATGGCTCCCAGCTCCTGGCTCCCCTTCCCTTGCAGAGCAGCTGGCTCTGCAAGCTCCTGCAGCTGCTTCCAAAGAGAGAGGACTCGCTCCACCGACAGCAATGCTGTTTAGTTCGGAGTTGGGTGTTCTGCCTCCCCTCCCCTGAAAAGCTACAACTCAAGATGCTCCATCGAAATGACATGAAACACTCCAGAGAGGTAATTTAGCCCTCCACCCAGGGCAAAATCCAACACAATTAAAAAGAAAACATTACATGTGATTAGCTTAGGGACCCACAGCTGAATAGATTCAGTATTGTTTCCTTCGTTTATAACGCTATACTGCAATACAAACATTAAAGTTGATTGTATATTGAAAATGTTCGAGTTCCTTATTTAAAGATCAAAATACCTAAGAAGCAAACTCTTGTACATATGTTACATAGTGCAGAAATGTATTCAATGGGTACTTCAGACATACCTCCATAGCTACAGTGTTAGGTAACAGATTTAATGCTCCATTCATTACAGTCACTACTGTGTAATAAGAACAAAAAAGCAATTCCAGAAAGCAATTTAGAGGCCTAAAAGAAAGAATGAAATGAAACAAAATAGTTGTCTTGTATAATTATACTCCATGCCTTCAAACTGTTGACATTTTCACTGAGAGAAATTTCACAAGTGATTATGATAATTTTTTACATTTTGCTTAGGCACAAAAGATAATCTAGAACTGCAAACTATATGCAAACGTCTCTCACAATAATATTAACTGAAAGGGGGGAGACTCATGAAATTTTATCACGATTTCATAAATCAAATGAAATCCCTAGATGGTGAAAAGAAAATTCTTACCAAGTTACAAAAAACGTTTATACAGTGAAGTTTAACTATAAGTTTAACTATACAGTATTCAGTAGGGCTGAGACGGCTTCTAACACGTTATTCTCTTTTTGCTAGTGCAATACTTGCTCTGTAACCGCTGATCCAGCAAAAATTCCGTATGGAGTTTCTTCACCTCCTTTGGAAAAATCTTCTCTTCGCTTGCTTGAAAGGAAATCCTCCAAGTACCCCAGATCACCTACAGAAATCAACAGCATGAAAAAAGACTAAAAGTTAACTTAGCTTGGCCAAGAAGAAATGCAGTAAATGGGATACACCTGATTTATTTGGACTGTAATGAAGTGTTTGATTCCATGCTAAATGGACATTATTAGATGTACTATAGAAGCTGGAAATTAATTCCAGAAGTGTGAGCTAGGTGAAAGAGCTGGCAAACCAAAGAAAGACAGAAAACTCAGGATGAAATGACAACCATGGTTGTAGCTGGTTATAGCTGGCTTTGGGTTGCCTTTACATACTGTTTCCATGAATGACCGAGGCAGGAGTCAGCTAATGGTATTTGGAGTAATAAAAACAGGATAAAATGTAATAGTGCAAAATGCAGGTATCACACTTGGGGCTGAGTAGCAAGAGCACTCTAAGCTGAAGACTTGGATGGAGACGACCAGTTATTTTTTAAGTCAGCCATGGGAAAACCATAATCCACACCAGGTCGTGGTACTGTGAAAGCTGGTCACTGTCCTCGAGAGCGTCAGGCAGGGCCTTCCCAGAGACCCAGGGGAAACCTATGCCTGCACAGCATGCCCTCCCGAGGCTTCCCCAGGGGCATCCGAAAAGCTGCTTGCCCCTCCTCAGGAAAGACGCCTTCAAGCTGGAAGGAGGTGGATGAGGACAAAGAGGGAGGGAAGAGCAAGCAAGCTCCTGCTCCCCAGGAACACATCACATAGGAGATGGCTGAAACCAGGGAACAAGGAGGGCAGGTTTGAACTAAAGGACACTCCTGGCACTGGAACAATGAATACATGTCCTGTATATGGAATGATAGATTACTGCTAAATGTTACCTGACACTATGGCTGATCAGGGAGACAGTGCCAGCTCTTTTGAAAATGCTAGTGGTTTTGGCAATTTTTTCTTTATTATTGAAGGTAATTATTGAAGGTATTGAAGTTTATTTTCCCTCTCTATTTGAGAGGGAAGGCAAAAGTGGTTTTGAGGGACTGCTTTTTTTCCCCACAGGGTAAGCCTGGAACCCTCAGTGGCAAATGCTGACAGCTCCTGCATCAAACACATTTATAATGTGGAATGATTTTTTAAGGTGTGTAAGTTGCATTATCAAAAATGATGTAGCTCCTTTTAAGGAGTGAAGCTCTTGGCTCTGAGGTTCTTCTAAAACCATCCTTGTGCCATAAGACATAGAAAAGAAAGCAAATTGCTGCTGCCACCAAACTCTTAGCTATTTAATTTCTTCATGATAGGTGTTTAACTGTGTTATTGAGAATTTTTTTGTGTGTATTGTTCTATGATGCACCGTGGTGCAAACAAAACCCACAAAGGACTGCCAAATGCTGGCAGAGTGGAACTGTCAGAGAACTTCATGCTTGAAAAAGAAATGTAGATTTGTGCTTTCTCTGGAGAAAGGTTTACCGTCAGAATCTTCCTCAGCAGGCAGGAAAGAGCGTTCAATATGCATTAAAGGATTTAAATTATGTCTCTTTTCAAAACATCTTTTTGCATTACTATAAGGCTGTTTGACAGCTTTCCAGGGTGTTGTGCAGTTTTGGCACCTACAGAGATTTTCCTTTCCAGAAGTATAACAGTGCAATAAACTTTTTTTACCTTGCTGGTGTCAGCATCAGTGAATGCTCAGGAAGACACACATGTCCAGACTCATCCTGCCTCCTTACCTTTGTGCTGGTGGTGGTGAAGCGCTGGAAGTCTTTGCTGGGGGGAGGAGACTGGCAGTGGAGCTCATGAAGGGTCTCCTGCAGAAGGGACACCATAGTGCTTGTTCCTCTGAACCTGTAAGCAGAAGAACTAACCCCTGTCTGCCAAGACTGCTCCTATGGAAGCGGTGCTGCAGCTCAGCCTGCTCCCCCATCTTGTCATGGTGATGGTGTTCAAGTACCTGTGCCAGCCTGCTCAAGAGGAATGCACAATGCTTTTGGAAAGCCTATGGCTAGAGCCACAGCCACAGCTATGACCTCTGTTGTAGCAACAATATTCCCCGACTGGCTTGGCAGTAACCCTCCTGTGGCCACTGGGCTAATATGATGGCTACCCCTGCCAAGCTGATGGGTAGCACCAGCATCACTGCAGCAAGGACGGCTCGAAATGCTCTACTGAAGAGAAAGGATTTCCACAGAAGTCTTTTATTTTACATAGCACGGGTGGTTTGTGTTTCTATCAAATGTCTTTAGTTGTTGAGGAGCAGTGGAGGTGAATCCTCTACAGTGGCATCGGGATTTTGAAGGTGGGAGATGGGAGACAATGGAAGAACACAGCTGCCTCTTCATAAGACAGCATGATCTGATTTTCACACAGATGACCAAAGCCTTGAGCCTCCAGACAGGTGAACTTACATACCAACGCCTGCTCACACCAATCTGCTGTTTTGCAGGGCTTAGTCAGTGCCTGCTCCTCAGGTAGAGAGCTCTGCCTAGAGAACGCTCTTGAGAAAGGGATCATCACTCCATCAGTTCAGTGTCTAACAATCACTAAAAAGGAAGGAGCAGTGAATCTATTGCTGGGATCCTACGGGCCTGAGCGGAGGGCAGCAGCCAGAAAAGGCTGGAGGTCGAGTCTCCTTCATTCAGAGCTTACTGACATCCTGATGCTGGAGGATGAGTGAGGTCCCAACCGACTGGGGTGCTGCCTCCCTGCTGACCTGCTGGTCCCGGCAGGGTGTGGAGGTATGCTGCCTACATTGGCTGTATCCCAACAGGGATCCTTCTTCTGCAGGTGGATTGCTGCCAGGAACGTGCAAAGGAAATTTATGAGGCAAACAAAGCTTGCTCCAAAAACCACAAGGAAGATGTTATGCATGAGAAGTTTTAAACAGCTATTTCCAAATTCACAGCAGGTTTTACACATTCACTTTTTGTCTTTTTTGTAGCTCATTTTCCAAAATGTTCTGTAATGTAGACCAAGTCTGACAAAAATACAATTATTCATATTAAGAGTTATATTTTTATGGAAACTTATTCTGAGCCAAATATTCATGGAGATGGCTGAAAGTACTGTCACAGAATTTTCTTGACAGAAGGCATAGTAGGAAACTCCATGTGACAAATGACTTCTCTGAATTTTACCATTAGAAAACATCATTATCTAAAGATGTTTCAAAAGATCAATATGAAACTGTGAGTTCCACATCATTAATTTCCAAGGCCAAAGCTAGTTACGCACAACCTCAGAATGATTTATAGTACCCAGAGGTGAATCAAAATTCTAATTGGAAACCTTTCATAAAAGACAAGTTTCTGAATGTTTGTATTAAATATGCTTTCCAGAGCTGACCAAGAATTCACAAGAACTCTCATTCTCTAAAGAATCATTTTTACACTCATCCATAGTTCAATGATGTTAATTCAAAGGACAAAAAGTCCACTCCTTCTCCTAAGTATTACTTTTGCCCTAGGAGGTTCAGAGTTATGGACAGATTCTCAGCCACTGAAAACCAGCATAAGTCCACTGAAACTAATTCATCCCTGTACTGAAAAACAGTCACTTGCGAAAACTGCAATCAGGAGAATCGCCAGAGGACAAGCAGATTTGGGTAGCAGCATGAAATAACCAGGTGACTACAGAAAGGAGAAAGCTAGGCCAACATTTTTCTAAGTAGTCCTAAGAAGGTTAGGTTCATGCACGTGTCAATTAATGAGCTATGAGAAATGAACAATGGGTGTAACTTTCCTTCCCTGACTATTGGTTTGGGCAAAAGAAGTAAGAAATGGGGAATATGCATTATTTTGAAAGTCCTGCACTTGCTGAACCAATTTGGGTCAGATACTGGTTTGAATTTTTAGTTTAAGCTCTCTCCAAAATGTATTGGTCTTAAAAGTTTTCATCATTTCAGTGCTATAAAATCAGACCTCAACTAAAACATTGCTTTCATTACCATCCATTATTTCTGAGATAAGACCTGCCCTATTAGCTGGTGTCAGGTGAAGACTTTGCAGCCTAGGTTAAAGTGTCTAGCACTTTCTCTCAGGATAACCTGACTCCCCAGACGAACTTGCCTCTGCTCCCTGATGACAGTCATTTCAGTAAAGGGAAGCAAAACGAAAATGAAGAAACTAAACATGGACCTTGGCTCCACCAGGCATGTGGTAAAGCACCACTCTTCTCCTCTGACTGAAAAAGTACCTGGCAATCCAGTATGGTATGAACTTCAGAAACATCGGCCGGCCAGCCAGCACCTGGTTTTGGTGGTTGGAGTTCAACAGTACTGAGAAGAATGCTGAGGGTCTTCAAACCTGCCTGGGACAGATTTGCAGAGGTACTGACGTGTGCCAAGTTTCATGGACCACCTATCAAAGGACTTTAAGATTTGAACAAATATTATCCTTTTCTTTCATTATTTTAATTCACACCTAAGGTTTTTCAGACACTACTTATGCTTCTACATTGTGTGTGTGAGAGGAGGAGCTCTGACTCTAAGAAAAGGCAAGAGGGGGATCACCTTCTTACAGAGGCTCCTTCTCCCCCTCTATGACAGCCCCAAGATTGCCATGCAGTCTTGGTGGAAAGCTACCATCTTGAGACAAAGAAGCGAAAAGAAGCTGTGGTAGTTGATTAAAGCAGCTCAGCAGTGACTGAGACCCCTCCTTGTGCTGCCAGAGTGCTGGGACCTTGCTGGAGCCGGGGTAGCTCTCACCTCACTTGAGCTTTACAGACCTCACTAAAATCTTTCTGAGTCATTCTGTTGCAGTAGTGATATGCAGTGGCACCATCATGTCGTAGAGAGAACAATGCCATAAAAAACCTATACATAACAGTATAGGTTATTCCTTATCAAGATAATACTAACCTGATGAGATGGTTTAATTTCTGTATGTTGGAAAAAATGTCTGTTGTCTTGTAAAGGCCCTTGTGACTGTCTCCTTCTGTGCCCCTTTCTGTGTTCAGCCCTGGTTGCTACATTACAAGGTTGCCACATATAACATACCTATTTTCCACAGCAAATACATTTTTTTCCATCCACATTTTTTTGTACTTATTCTTTAAAGATATTACACATTTCTAATGTGTTTGTGCACCTGTGCTCCTGCTCCCACAAGCTACTCCCAGGCTCACAGAGATAGGCACGCAGTGACTTGTTCTTCTAGACCTCCATTGCATTATACACTTCCACATATGTGCAGCGGGATTTGGCCAGGCTGGAGCGATGGGCTGAGGCCAATTCCATGAGGTTTAACAAGGGTAAGTGCTGGGTCATGCACTTGGGCCACAACAACCCCATGCAGCGCTCCAGGCTTGGGGAAGAGTGGCTGGAAAGCAGCCTGGTGGAAAAGGACCTGGGGGTGTTGGTTGACAGCCGGCTGAACATGAGCCAGCAGTGTGCCCAGGTGGCCAAGAAGGCCAACGGCATCCTGGCCTGTATCAGGAACGGTGTGACCAGCAGGAGTAGGGAGGTGATGGTGCCCCTGTACTCGGCACTCGTGAGACTGCACCTTGAGTGCTGCGTCCAGTTCTGGGCACCGCAGGATGGGAAGGACATTGAGGTGCTGGAGCGAGTCCAGAGAAGGGCAACGAGGCTGGGGAGAGGTCTGGAAAACAAGCCTTATGGGGACCGGCTGAGGGAACTGGGGTTATTTAGCCTGGAGAAGAGGAGACTGAGAGGAGACCTTATTGCCCTCTACAACTGCCCAAAAGGAGGTTGTAGTGAGGCTGGTGTTGGTCTCTTCTCCCAAATTGCTGATGACAGGACAAGAGGAAATGGCCTCAAGTTCCATCAGGGGAAGTTTAGGTTGGATATTAGGAAGAAGTTCTTTACTGAGAGGGTGGTTGGGCACTGGAATGGGCTGCCCAGGGAGGTGGTGGAGTCACTGTCCCTGGGGGTGTTCAAAAAACGGGTTGATGAGGCACTTGAGGCCATGGTCTAATGGTCAGGAATATGATGGGATAAAGGTTGGACTTGATGACCCTGGAGGTCCCTTCCAACCATAATGATTCTATGATTCTATGATATGATATTTATGCACACATATACAGAGGCATAAACACATTTATAATACAAATACTTCAGATTTTCTTTGCAGAGCCCCACCAGCTGAAAAACATTAGTGTCTCCACTATACAAATTGGTATATAGAGACAAGATCCCTGTCCCAAGGAGCAAACCACTCAGAAAATTAAAATGGAAGAGGACACATTCAGAAAATGAAAATGGGAGACAGAAATAGCTAATGCTGGAACTGAGCACACCCCGTTAGTTCAGCTGTACTTTCCTTTCTTTTATTGCATTGTCCTGCACTGAGTTCTGTCCCCAGACACAGCTGGCCAACCTGCATTAGGAGACACCACAGTACACGATTTCCTGACCCATGTGAACCATGCACAGAAGGCCTGAGACCCACTGAAGCCCCCTAGGGCCTCCTAGGAGGCAGAGACCCCTGAGAGCCCCCAGTCAGCTCTGCACTGACCCTTTCCTTCCTTGATATCGTCCCACTTGCTGCCCTGTGCTGGAGGATGAAGATATGCCAGCAAAAACCTCAGGTTCCCCTTTTCTTCCTCTCCAGCAGGTCAAAAGCCACAGACAGCAGATAAACAGTGTTTCAGACTATTTTCCACCCTCACCATATGAAGAGTGAGGCATGTGGGTTGTGTGCCAGGCTGGTTTGAATTTGTTTTTCAGAAACAAGCACCAGAAGGCAGCGACTGCTAGAGCTTCAGCAAGTAAGGGCAGAAAATGGCAATGTGAGATCAGAAGGAAGGTGCACCTAATCTCCCCTCCGGTGAGATATCAGATATTTAGGGCTGAGCCGGACAATCACAGAGGTTTTCCTCCCAGGCTACAGCAATTTCTGTTTCAGACTTACTGAAACAAGATCGTATATTTGTGTTTAATAGTCCTTTATGCATTTTTTCGCATGGGTTAACATAATCACTTTTTGTATCCAAAGAGACCTCAGCAACTGAAATACCCTGTGGCAAGGGGTTCTTACACAGTGCATGGAGAGCCACCCTCTTCTGGTTCAGTCAACTTGTCTCCTACTGGTTTTGTTTGATGTCACCTTGTTCATTCAGTGAATAACTCATCATCTCCTCTGACACCAGTTGCTCCATGTCACAGTCAGCTCCTTTTTGTAAAATGTCCCCACATCTAACTTGCTTATTGACAGTGAACAGTCAGCTGACATCTTCACAGAATTACCTACTAAAATCCCAAGGTTTTTTTTTCCTAAATAAGATCAACACATCAAAGCTGGTTATAATACAACGCTAAGGTTAGGGCTGTATTTTTTATTCCTATTTACATTTGGAATTCTGTGATTTTATCATTCAGTACCTTGACGGCCTGCTGCAGCTCTTCAAACTGACTTCCATTCCTATTACCCTGAACAATATCATGTCATCCATAGACTTTGTCACCTCACCACCCCACCTCCTGTTCCAAATCAGTTTGGAATACCTTGCTAGTGCAGATCCTCCTCCGTTTCAGCACACTGGCCATTTTACTCCTCTTGAGACAAGTTTTTTGTTTCCTGGTGAGACCTTCCCTATTGTCTCATACTAACTTTGCTTCCTCACAAGCCTTTGGTGAGACATCTTATTGAATATCAGTTGTAAATCTAAGTGGACTAACTCAATCCATTTTGCCCACTTGGTTTTTGTATCCTTAAAAGATGCCTACTGATCTTCCTCTCATAAAAGCTACATTGACTCCTTCCTGATATCCTACATAGGCCTGTACTTCTGTCATAGGGTGGGGGTTTTTTAACCTGCCTGGTAAACGTCCATAACAGATCTACTGGTCTGAAATCCCTAGATGCCAGCAAAATTATTTTTAAGAACTGCTCTCAGATTATCGACCTGGCATTTTCCTCATTCCAGACTCAGATTAAAGTCAAAGATAATACCATTCAGTTTGCATTTCAAACATTTCAGTCTTTTTTAGAGGCTCCTGAGTGAATATTACCTGGTCCTGGCAATATGTCCACATATCTAGCCCATACGGAAGCCTATGTACAGATGTCAATGTCATCAGCATGCTACAATTGCATTTACAAAAGCCACAATAAAATTGGTTCAACATAGCTCAAAACAAGTTATGCTGAGAACTAGAAAACACTCTGGAAATTCCTTGCAAAGACAGCATTTTTGACTCCATGCCACAAGTTAGCAGAGCGTACGGCAGTGTTTTGGGTTAAGTATCACAGTATTTTTACTCTGCTCATTTCATTTTCTAAAACCATTCACTATTTGCCGCTGTCGCGCTTTTCTTATGACAAGTTTCTGCAAAAAGAGAATCTAAGAATAATGGAGGATAGGAATAACCAAAAAATTATTAAAGAAAAGGGAAATGGGCCATGACAGTAACAGCTGCATTTCTGTGGAGATTCTTTTGAAATGTTAATATTTTGGTAGCATGTGAGAGTGTTGAATGAATCAGTGAGAGGCACCTACATCCTGCCCTAGGTTTCGTTAACTTTCAGAAGGACATCAACAATAATAGCAGAAGTACCACGAATTTACAGAATTCATGTAAAAACCACCCAGAACTTTTAGAGAGCTAAATATACGTTAATCTCCAGCTGGATGATAATTGACGTGATGTTCCTCCTATAGCTCAGGAAATGTATGCATTTCTGTCATGCTGCTTAGTGCCATCACTGATTTTTTTTCTGCAATGAACCTCCAGCCAATTCCTCAAATTACAGTTTAGGCCTGGAGATCTGAGCTTTGCTGATGAAATCTGCATCTGAGGTACACTGGCCAAAAATAGCAAGACCAGCGCAAGACCAATTATTTGTTCAGGAGTGTAAACAAAGGACTAATAGGAGATAAAAAATGGAGGCACTAAAAATGGACATGGGTTTACCTAATCTCACTGTTTCAGAACCACTGAGAACTGGACATAAGTTTAATTTTTTGGACAATATCTCTTACCTTACCTGGTATAGTAATGTGATATAGGGGTGAATAGGCTGGAGAAGTGTTATCTTTGAGAATATGTAAGTCTAACAGTAACAGCATCAAACCAAATTCCTGCTGGGAGTCATGGGAGAGATACAAGACTACCTAACAGGAGTTTTATTTGTGGCTGTCTCAACTACATATTTATATTATAATATGTCAAAATAAATAATGTGGAGGTCTTGGAACAGGCAGAACTAAACACAGCTACGCAAATAATATAAAGGAGAAAATTGTCTTGGCTTTGAGAGGGCCAAACATTGAGCTTAGTCCAGCTGTGCTTTAGTAACGTCACATGGAATCAAAGAATGTTTGGCACAGAAGAGCCTCTCCTAGCATCATACTGACTGTAGCAGAAACCAGGAAGATTGAACAAGCCCCAGGAACCGGTCCAGCGTAGCCCAGCACAACCCAGCACTGGTGTTAAATAACATTTATCTAATGGCCTGAAAATTGTATGGCATTGACAAAGGATCCACGACTACTTTCCTGGATTAAACACAATTTTTTCAAGTGTCGCTGAAAATGGCTAATGGGGGTTGATGGGAAACAACAAATTATAATTTAGGAAGAGGTTTATAATTTAATAAAATAATTTAATATAAGGAAGAGATATCTTGGGAGAAGTTGGACCACAGAAAGACCATAAAGACATGCTAGTATTTTAATAGTCATGTTACATAAAATAAGGTGGTTTAGAAAAAAAGCCTTTTTCAGCTGTAAACTGTAAATTAGTTTAACCTGATGTTACACCTTTAGCCTACAGAAAGGAAAAGACTCTGCTCCAAACCAACACACTCTTATTTCAGTGCCTTTACAAGGCTGTCTGTCTGGAGTATGTAAGTTCTTCTTATAGTTAACAGAGATCTCGATTTGATGTATTCATCTAACCAGAAGCAACCAGAGACACCTGAATCGCTCTGGGGTTTCTGCCTGGCCTCCAGCAAGCATTCAGCAAGCATCAGATGCCTCAGATACCCTGGGGCACTTCAAAGACCTGAATTGCTCTGGGGTTTCTGCCCGGCCTCCAGCAAGCATTCCAGGAGGAGCAGGTTCTCCATGTCACACTCACTTGACCTATCAAGATGTCTCAGTGCACCCTGGAGTACTTCAAAGAGCACTCATTCTTCATACTTAGCCAACCATCACCAGTATGGTCAGTAAAGCCCAGGAGCTATGTAGATTACCCTGGAGATGCACTGACTGAGGGAATAAGACCAGTGGCTGGATGAGGCTGCTGGAGGGAAATCCATTTTAGCTGGATAACAAGGCAAGACCAAGAGCATGCCCTCTTGAGAAGCACTGCAGAGCTTGCTGTCTTCATCCCCTGCAGAGTCAGGGGCAGTAGCTGTAAGAAATGGGATGCATAGATGTTGCAAGGGGTTCCAGTGCTTTGGAACACCCACTGGTGTTCTGCCACGTGTGGGAAGGATTCTTGCCCTCAAGGCCAATCAGGCCACGGGCCTTTTGCCACTTGGAAGCTGCTGAGATGGCTCCAGACTGAGGAAGAATAGAGTTTGGGCAGCTCCTGGGAAGTGTGACCAGCCTGTGGGATGAGGCAGGATTTGCTCACATGGTCTGGGGTCAGGAAGGAATTTCCTCCCAGGGCAGATTGGCACCAGTCCCTGGGGGATTTTTGCCTTCCTCTATAGCATTGAGCATTACCACTTGTCAGGGCTCCTCTGGCCCATTTGGGCTACATTACTCCCTGCTGCTCATGCACCATGAAGATGGCCTCTCACACCCTATAGCTGGGAGGATGAAGGCTCTTTTCTCCCCCAAGGTGGGCTAGCAAGTGTCTCCAGAGGTTTTTTGCCTTCCTCTGCAGCATCAAGCACAAACCCTTGCCAGGGCTCCTTTGGGCCATTTTGGCTAGGTTCTTGCTTCTCATGCTCCACAAAGATGGCCCTCGTGTCCTGCATCCGAGGGAAAGAAGCTTTCCAGACTCAAATTCTGTTCCCACTTGTAACCATTTGTGATATGTGTCCTTCAAAGTGTTTTTGGAGCTGAAAACCCCCTGGCATTTCAGGCAAACAAGTCTCATTGTTACCCATCTCACGGTGAGCAGAGGGAATGGAACAGAACAGAATCATTACACTAGGTTATGCCTAGAGTTACACATGACAAAGCATGACCTAGGTCTGAGGGCTCCATCCAGGGGAGCAGCTCTTTGCAGCGCAGGTCCCCAGCCCATCCAGGAGACAGGGGCAGAGACAGGCATGCCCACAGCATCGCTCAGGCAAGGACTGAAGGTTCCAGGCTGAGCTGAGACACCTCCCTGGGCCCTTGCCAGGATACGGTGGGGGTCCCAGGGGAGGCCAGTCCCATCAACCAAGGCATATGAGCACCCTCAGGACCCTGGCAGAAGTAGATGTGCACTGCTCATACGCTCTCCTGTAGACATTGATGGTTGGCCACTTTGGAGACAGAATATTGGGCCAGATGGACCTTTGCTCTGACAGAGTACTCTTGTTCTCAGGCTTTTTTATTATGTTTTTCCAAGGGAAGCAGCTCAGGCATTTCTAAAAACGAGAGGGGAAAAAAATCCACAGGGAAATGAACAGGTATTGTTCACCTCAAAAAGATTTGCAACCATTTATTTGTGGAGCGTGTCCTGCTTCCGACCGAGGGCTTGATGTTTGAGCCTCTCTAGTGCCAGAGGTGTGGGATTTTGCCATCCTGTGGAAATCCAGCTAAACGGGACACACACAAAAA
This sequence comes from Aegotheles bennettii, assembly GCA_013398125.1. NCBI lineage: Eukaryota > Metazoa > Chordata > Aves > Caprimulgiformes > Aegothelidae > Aegotheles > Aegotheles bennettii. Next base: position 5,494 of record VZRW01009489.1, on the reverse strand, counting down.
AGACTTTCCAAAACTGTGCTTCACACACGCTTTTTATGGATTTGGTCAGATGGTCAAATTATGTCGGGATGATCCACAGCTCTCACCCCCATCAGAAGGCACACGCCTCCTTCCCACAATGTGACAGAGCCGATGCCTGGGCTGGGGCAGGGTCACCCACTCCATCCCTTCTTGTTAGCGCAGGGCTGGGAAGAAATGTCATCAGAGAATCCGTCCTCATGTACTGCCAGGGAAAGGAAGGGGTAGGAATAGCAATACAGAATAGACTAGAATTGAATCATTTCAGTTGGAAGGGACCTACCATGATCACCCAGTCCAACTGCCTGACCACTTCAGGGCTGACCAAAAGCTAAAGCACGTTGTTAAGGGCATTGTCCAAATGCCTCTTAAACACTGACAGGCTTGGGGCATCGACCACCTCTCCAGACAGCCTGTTCAGTGTTTGATCACCCTCTCGGTTAAGAAATGCTTCCTCATGTCCAGTCTGAACTCTCCTGGTGCAGCTTGGAACCATTCCCACACATCCCATCACTGGATCGCAGGGTGCAGAGCTCAGCACCCTCCCCACAGGAGCCGTGAGGTGGCCCCTGGGCCTCCTCGGGACCAGACGAGCAGCGCCCCTGAGCACCCACCGAGACACCCTGAGCTGAGCCTTGCCCCGGGACCCGCTCGGCTGAACGCCGTGACAGGGTCTCCCCTTCCCCGGGACCCTCCCCGGCCCCGCACTGTGATGAAGCCACGGCGCCCCGGTGCAGGGCGCCCCCGGGCCGTACCCGCAGGGACGCCCCTCGCCTCTCCCCTGCTCCCCCCGCC
>VZRW01009488.1:130462-149924 GCA_013398125.1 Aegotheles bennettii | reverse complement strand
GGTTGTCCAGCTGTGTGCTGGACATTTTGTCCAGGAGGATACTGTGAGAGACAGTACCACAAGCTTTGCTGAAGTCTGTGAGTATTACATCCACTGTCTTCCCTTGGTCGACTAGGTGGGTTATCTTGTCATAGAAGGAAATCAAGTTTGACGAGCAGGACTTTCCCCTCATGAAGCCATGCTGGCTCTGACTGATGATAGCATTGTCCTGCAGGTGTTTTTTAGTGCTTCCCAGATCGATCTTTTCCATAATTTTACTGGGCACTGAAGTCAGACTGACTGGCCTTTCTTCTGTTACTTCTTTTCTGTTTTTCTGGTAAATGCGTATTGCAAGATGTAATTTTCAAACCAAGGTAGTTCTCAGAAGGCATTGTTTTGTAGGGGACAGATAAAAGGTTGATACAATGGAATATGTTGGTTTTCTTTCAAGGAGTCTGTCAATTCAGCACAAGACTTAAAAAGTCTTGGCAATTAAAATGCACAATTTACCTCCAGGGTCATTTTGAATACTGGGAATGCTGGCAATTGTATCCACGGGAGTTGGTTTCCAGTGGTAAGTGGTAACTGTTTCTGCTGGCAAGCTGCCTGGAAGGTGGGCAATGACTTCTGAATCACAGAAGCACTTCTGGTCATGGCAGCCTTAGGAGCTGCCTTGTTCTGCAAACCAGCCTGTCAGTGCATTCTGTTCTGCCCCATGAATAGGAAGGTCCTTCCTTCCTCAATTGCTTTGCTTTTAATCCCAAATTTTAGTTGTTCAAACCTTGCACTTGCTTGGTGCACATCTTAAGAGCTTTTAACCCTTTTGGCAGGTGAAAGAGAAGATAGTTGCTTAAATTAGCACTTTTTGTCTTTAAGGCTCTCTAGATTTTAGATTTCAAATTAATGGGAAAGTTAGAATTTTTAGAATTAATGTCCCTCAGTTAGGATATCTCTGCCACCTGGTTTGCACAGTTAAAAAGATGTCAATATTGCAATAGCTTCTTCCCCCCCCTAGTCTGACTAGTTCTCTTGGGTAGAACATCTCCAGGTATTTTATGACAAAGCAAAGCCATGAATAAAACCAAGGGTCTGCAGAGCACTTTACCTGGTTTGCAGCTCCCTGAAGAAGGCCCTGTACTTGCACTGAGCTTCTACTGAACCTTGGCATCCTCTGCAAGTCTAGAAATCTGACATCACGACAGGTTTGTATGCAGGGAGCACCTTTCAGCAGCCCTTCTGAAGTTTCCTTGTGAAGGGAGGTGCTGTAAACTGTTTTACAGCTTCGGAAAGTTTCCTGATTTGTTTTTTTTTAACTTAGTCATGACAGGTCCATTACTGCACAGTGGCAGGCCTGGAAAACGGAGCCTGGACTTCCCAGTTATTTGAATTGCTGGATAGCTTTGTCTGATGGGAATTGATCCATCATACTTTGAGAGATGGTGCTTTGGGATGGCTGAAATACCAGGCTCTTCCTAAGGAGTGAATTGCCAAACAGCACATCTAACAAAGGTTAAGGGTTGCTCTGCAGCAGGGCAAGTTTTACTTTTCCCTCCATGTTCCAGTTGGAAGACATTGAAAGCTATCAAGTTACCCTGGATCTAAACATGGGCAGTTAGCTAATTAATATCAGTTTTATTGTTGGCAGCATTTTTTATATATTTACAAATATTTTTAAATTTATAGGGTAATTTTTGATTATCTGAAAGTGTAAGATGAGCCATAGTGCTTACAGGCATGAAATCCTTCTTCAAGTATTCAAGCTTCATCTCAGTTTTCAGTCATAAATTCCAATCTTGCCATACCAAGAAAAACAGGAGGCTAAAGTCCATCGGAAGCAGTAGGTGAAGTACTCTAATGGTAGTACCTTTGCTGCTGAAAACCTATCCCTTACTTCCACATCACATTTCTAGTCATGAGGCTTTAATATGTCTGTGTCCACCAGAAGGAACTCTAGTTCCTCCAGTTCTTTGCTTTGTAGCCACATGTGCTTGCCACTTCTTAACTTCTGGTTTTGGTGAGCTAAACAGATAATCCTTCTGAAGTGACTACTGTAAAGGCTCTGAGCCCTGCTTATTTCCCATCACCCTCTGCAGTTTTTTTAACATCTGCTTTTTCATAGGACACAGCACTATGCTCTGAAAACCACTTTTCTGACAATGGCTAGAATTTGGATGAAATGACACACATTTTTGCCTGCTTCCAGGAAGACTGCTTTCAAGGTGTTTTCTTTATCTTTGTTGTTTTCTCATCATAGCTTGCATAAACTGGGATCTTCTTAGGAGTCTGGGCTTTTTTTGTGGCTTCTAATGACATATTAAATAGTTCAGGCTTGGGAACACATTCTTGAACAAACTGAATTAAAATATATGCAATCATTAATGATTTTTCAGTTACAGTCATATTGTAGGACCTACTAGTTAGCCTAGTTTAATCTCTTTAATGTGTCACGTAGTTTCAGAATCAGTTTAGTTTCCTAGTCAATGTGTCATGTACTAGCCAACTCTAATGTATTACAGAGCTTTTAGTAAATCGCATCAACACTATTGCTTTAAAATAAGTCAGTTCCACTGTTTTTCCCAGGATTGATGGCACAGAAGATTTGATTACTTTGGAAAGCACTTTGGAAATATTGGTGAGGGGCTGGCATTTTTCCAATCCTCTGCAGCTTTCCTGGTTTTCAAAGTCTTATTAAAAATTGATATTGATGGATGAAAAGCTTGCTTTTCAGCTTTCACAGTATGGAACAGTCCCTCGAGGACAGGTTGCATAGTCAACAGCTGTGAAGGGGGAGACCTCTGCTCTGCGGCTTAGGAGAGTTAAATTACCCATCCCTGCCCCCAAGTAGGAGACAGGGTCAGAGGTTGAAGCAAAGGTAGATGGCTTTCATGAAATCTCATTGCCAGTGAGCACTGAACACCCTGGTGTGACCAGAAAGAGACCAGATATCTAGGTAGCTCCCTTCTAAACAGAAAAACACAGAAAGGTCTGAAAGTGCAAAATTCAGTTTCTTATTCTCTGTGGGGTTGGCCAAAGAATGTAAGGCCCAGCCCTTGACAGTTGCATGGATGGGAAGGATGTCAACTCATGTACTGCCTTGTACTGTTGCAGCTGCAGTTCTCTCCTCTGATCTCTGGCCTTGGTTTGCAGTCTCGGCTCCTGCGCGTTTGCTGTGCCTTCAACAGCGTGTTCGCTGGGACGGAAAGTGCTCAAGTGGTGGCCCTGTCACATAGCGTGCTCCGAGTTATGTAATCGAATATTTCATGGGGTTTTAAAACTACCAGGGCAGAGAAGAGAAAGCACTAAATGAAATGCCTGTGGAGGACAACAATGAATTAGGTCATCTATTAAATTTTTCATCTCTTGAGTCTGCTCAAGCCCAGCAGCATATACAAAACAGTATAAATCTGAGAATTCATGGCCTTAAAATGACTAAGTAATGGATGAAGAGACCATTAGGAGGTAGATATACAAGGAGCTATCACAGATATTCCTTTCCCCCTTTTTTTTCTTTTTAAATGCACCAGAAGGACTTCTGTAGGCAAAGCTGGTTCTGAGTCCACCTCAGGTTTATCAACCTCCTTTCATGTCAAGCTGAACATGAATCATTTGCTGAAAGGGAGCTAGCTTGTAGCAGGGTGGATAACACAGCATGGATGAAAGACATTTGACAAAGTCTGGTGCAACTCAGAGACGAGCAAAAAGATTTTATTTAGTAAAGGATAAATCTGCACAAATCAGACAAGAAGAAAAGTCTGATTTTAACTTCCCTTCCCTCCCCTCTCCCCCCACCGCACTGATACAATCAAAATCTAAACTACTGCACATGGGCATAGCTCCCTTGCTATCACTGAAGGTGTGCTGAGTCATGCCAGCAGAAAATATGATCCTTGTGCTTTATAGTAGGTTTGCTAGTTTTTAGTGATTTTTCCCTTGTTTTTATTGGGTCAAGTTATTTTCTCAGGATGCTATTGAACTATTTGATAGGCTAATATATACTAATGACAGGGTGACAATATTCTGCTACCCGCCTTCTCTTCCCTGACTTTTCATCCTATTGTCCTCTCTTTGAAACTTTTTATCAGCACTTGAACAGGGAACAGGAGAAATTATTTTGCACACTCAGCCTGTTAGCATCATGATGCAGAACTGGGAGAAAAAGGTTTTGCTTCTGTTTTGTGATTAAAGAGGCACGCGATGGGTAGTAATTTCTGTTACTTTCATTTAACGGAGGGAAGAAGTCCCCTCTGTATTTCTATCTGGCACTGGGATGTTGGTGCAGTTTGGGTTGATGCAGACTAGGTGGAGTAAAACTGAGCCTGCAGGGTGAACAGCGCAAGGCTGAGGAAACATGCATGAAAACAGACTGCAGATGGGCGAGATAAACAGGATCCCCAGGCTGTGACTGAGTAGGCAGGCCTCTTTAAAGGCTCTTAGCAACGCCCCTGCTTTGACCCTCCTCATATGTGAGGAAAATCAAATCAATACACTGCTCTTCACGATGCTGCAGCAGCAGCAGGGCCTTGTGGCAGCCTTCATCTCTTAAATTCATCAACGCTCTTCAGCTTGCTGATCTCTGGATATCCATCCCTGCATCTCTGCTGAGGGAAGCCTGACTGCATCTTTAATCGGATTGTTTGAGCTCCATGTACAACCTTCTTCTTATTAGCAGGTATTAGGTAGGCAATTTTAAAGTGCTTTTGGCTTTGCAGACAGCTTTAGCATTGATCTGAGAACTCCATTGTATTCTCTGTAAACATAGCAGAGGCTTCTCTGTAAAACCTACTCTGTTTTAAATCTTGCTTTTCTTCTGTTTTTGTGGTTGGGCGAGGGGGATTTCTGTTTTTTCCTTCTTTTTTTTTTTTAAAAAAAAGAAGTATTGTAGCCGATTTGTGCTTTTGGAAAAGGATATTCCCTCGTTGATCCCTCCCCTGCTCTGCAGAGCAGCTATAACTGGTGCATACAGTTACTTTCAGTGTTGATGAACATCTGTTCAACTGTCTAACGTATAGGGCAGGCTGCTCACTCTTTTATTCTCTAATTTTCTGGTGCATACTTCAAAGCTGCAGATCAGGACTTTACCCATTAAGTAAGTTCTGCTTTCGTTCCAGAGATGGCTAACAGGGGACCAAGCTATGGCTTAAGCCGAGAAGTTCAGGAAAAGATTGAACAGAAATATGACCCGGAATTAGAGTCTAGGCTGGTGAACTGGATTATTGTACAGTGTGGAGAACAGATAGAGCACCCTCCTCCTGGAAGGCAACATTTTCAGACCTGGTTGATGGATGGAACGGTAAGTGTTTTGTCCAATTATATACTTGCATGGGTTTACATGCACAGTGTCCTTATTTTCTGTCTTCATCTAGCTGAATTGGTCAGAGCTCATGTCCAGTGCATAAATATCTATCTTAGCATCTGGCTTGTTTTCTTTTGACCGGGAATCTTAATGTCAGAAGATTCTGCTAGTGCACTGGCATTAGCACAGTACTTATGATTCTTATGAGTCATGCATGTTATATATGAGTATGACTCATTCCTTCATCATCTTTTCTCATACAGTAAAACAAGATCAGTTTTAAAATCAGATGTATACTTTTGTCTTTAAGAAATCATCAGTGTTGACAGAGAAAGGTGAAGAGATACAGAAAATGTGAAGGATGGGATTGTGTCATAACTGTTTTCTTCTTGGGAATAATTCTGTAGCTAAACCATTGTATTCCATTGGTTTATTGAACAACAGGCAGATGCTGCTGTTTGCAGTAGGCTGTAAGTATACGCTAATCATTGAATCTCTGCCAAAGTGACTTCAACAATATTTCAATTGACATTGCTTATTTTTTTGGCTCGGGCATGTAGTTTCTTCTCTGCCAGTTGTTATATAACCCTTACCACTGATTGCTTTGTTGTTTCTAGCAGATTAGGATTTATATGGTCAGGCTATTGCCATCAGTTAATGAAAGATTTAATGTATTTCTAATATAGTTTGTTTATTATCAATTCACTTCTTTGTTTTTAATTGGAGAAATTATGTCCCTGACAGAAACTGGCCAGGTCAAAAAGCATTTTGCAGCATCAGTTCATGTGCAGAAATTGCTTTCTGGTTTGGTGACTGCTTTCTAATTTTGTTTCTGTATTTATCTCTCAGCTGTTATGCAAGTTAATAAACAGTTTACATCCAAAGGGAAATGAGCCCATTGCAAAGATCTCTGAATCAAAAATGGCTTTCAAGCAGATGGAACAAATTTCTCAGTTCTTAAAAGCTGCTGAAATCTACGGAGTAAGAACAACAGATATTTTCCAGACAGTGGATTTATGGGAAGGTAAAAATAATAAACTGGAAGCCAGTTTGCAGTCTTCATTTTACTTTGCTTTGTTGTGTTATAATGGTGCATTTTGTCTAAGGCATATTCTCTAATGAAATTATCTTTTGTTTCTGTTTGCCTTACCTCATTACCATGTTCTTCCAGTGGTGCATTATCTCCTCTGAGGGATTTATATTGCCCTGAGGACATAACGGAGCCTTTACAAGCTCATGTGTTATCCAAAAGCCTATAATTCCAATAGAAATCCACAGACCTAATAAAACAAATGTTCTTTATGCTAATTATTTCCATGTAAATAGCTTCTAATAGCAAATATGGAAAACCTTTATTTTTATTTTCTGCTGACAAGATTTTATTGCAGTTTCCAAATTGTAAGCAAAGCTTAAATTAGAGCTACAAAGTACATTCCCAGGAACATATATGCCTCTGTGGAGCTCATGAGGGCTCAGTTATGACTAGCTAGAAGCAAAACTCACTGCTAACACCATGTTAGCTGAGCATCTCTAAGGATACAGTCTTTTTAGAGAGGTCACTATGGCAACAGCAAAAATATTGAGAGTACCCCTGTGATTTTGCAGTAACTCAGGTGAAGGCTATCTCCATCCCATGCTCGAAGTGGAAAGTGTATGTTCTAGTTCCTAAGGAGCTGAGTCATTTGTGAGGCTGGTTTTGCCCACTTCTGTGGTGATGCATCTCTTCCTGGTGCTCTAACCAAATACACAGTGTATCCTGCATCTCCATGGACAAGGTGATGCAAAATGCTTTGTGTGAGAGCTCAGAACAAGGACAGCTTCAGTATAGTGAAAGGGTCAAAAATCTGCCTTGAGAATGGAACAGTGGAAAGAGGAAAGCAACCCATTGAGAAAATGGTTTGGGTAGGAACAGCCATGGAGTGAAAAAGTGGGGTCTGTTCTCACAGGCTGTCAGAATATGTGGAAGAGATCACTCCTCTGAAGGGCAGTTAGAGGAATGAGAGACTAGGAAGCTCTTTCTAGATTCGTGAGAAGGGAAGGGTATACTTAGAGCTGGAGTTACTGGGGTTTGTAATGTTCTCAGCGTGTCAGGTTGGCTTGACAAATCCTACCTTTGGGCAAAGGGCAGGATTGTTTCTTCCAGTTCAGTCTTTAGTGTTTCACCCAATTTACCTTTAAATGTCTGAAATGAAGGGATTTTCACTTCCCTCCCCTCCCCCCTGCCTCAGCCTAGCAGGCTGCTGAAAGAGAAGCTCCATCTATCTTGTAAGGAATGATAATAGCTCATTTCAGATGCTGTTCTTTGCAGTCTTTTGCATCTCGTAATGGCCTCACACCATGCAAATGAAAGTACGGTGCATTGATGATGTACCTTACGATGAAAAGGACTTGCTTTGAAGACAAAAAGCTACTAATGATGGTGGCTCTCTCCTCATTTCTCTCTTTCACTGATTACCCTTTCTCAACAGATGTAAGGAAAAAAGCTGGTAATTTCCAGAGGACAGGAAGTCAAAACACAATTCACAGCCTAGGAAGGAGACATACAAGACTTTTCTCCACTGTTATTTTAGGACTTCCCAAAGCTAATCAGTGTTTCCTCATTTTCCCACTCCCTTTTCATCCCTCCTGCTGCTCATTTCAGTGCTGAGCTGAAACAGTATGTCTCTCCAGCAATGGGTCACTGCAAGCTTTTTGTGTCTAACCTTAACTCTGACCTCTAGCATCTGTGCTCCTTCAGGGCTGAATCGTTTGAACGTGGATGCATTAGCTGGACAGAAAGGACAGTCTCTTTTTTACTATTTCATAATTACAGCATCCTACACTTCATGCCATAACCTCATTAGAAAGAGAGACGTCCATACATGTTTATAGGGAAAGAAAAGTATGTGTGACTGAAAAACAGCTTTTCTCTGGCACTAATTGTTTTCCAAGAGCTTTTGCTTTGAAATCCTTAGTAATGATTAATGGAAATGTTTTAGGATGCAATCTGCTGTCGGCTGTCTCAAACTCTCAGTCCATCTGGTGCATTTTTCTTCAACTCTGCAACTTCTTGGTCCAGGAAAAACATCACCTCTCTTTCAGTTCTTTCTTACACAAGTATACTGTGCTGAGCAGCTTCTCCGAATCCATGCCCAAGATATTGTTCACTGTTCTTTACAAATACCTCCCCAGTATATTTCCAGGCAAGCAAGAGGCAGCTGTACCTGTGGGTACTTCTTAAGCCTTTACAAAAAAAGTGTTTCAGGAATACTGTGCAGAGCAGCTCCTCTTTGGGTTTGAACCTTACCCTTTCTGGACCTGGAGAAGAAAGCCTTGCAGACAGGTTTCTCCCAAAGAGAAAGACTTACCATAAGAAGTGATCAGAGGCCCCTTCCTCCTTGCAGAGGCAGTGCCAAGATCTCTATGAGGCTGTGCTATTCAAATCACGCTGCAGAGGACACTGAAGATGCAGAACTGCCGTCGGCGTGGGTCCCTGCAGCATGATTCAGGGAGGCTGAAGTCAAGGGCCAGGCAAATGAGCAAGTACTGAAGCTGAGGGAGGGCACTGACTGCAACTTTCTGCCATGCCAGAGTCAAGCCTGGCTTCAGAGAATGCATATTATTCCGTCTGTCAGGTGGCTGCAGTGTTAGGTGACTTTCTCAGTGGAAATTGAAAATTTTTCACAGCCCTTTTTCTGCTGACCACTGAGCCCTTGCTAGAAGGTGGCAAATGTCACAAGACCATAGGGATTTGGGGTCTTCGCTCACCCACAGCACCCCTCATATGCAGCAGGGAGGGCTGTGGCCATGGCTTTGTTTTGTCAGGTGGCACTCGGCTCCCACTCGGTCTGTTTTTCCCTTGCAGCGTCTCCCACTCGCCAGTGACAAATAAAGCAGAGCTGAGGGCAGAGCGTGGGGGTGGCTGCCAGATGGCTCCACGAGGCCCATCATCATATTTTGCTACCCGTCTTTTGTTTCTTTTCCTTTTTTTCTGCTCGTGATGTCGTTATTCAGCTCATTCACTTTTAAATCCTTCTTCACATCCCTCTTCATCCCAGTCAGTTATCGCATCCCTTGTTACATGGGAGGCATCCCAAGGACGTTGCATGTGGCATCTGTTACAGCATATGGTACATCTGCTGCTTTGGGGAGCTCTGAGTGTTTCTGCCTCCATGTGTGCCTGTGTATGTGTGCTTGTGGGATGTCAGCTCTTCAGCTGCCCTCTGAAGCAAGGACCCCGTCTGATGCAATTTGCGTTAACAAACACAGTAAAATGAGGATTCTGGATGGCTGACAATTTATTTTCCCAGCCAAACGGTACCCCGCAGATAGGATTGCTATGAACTTTAATAGGCTGTATGACAGCCACAGTTGGAAACTGGTAGATGTTTCCAGCTTTAGGGTGTCTTCCTCACCTCAGCCAGTATGTTGCACATTTAGGTTTGGATGAACCAAAGCCCTGAACTGCATCTGCCTATAATCAGGGTGGTGTATAGCATAAACACAGAATGTGCAGCTCTCACTTCCTTCTACACTCCAGATGGTTTGCAGTGATTTTCATTAATATTGGTCCACTGGAGGTATTTCTGAAATCTGTTATCATTGTTATGTCTCTCGTATCTCATGTTTTTATGAATTACCTGTTTTCTCATGCGAAGGATTTACAGTCAAAATCAGATCTGTTAACCAGATAAATTATTTTAGGAAAGAGGAAGAACTGGAACAGAAAGAAAGGGAGGGGAGTCATAGAAACACTTACAGAAGGATTTCAGAAGAAGGGAGAGGCAAAAGGCAGATTTCCAACATCTTCCTGCGTCACATAATTGGAAATATGTGCTGCAACTCATTTTTGCTTAAAAGTTTTCCAAAAGTTAACATGTCTGGATTGGGTAGTGAGTTAGAGTCTGTCTGCCTCTGATGTCTTTATGTTCCCTGTCCTTTTTATACCAAGTGACAAAAGTGCAACGGAAGAACCAAGAAAAAAAGAGCAATCTTAATTTTTTAAACATTTCTGTGTCTCCCTTGATTGTTTTGTTTTTTTTTTATTGTGGTGTTGTTTTATTTTAATTCACTGGAGGAATCAGCAAAAGATGTTGGCTGAAAAGGAAAACTGATTTATTATCCTCATTTCGGAAGGAGAGACAGGGGGAGGGGATACCATTTTTAAAATGGAAACCTCTACTGAAAATGAGCCTTATATTTCAAAGATGTCAGGTGCCCTCTTGGAAACCTGGTGAATTTTCAGCTAGATGGAAGGTGTGCCTCTAAGCAAGTGATAGGTCATTTTAGCCTTCCCAATAAAGATGGGATAGATTATCTCCTGAGCAGCTTTTTTCTCTCTGTTGTTTATGGAGGGAACCTAAAGAACTAGTAATGACCAGATATGTAACTTTTGCTTGGCCAAAGATTAGATGAGCCCTGACTTTTTGAAATGAGGAATGAAGTGAGATAACACAGGGACAAAGTGGAAGAATAGTGGCAGGATGGGACTATTCAGGTCGATGGCAGGACCTGAAGGTATGAAACTGCAGAGCACTGATTTTTGGCAGCCTGGGAAAGGAAGCCAGTAGGAAGGATTTGGGAGGTGATTTGATGGTTAAATTGGGAAGGAGGGATACAAATTATCTGCACAGGAGCTCTCCAGGACTGCTGTGAGCTCTGTTAGCACAGGAACTGTCTGGAAATGCCAGGGTTTAAATGGTGGGATCAGTCTTACCAGTTTATGGGTGAAGAAACTGAGCCATGGCACTGTTATTTAACACTGTTCTTCAGCCCTGTTTTGCTGAGCATATTGCCGTTCTATGCATGCCAAAGTGATCTCTTCTTAGGAGAAGATTTTGCCGAAAGGATTACCTAGAAGGACTTAAAATAGTATGGGGAAAGGCAATAAAATAGCCAGAGGCCTGGAAACCTGGAAATGTCTGAATTGTTCAGTCTCACTATAACGCTGTCCCTTTGATGACTTTTAATAAGCTCTTGGCTGTCAGTACCTCCATTTCAGCAACAGTAAAATAGCATTCATAATGCTATTAGTGCACTTTTTCCCGGGAGCTGTGGGAGTTAGTTAATACATTGGATAAGACTATCAGTGTGCCAAGCTATTTGTTGTGCAAGGATTTCTTGTATTAATTTCACTGTCTGGCTTTCTAGGAAAGGACATGGCAGCAGTGCAGAGAACCTTAATGGCTCTAGGCAGTTTGGCAGTCACCAAGGACGACGGCTGCTACAAAGGCGATCCATCCTGGTTTCACAGGTAAAGTCCAAAGCACAGCTGCTCCTAGCTGTCTTCCCTGGGCAGCTGGTAATATCATCTGCCTTTAGGCTTTAGGGTAATGTATTGGGAAAGGAAGGGAAGAATCTTTCCAAAGTTTCCTTGTGATGGAGAGATTTTCTCTCTGGAGTCTGGAAGAGCGAAGCAAAGACCCAAAGAGGCAACATTTTCTACCCTTCACTGGTTCTCAGCTTTGTCAGTTGCTAGGCCCATGTCTTACCATCTCTTGTGGGCCTAAAGCTACACCAGGTCTGCTGGGGAGGAACCCTATGGGAGGAGTTGTGTAGCGCAGCCTTTTGTCATGTAGCCCCACCACGCCACCTTATATGTCCCTCCTGGCCTGGAGCTGCCAGGAGGCAGCAGTACTGGTACAAGGACTGAGGAGTGCATTGCCCATGGCTTCAGCTCTGATTTCTTCCTGGAGATGTCTCTTTTGAGCTAGGCTGTTACAGGCTGTGTTGATGTGGACATGTGTGTGCATGTGTGGGGACTCTGCTGGATGGTTGGCTTTTGGTAGTGTACACAGGGAGGAGAGCAGCACCCTGCCCCAGACACCTCCATAGCATAACCATCTTGTGGCATATCCATCTTGTGGCATGAGCAACAAGAGCAACAATATTTAGGAAATTCAGCCACCAGTTTTGATAGCATTCAACTATTAAGCAGCTTCAGCTAATCCTCTATATCCATTTATAAAGAAATGGGAACAAAAATGGCAGCAGCCATGGAGATATGTGTGTCCTAGGAGTAGCTGGCAGGAAAAGTATACTTTTGCCTGACATCAGATAACAGACAAAAAGACTTAGGAAGACAAGGCTGTCATGGATGTCTGCAAATCCCCATGTAGTGACCTCTTTACCGAGCAAAGAGCAGGCATGAAGTCTTTCCATTGTTCATCAAAAATGATTTCACTTCCTAGTCATCTTTTTTCTTGGGAGTCCCAGTTATCTGTGAGGAATTCTCTGTCTTTGGTAGCTCTCTCTTTGCTCTAAAACTCCATTTGTTTTGGCTAGGGAGGCTGAGAAGCAGGCACAGGAAGAAAAGGAAATTCTCCCACAGTTATCCCTCCTGCCCCACAGGCATATTATTGACATGAGATTCTGCCACCTAAGAGTGTTTCTTACGCTGAAATGTCTGAGGCATGTTAGCAAAAAGAGTGCTGGATGCTTGTCTTTGGTTTTCTTGAATTTTGTGATGTCTAGTTGAAGCTCAGCATGAAGTAAACTTCATTTGTTTTTTTTTTTAAACCTTGTGCTGATTTAACTGAGGCTAAGGGAGACATGAATTTTAGGTGAATAAGTGCAAACTGCTATGCATTCTTTATATGAAATTAGTTTAAATTAACTTAATATAGTGCACAAATAGATTTGTATTTATGGAATATAACTGGGTTTAAAATTGGGTTCAAATCCACTTACATACTTTAATATAAACCAGACATGAAATCACTATGACCCAGACAGGCTTATTTGTTTTATGTAACTAAAACAAAGTCCTACGTGGAAAAATTAATTTTCATCTGAGCTCTTAATTGTGGGTGGGAGCAGCTTTCATTGGCATAAATGAAGATGTGATCACCTCCCTTCTCCCCTATCTGTCTGTCCTGCCTGGACAGTCAATCCATATCTACTGCAGCCCCTGAAATACCATTTTATAGCCACTGCCTTAAGGAAAGCTCATGTTACTTCTATGCAGAAATAACACATTGCAGATCAGGGGCTGTTTTCTGAGCAGTTTACCCATCCCTTCAGGCAGATCAAGCCCCCTCACTGCCACCCAGTGTTAGTCATGAGTCAGGGCTTTCAGGCTGATCGTTAATCACCTTAAATTGAAAGAAGTCAAGATTAAATGGAATGAGAGTATTCATGCAGGGATCTGCAGTGATTTATATACCCCCACAATTTAGCTAAGCTGTTTAACTTTCTGTCGCCAGTGTCTCACATACCCAGCCCCACCAGGCCTGATTCCCCGTTCCTTGTGTGCCCTAGCAAGGTGCATGGATCCGTGGCTGTTTGTTCTCCTGTGGTCTGGCAAACATGAGCACTGGTGCAAAGTTGGCACAAAAAATTAACAGACCTTATGGGCTCAGTTTGTGGTAAGGGTGATGCCAGGTGATGGCAGAACTTGACACAGTGTGAGACACCGAGAGGAATAGACTTGCCCTCAGTTCTTTTCCTACAGTCTCAGCTAGGCCATTTCACCAACCTAAAAGCAAAACGTAAGTCCATCTTGTTATCTGCAAGACCACCACATAGTAAATGTGGTGATTATGATAGTAAAAATAACATTGTATGATCCAAACTGTGTATGTGATCAACATTTATTAGCATATCCAGGCTTCCCTTTAGTCTCTCCTTTTATTTCTTCTTTGCAGTTCTCATTTTTCTTTCTATTCAGAGTTACTTTCCCACTTTCTGTGGAGTTACTCCATAACACAGCTGAAAATGTGAGGAAGGAAGAGAAAAAAATAATAGAATGTGTTCCTGGGATTTTAATTAAAATAAAGCCAGACACAGCGAACCTGAGATTCAATTAGGTAATAGGAGTAGTTCTCAAAACATCCTCTGGTGGACATCCTGGCAGCAGTTCAGTACCCATGTAAGTATTCTGGAAAAGAAATTAAGCAGCAGTGAGAGTGGGTTGCTTTCCGAGGTACCCACAGCTCTGTGTGCTTTCTGGCAAGAGCTGTGGGATCTGAGAGCCTGTGGTGGGCTTCTGCAAGTCCTCTTACTAGTCTATACATTAACACTGGAGACTCATTCTGAAACATGACAGGTCAGCGTTCGTTTCTTGTGGATCTTTCTCACTTTCCTGCTTTGCTGGGCTTTCATGCTGATATGAGTAGTTCTCCTGCAATGTCCTGAACACCCTGAGCCTAGCTAAGGGTTTAAGTGCTTTTCTGGACTCGAGCCATGGTGCTCAACACAGTACAGGATCAGACCCTCACAGAGGGAATCATGTTGATGGTTTTCAATCACAGCAGGCATCTAATCTAGCATTCTCATCTAGTGGTGGGCTGGGAGAAGAGGGGGATTGTAATGTGATGCCGTATTGCAGGGTAACCTGATCCCAGAACAAATAGACACAGCAGGGAGAAAGATTGTGCCTGGGTGGGAGTAGAGTCTGGTGGGTTGAAAACCTCCCTCAGCCTGGGGCTCTGCCGACTCACATGGCTTATTTGATAGCAGCAGGCTGATCCTTCTCCCTTAAAAATTACTTGTTTTCCCCACCTCATATAAATGCAAGATTAATCCAAGATGAACATTTTCTCACAAGGCAGCAGAGTACAAACTTTTCTGCTTCTCCTTAGCCTCCACTTGGGTGCTCAGTGCTCTTTTCAGGGAAGGGAGACTCCTTTTAAACACCAACAAAGGTTCATTGGTCCAAAGGGCTTTTGAGACCGCGAAGCCTGAACAAAAGTGGTCAGTATGTTTTGACAGAAGATAAGAGACTGTCATACAGTTACGACACAGGTGCCAAGCTCAGAGTCTATTGCTTAGAAGAAAGAGATCTGGACATGGCAACAGAGCAGTTGTTCTGTCCTGAGGGCAATCATCATCTGCTCTGAGAAAATGAGCAGGTCACTTCTCTGTCCCATTGTATCTCTGGGTACATTCAGCTCTTATTTACCCCACAGAGTTAAATTCTACCAATTGGTACTGATGCTCTAGGTAGGTGTCAACTTGTATCACAGCACAGGTAAGTGTCTCATTGATCAGATCCCATGGCCTACAGCTGTTAAGAGCTATAAGGCTTAAGACAAATTAGCCCTACTAGGTGTGTTATATACATCACTATATAAATATTTTACCTGTCATAGCTGCTGGGGAAGTCCCTTGGGGTTCTGGAATAAGTGGTACAGTGACAGTCTGAAGTGTTGTGGGTTTGACTAGCACATTACTTCTAACTGCAGGAAAGCTGTTAGCCCAGCCACTGTTGTCCAGCCCACGGGATGGTGTAAATGCAATATTGCATTACAGAGGACACGTCTGTTAACATGAGCCAATTTCAGTTTGCATTTCGTGGTCCTCTGGGCATACACAGAATGATGGTATATGTACATGTTGTTTTTTTGTGTGTATCTGGACAGGAAAGCACAGCAGAATCGACGAGGATTTTCAGAAGAGCAGCTTCGTCAGGGACAGAACGTAATAGGCCTTCAGATGGGCAGCAACAAAGGAGCATCACAGTCGGGTATGACAGGCTATGGGATGCCAAGGCAGATTATCTAAAAGCATCTCTGTCTGTAGAGAACACACTCCTGCAGCATGATCTGTTGAAAAAAAATGAAAAAGATAAAAAAAGCTCATTAGTTCTCTTTCTGCCTGATTTTTAATAGTTAGTGCTCTCTGAGGTTTGGGGTATTTTTGGTTTGATTTGTTTTATTTGCAGCTGCAAGAGTTCATCTAGGAACTTGGGTTTTCGTGGTGGTGTGTGTCAGTTCACAGCACGTACGCACTGCTGCCTCCTACTTTTCACTTCTGAACTATGCAAAGACAATTATCCTGTATTAATTTATTTGCAAAGTGTTATCTTCCATATTTGTCTCACACCGCACTTGTATTTCAACCAGTAACCTCGTTCTTCAATTCAGTGATGATATTGTTTGACCTAAGAATAAAGACAAATTAAAGACACCTCTTAGACTCGTTATTTAAAGGAGGTAAGATCAATTAAAATCAACAGCTACACAGTACAGTGCTGAGGAGTTAAATGTTTTGAATGATCGACCTGTCTCATCTGTAACCTAGAGCCCTCTCTGACCAACTGCTTGCTATAGTGTTACATGTTCCATTTAGTGTTTGTCTAGAGGCATATGCAATGTATTTTTCTAAAAAGAAGAAAAAAGATGTATTATCCATTGAGTCTGATTCATGTAGTCCCACCTAATGTAGCTCAGATTTCCCTCGACCCAGTGTGCAGTTTACTGCAGCCAACAGACTCGTGGATTGAGCTAAAATCAGTTTGATAGGGAAAGCAAAAGCTGTGTGTGAAAACAAAGCAAAATAAGGAATTAATTCACGTTGTCATGCAGACATTTAGCCACTTGCTGGAAAGCAGGGCCTCCGCATGCGTGATGGCTACTTGTTATCACAGACATGCCCCCTTCCTCCTCCTTTTCCTTGAGCTTTTGTTGCTGACCATGACACCATATGTGTAGAATATCCCTCTGGTCAGTTGGGCTCAGCCATCCTGGCTGTGACCCCTCCCAGCTTCTTGCCCAGCTGTGGGACAGAATAGGAAAGGGAGAAGACCTTGACACTGTGCAGGCACTGTTTAGCAGTAGCAACCACACTGGTCTGTTATCAGCACTGCTTCAGTCACCAATCCAAAGCACAGCACTGCTGGGGAGAAGGTTAACTCTAGCCCAGTCAGACCCCTAGCAGCAGTTGTCTCTCCAAACTCGGGGAGTTCTTCACCATGAAAGGCCAATCTGTCAGACAGAGGTGAGAACAGGCTTTACCTTGTCACGGTCAATACTGCATCAAACAAAACACTGCAAAACAGGGTGTGTTTAAAATGCAAAGAAAGAAGTAAAAGAAAAGTGCTAGAATGCTTCTGACTGAAAATGCCCACAGTTCATATAATCTATTGTGTTCACCTTTGATGGGCTGTAAATGCAGCTGGTAGTTCATGTTGGGACAGTCTGCTGGAGAGTCAATAGAACTGCTTGCTGACATGGTCATCAGGTGTTCAAGAGGCATCTGGATATGGTGCTGGGTGACACGGTTTAGTGGTGATGTGGGTAGGTGGGTGGACTGGATGATCTTGAAGGTCTCTTCCAACCTTGATGATTCTATGATTCCATTCTATCCAGCCACAGAAGCTTACCAGAGTGGTTCACCTGCCAGCCAGCACGGGTTGCCTCGCAGCTGTGTGGCACATGTGCTTGGGGGATGCACACTGTTTCTCTGCAGGGTTTTCTCCCTGTTGTTAACTAGATCTGCCGGCTTCACTTGCAAAGCCCAATCGCTTCTTCTTCCCTACAGGCAAGTAGGAAGGAAAACATGATAATTATTTTTTTTTAATTCATGACAGACTTCCAAGAAGTCATGAAAATGTAATATCTGGGCAGGTACTAAATGAAGGGTGATCTGCTCTGACAGCTGCCTGAGTGCCTACATACATGGGTAGGGGTGACTTCTGTCTGAGTCTGAACCTAGTGACACATGGTGGCAGCTAGTTGTCCACTAAGTAGCCCTGGAGCCAGTGACACACACAGACTGATGTGGCTTCGAAAGTTTCTACCACTGAGTAAACTGAGGGGACAACTCCTTCAGCTCAGAAGAAGCTCTATCCTCATTGTCAGGAGAAGGATTTGGGTAACTCCTCCCCACTTCAGACAAGCTTTGCTGAAGCACTGTGGAGCACAGCAAGTGAGAAGTGATGTAAAGATCACCTTAAATGCTTGGGGCTGAGGGGATCTATAGCAGCTGCTACTGAAAAGGTCCTGCCTCCACTTGTACCTCCTCTTATACCTGCAAGGGCATCTTGGCTCCTCCGCTGTGCTCTTGGCAAGCTCTTTTTTTGTGTTTACTACCTGTTTAGAGCTATTTTTCTGTTACTTAGGTGAATTAGCATAGCAGAGGATCAGATGACCACGCCAGATGGTGCATCTGGTGTAGGAGGTCACCTTTCAGCTGTGGTGGGATGTCAGTGCAAAGTACAACACATAACTTCCCCCTAGATATTACAATAGGAGTAAACTGAAGAGAATAGCAGTCTTTCATACTAAAAGCAAATAAGTTGATGAAGAAAATCTGGGCTGATGGCAAGACAAATGATTGCCACCATAAATTTCAACTCTGTGAATGTGAGCATCAGCTGTTTTCTTCTATAGAAACTAGAAAATCACAATCACAGCAGGCAAAATGGCTGGATCAGAGAAGCTGGAAGAACTGCCTTGAAGGCAAGACATCTGGGACGTCACAACCTGACCCCTCTGCCCCCCACTACCTGCACTGGGGACACAGCCTGCAGGAGCTGGACCTGAGCTTGATGACCTGGGTCCTCCCCCTCCCTTTGGTTGCAGAATTGCCATTCCGTATGTCCTCTCTAGAAACAGAATTTTTAAGTGCCACATGCCAATTGCATTCCCAGGGTATGTTACTTTCTGTATCCCTGATGCTATGCTGTGGTGTCACCTGCCCTGCTTCTCTGTCAAATTTTCTCCCTGACCTTGCATCCAGTGGAGGGGACCTGGGCAAATTCATGTCTTAGCCATTAGCATGACTAACTCAGAAGAGCAAACAGACCTACTGGTCAGAGCAGCAGTCCATCTAGCCCAGCACTCTGCCTCTGGCAGCATCAAAAGAAGGGACTACAAAAGAGAGACCACTTGAGCCCAGCCGCTTTCTGCAGTCCCTGCCCTTCCTTCTCCATCAGCATCTGTCATTGTTGCAATAGGGTGCACCCCAGCAGAAGAAAGACCATGCCCCAATTAAATGTTCTTTTAATAATTGAATAATAATTCCATAATTTGTAATTCCATAATTAAATGTGCTTTCATTAGTTTAGGCATTCTAACAGCCTCATTGAAGTTATAGAAAATAACATGTGCTTGCACAGCCAAAAAAAAAAAAAAAGGTGATAATTAATTTTAACAAACTGTATCAGCAAAAACAGCTGAGCACTCCAGGAAAGAAAATCTATACCCCGTGAGTGCAGACAGGGGACCTGGTTAGTGTGAGAACAACAGCAAAAAAAACCTGATTCCCCAGGATCTTTTTTTGGTAAGCCCTCCCCAAGCTCACAACACATTCTTTGATAATCACAGAATCACAGAATCACAGAATCACAGAATCTAAGGGGTTGGAAGGGACCTCGAAAGATCATCTAGTCCACCCCCCCTGCCAGAGCAGGGCCACCTACAGTACATCACACAGGAACGCATCCAGGCGGGTTTTGAATATCTCCAGTGAAGGAGACTCCACAACCTC
>VZRW01009488.1:14204-130434 GCA_013398125.1 Aegotheles bennettii | reverse complement strand
ATCTTTTTTTTTTTTTTTTTTTTTTTACCCAGTTACCTGGCTTTTACTGTAAACCATCAAACTAATCTAGCTGTTAATATCTGACAGTAGATGCTGCAAATTATACTTTATTGTGGTTTAATCTTATCTTTCCGTATTCCCATATGATAGACATAGAAACATTAATGCAAATATTAATTAAACATTTACACACTCTGGCCTACTAATGTGCTCCTATTAAAACATCCTTACTACTAATTTTACAAACATCTTAAGCCAAGAAATAATTTAATACAGTACCAGGCTAGTTTAGTAACCAAGTTGTTCTTATATTAACAATAAAACATTGTATGTTTGCTTCTACTGCATCAAGAACATTTACGCCTGTCTCCCAGAAGCCTAATTAAATTATATGACAACCTTCTGCATTCTTGCTACTTAAAGCCTTGATGTACATTAGAACAGAGACATTCAGTACATCTTTAAACGTGTACTGAAGGGTGTGGTGTGGGTAAGTGCTTAGGGAAGGGGGTTTGGGTGTGTTTCCTCCTCCAGGTATTGGGCTCTCTAATGCTCAGGGGGGGGTCCCTTCCACAGATGAAGACCAGCATCTCACTTAAGGCTGTGGACTCAGTTTGGCATCAAGTATGAGCTAAGGTAAGACCCCTCACACATTGCCTATAGCCCTTCTAAAAGCCTGACTGTAACTTTGTCAACTATCCCAGTTTGAAACCAAAAAAATAATTCTGTGAGAAAGTGATTTAAATATCCCCCCTCCCCAACACCTGTACCAGAGAAAGCCCCATCATAGCAGGCTGGACCAGAAACACCTTAAACATCGCTGCCTTGGTGATTCAGTTTGCCATACTTGTATAAATGTAAATGACATTTATCTGCCTTCACGAAGGTTTTGTGAGCAGGACCTCATTATGGACAACTGTTTAGTAGCTGCTCAATATTAAGGTGGCATCTAATGGCCTTCTGAAATGATGCTGCATAGGTGTGTGAGTGAGGAAGACCCCCAGACATGAGAGTAGTATCGAAGTTTATCCCCAATTATAAGGAGAGCAGAAGGAAAATAAGACGACCAGAAAGCCAATATAAGTTCAGCCAGTTCAGTTAAGCTGGAGCTTGAGGACTATTAGGCTGACATAACATGACATGTTTCAAATAAGAACTAACGAGGGTGAACGGCATGGAGAGGCTTCACTCTTCAGCAAATTTGCCCACAGCATCACTTTGTGACACTGAACAGCATCCCTGGTGCTCAGCAGGGCTGGGAGGGGAAGGTGCTGCTGGCAGCAATGGGCGCCAGCCGGCCCTTCCCTTCTGCCTGTGAGCTGACAGCAGGGGCTGTTCCCACTCCAACCACAGCACATTCCGACCAAGCTGACTTGTTTTACTAACTGCTTAGGCCAAAACAGAGCCGCCAGGGAGGAAGGGTGAGGACTCAGGACATTTCTGTTTTCATTTCTATGGCTGTAATCAATTGCATTTGGCTCTGGCTGTGATGTTTGGCTTCACCGTTTCTCTTGTATGAGTGCAGGGCTAATACTCACTTAACAGTGCTGGCTTGAACAGCTCGGGCATTAGTAGGATCAGTGATATGGGAATGTCTCCTAACTAGAAATAAGCTTTAAATATCTTGAGAAGGGAAGCAAGCCTCTTTAGATGAAAGAAATTCAGCCGTTGACCCTGAGGCCCTTCTGCAACTGCCATGGTAGTTCCTGAGCCAGGGAGTGAGGAGCCACAAGAGCTGCAGATGAGTATCTGTACACAGAACCCCCTCCAGCTATTTTGTCTTCTATAAACTCAAAAAGAAACATAAAAGCCAATTTTGTAATGAACACATAAACTATTACGGCAAACAATCTATGACACCCAAAATTTAAGGCGATCTCCAAATAGGCAGGGAGAGGAACAGACAATTTTGTCAGCAGCATGTTTTGTGCACAGTATGCTCCTGTCTGGAAACACAAGTTTTCTTTCTCTGTGGGGCATGGTGTCCTGCAGCAAAGGCAAGTGACATGGGTGTGAAGACAGCACAAGTGGCTGCTAGGAAAACCCGTGCAGGCAGCCACCTCTCCCCACCCTACAAACAGATTTGCCTATTTAAACTTAGCTGAGGTTGTTCTTCCTACCTGAATCTCCCAAATAAAACCACCACAGTTCTGTGACAAAGCTCAAGCAACAGAAAACTGTGAGGTAAAATGGGAGGGGGGTTGGTGGTAGTGGTGAAAAAAAGTTATTAACTATTACTATAGGGGGGAAATCACAGCCTTGAATGGGAAGGAAATTTTTCTGCTCTCATCTTGCAGCGTTCATGTGACAGCACAATGCATGATGCTGTGACATTCAAGTAAAGTTATAGTGCCATTTCTCAGATGCAGAAATACATTTGTCTGTAGACCTATTGGATTTATAGAGGAAATTAGAGACGTGGCCTTTCTCTCTAATGAAATTTCTGTTAAATGACTCCCTTTGGTAGAAACGTTACTCCGTTATTGGGCAGGAGTAAATCCTATGCTCTAGTGAGTCAGTGTTCTGCAGACCACGTGGCAGGTTCAGTGCTCATATCTAGGTTCAGAAGAAGCGATGTGCAGACATGCAAGAGTGGGCTCTGCTCTGCTGTGGTCTGAAGATCTGCAGGGCCAGGCTTGCCTGGCAAGGGGAGAGGCAGGGCTAGAGGGCAGGAGCAGGCACCTCCAGGCACGTGGCTTGCAGGGGCCTGAAGCAGCACCACACATCTGAGACTGATGACTTCTAAGAAATGGCATGCATTATCACTTTATCAATAGACATGTGAGGTGGAAGAAAGCTTTTGTGTTTGCATAAAAATCAGCTAAATGTTCTGTTTGTCTCATTTCTCATTGAGGCACAGAAAAAGAGAAGGACCAAAATGAGCAGGGATTGTTTTTAGGGAGCAGGTTTTGCATTATTGTCATTATGACTCAACACTTCATTCTGTATTAGCTCCCACACATAATGTAGATGGGAGGGTAGCTCTGCTGCTTCCAGCTCCTTCCAATGCGCAACCCAAGAGATGTTGTTTTGACCAGGTTCTTAAAGAGGCTGGAGCGCCTCCCCCCATGAATGTCCCCTAACATTCCCAAAGCTGCTGAGCACTGGGCCTGGGCTTTGTGAGTTTTGCTCTTGGTAAAAAAGGGGGACAAAACCACTTCCCCGTCTCAGAGGAAAACAGACATAAATGCGGGTCTGGCTTTAAAGTGCTTGGATACCATGGTGACATTGGTTCTCCAAGTGAATAGAAAAAGCTTTTGATGCAAGGAGGAAAAATCAATACTTCAAGTAGCAGTTTGGAAGGCGTAAGTAGGATAGCAAGGGAAGCTGTGCATGTACCAGGAGCAATCATCATCTTCTGACATCTTCTGAAGAGACCTTTTCCCCTGATCTGCCATGATCAGTTCAGATGAATCAAGCACTGTGTCACAGTTGTGGCAGTGGTGTTAAATCAAAGAGGGGATTTTGGAATATGGTTAATTGTTGGACTTCATAACCTTAAGGGTCTTTTCCAATGTAAATGATCCTATGATTCTATGAGGATGGGCTGCAGCTGGGTCCTCACACAAGTAACAGCTGGAGAAGGTTTTGCTACTGGAAAACCAGCATCTGAGCTGTCGTTAGGTGGATTTGGTTGCTAGATTGCATGAAGGAACTGCAGAGGAAGATTCAGACCTTGCCTGGGGAAAGATAAGGTGAGGTCAACAAACCTCAGGCTTATGTGCATAAGCTGAAGTGCACTTTGCTTTCCTGTTGTGGGAACTTTTGCTTTGAGGCAGTGTCCCTAAAGTGGTTCAGCATTGGCAGGAGCTGCTGGGAATGTAGCAAAACTATAAATCCTTCTTGGCTGTTTGTTATTAGTGTGTTTTATTGCTGGATGTTGATGGAGCTGTTATTAACCAGGTTATTAACCAGGGGCAGTGTGGCCACAGCTGAAAGTGAACCATGTAGGAGTGCAGCTGTATGAAGGGATCTGTCTCCTGAGTGCATGTGGTCCTTGCAGGGGCTGCTGGGAGCAGAGGACAGCAGGATCACTTGGGAAAACCTCATGGCTAAGAATTGCTGACTGCCACCATGAAGGTCAATGTAGTGAGTTTTAAGGAACAGACCTGCAGTTCCTAAGTCCTGGGAATTATTTCTTGGACTCTTACACACTCAATTTTGTTCTGTACCATTTGTATTGGAGATTGACTCTTTAGGATTTCTTAGTGTAATTAAAAAGTATTTCTGCTCGGGTCTCAAAAAGAGACCCACTAAAATCCTCACGTGTGTTTGGGAAGAGATTTACTTAGCCCTGGAGGTCCTGCTTAAAAACAGAAGTTACTTTCTTTCCCTGCCGTGAATTGTTGAATTATGTGAATCCTTCCCCCAGAAGCTTTACCACAATATGAGCTGTTTTATGAGGTGCCGAATACAGTGGCTGCAACAGAGGTGATTTCTGTGTGTGTGTGTTAATAAGTCAAGGTATTGCCTTAACCTTTCAAGAGAAAATACAAAGAGAAGTGTTATGTGAAGGTGATTTCTGTGGTAGGTTTCTATGTTTTCTGGATGTGAGACATCTGTAACCAGCTGAGTCAAAGTAAATAGAAAAAAAAGAGAGTAGCACATTTGTAGTATAATTGGATATTTTTTCTTTTTTTCCTATTACTCCTCTTTTTTTTTCTTTTTATATACTTGGTGTAGGATGAGGATCAAAAGCAAAATTGTTGTTTACATCCAGATTCAGCAGTCTCTGTATTCTGTAAAATGAATCCATGAATGATTAAACAGATTTTGTGCTGTTTGCTTTTTAAGTGGGAGTTGTGAAATAAAAGCCAGCCATAGTACTGCCGTGTCACTGAAGCAGGCTGCACGGGTGAACCTGGCTTTGGCAGAATATGTTCTGTATTTAAAATGTCTGTCTCCGTGTAATGTGATGAGTCCCTTAAGAACTACCTTCTGCAGTTGCTCTGTGAATGGCACTCCCACTGGAGTCAAGTACATCCTGGCAAATTGGATTATTAGCTGGAGATAAACGGGCCCAGGGAGCACTTAACTGAAGGAGTGATGATGCTCATGCCCTTCAACTAAGTATAAACCAGAGGAAGAAGGTTTCAGTTCTGAACATTGCCTGCTTACTTTAAGAGGCCATGTACTAGCTATAATGGGATGAATCATAAACTTTAGCATTCATCTGGAATGAATCTTTCATTTTGAAGACAATAGATTTCAGAAAATTTTACCTTCTTCATGGTAATTTTGAAATAAAAGGAGCTTTGTGTTTAGGACAATCTTCTTGAAATGATGTTGTTAGTTTAATATGTACTGTAGGCAGAACATGTGTGATTAAGTCCAGCTGACAACAGTTAGTGTTCTCTAAACTTCAAAACCTTTCCTTGCAATGATATTTTTAGAGCATCAGAATCAGAAAATGGAGGATGGAAACAGCTGGATTACTATGCCATGGTGGGGAGATCAGAGTCCCTGTCAGAGCACTGTGTGGTCCACAAAGTCAGCAAGGATCTGAACTGCAAGGATCTGAACTGCAGTGGCCACAAATAGCATCGTTGGGGATGACGTGTGCAACACCTCATAATGAGCAGAGAAAACTAAGATTGTTTTTTATTTTCATTCCTGGATTCCTTGTTTAAATCTGAAATCTGAGGGGAGCACAGTCTGCTAAAAAGAAAAATTGAAAGCAAACATTTCCTACCTGCTACTGACTTGCCTCATATACAGGTCTTTAGGAGAAAAATGCAAATTAGACAGTAAATTAATTAGAGGAATAAATGGATTTGAAGTTGTCTTTCCAGTGAGCAGGCTTGAAATAACCCTTGAAATATAAGGAAAGATGGACAAAATAAAAAATGCTCTCAGGTAAAAAAAGACCAGAGTAGAGGGGATCCCTAGGAGGGAAACAAGCTGCTCTACTAGTAAAAGAAGGAACCTCCTCATTTGGGAGGAGATGAATGACCTCTACAAATGAAAACATAATCCAGTCAGAATTAATATCATCAATTCCTCTCCTGTCATTGCAATTTGCCAGGGATCTCGAATTTTAGTTGCCCCTTTTGTTAATGTTTGTATATTGTCAGGTAATATTGCTAATTTAAACCTTTATATAGCAAGTGAAGGTGAGAGTCCTGTCTTCTTGGCTGGGAATGAGGGAAGGCAGATCTTCATTCACATCAGTGGGCAGTTGTTCACAGCGGAGACCGGTAATGTACACTACTTAAAGACAGCTGGCATTTGCTTGTTTACTTGGCCATCTAAAAATAAGACTGAATGCACAGCAAAATGCACATGCTCTCTCCAGAACCTCACCTCTGCTCAGGCAAGGCTGCTGCACTGGGATAAGCTGTTCCCATGTCCGGTGGGACCTACTGTTCTGAAGAAATAAAAGACAGTGTTCCTGCTGAAGTGATTTTATTCCGAGATGGATGAGTGTGTATCCATCAAAAGGAAATCAGGACCTTCAAAAGAACAAGATTTTTTTTTAAACTATTTTGCTCCTTGGAGTGAGGAAAATTAACTCCAAAAATAGCTCTTATAGAACACTACTTGTGAGCTGAGCTCTTGTAACTACACTTAGTCCTTTAAGATAAAGGCTGTGGCTATTGCCGTTTGCTTGGCATTTTACAGAATGAATCATGCTTCCTCCCTCGGGATTCATTACAAATGCAAAGCACTTCTGGGGCTTATTGTGGTGTCTGGGAGTCCTTTAAAATCCTCAGGAGGAGGGCTGCACTGAAAATGCAACATATTATGAAGACTCGTTGAAAAACACAATTTCTATAACCAGTTTAAACCCCAGGAATCATGTTCTACATAAAGTCTTTCCTGCCCTCCTCCCGTCCCCAAGAAACACAGGGAAATTTGAGTATAAATCTATTCTTAAAAATTTTACTAGAGAAAGGTTAGAGAAATTAGGCTGCACAAGATCCTAAGCTATGTGAGGAAGGGTCCAGACTGTCCACATAAAAGTGTAGGCATTTTTTGTCTTGTTTGTATTGTTATGTGGCCATGGCGATAGAAGCTCTTAGGAGGGTGGCTTGGCCAGCATCTCAGATGATCCTAAATTAGCTCTCACCTCCTTTTGACTTGGCAAAATACCACAAAGAATCCATCTCGTCTGTTGAAATAAATCCACTACAAGTCTGGACAGGCAAAAGGTAGGAAGATGACTGGCCAAAGTGGAAGTGGATATAGGGAGCTCCCTGTGTCTGAAGGTCAAGGCACACCAGACGTTCAGCTCTGCTCTGTTACACAGAGGAAGCACAGGGTCTTGGCAGGTTCTGACATTACTGTACACAAAGGATATAGTGTGGGGATCTTAGCCAGTGCTTTCCAGACAACAAAGGATACTGAAATTTCACTTCAGTAAGCAAATGCAACTTCTGTGACCAGCTATCTTTTCTAGGCACTGTACTCATATAGAATCAACTAGGTTGGAAAAGACCTTCAAGATCATCAGGTCAAACCATTTCCCCCAGACTGCCAAGTCTATCATTAAACCATATCACTAAGGGCCTCATCTATATGTTTTTGGAACACTTCCAGAGACGGTGACTCCACCACCACCCTGGGAAGCTATTTCCAATGCCTGACACCCCTTCTGATGAAGAAATTTTTCCTAACATCCTGTCTAAACCTCCTATGGCACAGTTTGAGGTCATTACCTCTTGTTCTGTCACTTGTCACTTGGGAGAAGAGATCAGCCACCTCCCTGCTACATCCTTCTTTCAGGGAATTGTAGAGAGTGATAAGGTGCCCCCTGAGCCTTCTCTTCTTCAGACTAAACCACCCCAGATCCCTCAGCTGCTCCTCATCAGACCTGTGCTCCAGGCCATTCACCAGCTTTGTTGCCCTTCTCTGCTCCAGCAGCTCAATGTCCTTCTTGTAGAGCGGGGCCCAGAACTGAACACAGTATTTGAGGTGCAGCCTCACCAGTGCTGAGTACAGGGGGACAATCACTGCCCTGTTCCTGCTGACCACACTATTCATGATACAGGCCAGGCTCCTGTTGGCCTTCATGGCCACCTGAGCACACTGCTGGCTCATATCTAGTTGGCTGTCAATCAACACCCCCAGGTCCCTTTCTGCTGGGCAGCTTTCCAGCCACTCTGCCCCAAGCCTGTATCGGTGCCTGGGGTTGTTGTGGCCCAAGTGCAGGACCCGGCACTTGGCGTTATTCAACCTCAAACAACTGGCCTCAGCCCATCGATTCAGCCTGTCCAGGTCCCTCTGCAGAGGCTTCCCGCCCTCCAGCAGATCAACACTACCACCCAACTTGGTGTCATCTGCAAATTTACTGAAGGTGCACTCACTGCCCTCATCAGATCATCAATAAACATATTAAATAACGCTTGTCCTAATACCTATCCCTGAGGGACACTACTAGTGACTGTTCACCAACTAGTTGTGGCACCCTTCACCACTACTCTTTGGGCTCACATGTGTGATCAGGTTCTGTTTCCTATGATAACCTCCTGATCCTCAAGTACTGATCCTTAGACAAATTTCAGGTGACTTCTCCAGTCTGGCAAATTGACGATTTCCCCAATGGTCCTGATTAGCTTAATTTTATCTTCTGTGAGGTGATTAGCTCTAATATTGAGAGGGTTGAACCTGCTGACATAGGACTGTTATTTGAAAAAATATGAAGTAGGGCCTATTTGTGGAAAATTACAGTATTTAAACCCCAGATAAAGCTTTTGTCCACAGAGCTAACTCAAGTGGTGTTGCTGTGAGATGTTGAGTGATGGAGATGGATAACATGGCAGAGCTGGAGGTAGGTTTACAAGCTATTTGAGTTGAGTCTGTATGGAGAACCAATGACTGGGAAGGGTGCTTCTCTGCTGAATTTCCACACAGCATACACAAAAGGTAAAAACAAAGCTAAAACCCCTCAGCTGAAGTTCAAACTATGGTAACATTTTTTTGGTCAGGGTCTTGTGAAGATATCACAATGGAGTGGACAGGGCTGTAACTCCCTTCTGATATAGCTCTTCAGTTCTTGCAATTTCATCCTGTGACAGTGAACAAGTGAGGTCTCTGTCATATGCAGATCATGACACTATCGAGCCCTTTGAAGTCCTGCTGCTCTAACCAACATGCAAACAGCAATGTATATCAAGCAGAACCTAGAAGCAGGCAAGAGAAACACAGTGGAAGCAATAAAGCCAGAAAAAGCTCCAGGTTTTTTGTCAGGTTTTTTGTTCTGTCCTCCTACTTAGAAGATGATCAGAGAAACAGAAATGATAGAAAAGGTCAAGGCTGAAAGGAAGAGGCATGGGTAGGTTCTTGAAAGACGGAGGAGGGAAGACAAGGAGTTAAACTTCCAGTGCTGGATTTCTTCCAGGGTATCAAAGATACTCTCTGCTTAATTGCAAGGAAAATGCAACTGTGAAAAGGCAGGACAAGTAGATTACATTAGCATTTTATAGGGAAATTTGCTTGTGGCAAACACTGGGGCTAGGCTGGCATGAGGCTTGTGGAGGCCCTGGACACAGTGTTTCCTGGGAGAGATGCTGCAGTCCTGTGTACACGAGTGAGGTATCTTTGGGTCACTTGCACTAAACAGTAGCCTTGTTTCAGCTGGGCATCTGTTATGACATCTGACTGCTATGAAAGTGTGGGAAGAGAGGTGTTTTCCTGTTTGCCTTCCACATGGCACATAGGGTTTGATGGTAGAGAACGGTGTATCCATAAAATACAACATCTTCATGGGGTCTTAGCCTCATGGATCAACGCTTTTGGACAGCACAGCTATAAAGTGAAGCCTCGAACTTGCACATTTTGTCTTTTTTCACCAATGAAGGACCAGGTCACCAGCTGAAGTGTGATTTTCAGGGAGGAGCACAGACACATTCACCAGTAAAAGTGCTTTGACTTGGCTTGTCAATCTCTGCTCAGGCCTGACCTATCCAACCACACGTGACTGAGCACTCAGATAAATGGGAATTGTCTTGGTTTAGGTGATCAGGGCAAGCCACAACTCAGAGAACAGAATTCTGCTCTCTGTTATTTCCCTCTGCTGTCCCGGGGAAGATAAAAGGGCAATAAGGAAGAGAGACTTAAAGGTTGGAAGTTAAAACTAGAACAGGTTTGATGAAATGGGGAAGGGAGAGTAACAGCCAGGGAGAAGAACAAGATACACAAGTGTATACAAAACCCAGTTCCGATGGTTGCTGATATAAGTTCCTGAAGTCCCTCATGGCAAAGCTGTTGCAGGGAAAAGGGTCCAAAGCTCTTCCCAGCACCCAATGGATTCGGATTCTGCAGAGCACTTGGTGAGCTGATGGCAAAGGCCAGGATTCCTTTTTCTCTTCAGGACGTCTCCACATGGTGAGAAAGCAAGCAGGAGAAGAGCAGAAAGAAAAAGAAACTTCCTGTTTTCCTGACTTTATATAGAGTTAGTCAGGAAGTGGGAGGGAACACGGATCCCTCTGTTTTCCCTGCCCTCGGTCCCTTTTTACAAAGGGTCCTAAATTCCACCCCCTCTCTGGGTCCTTGCACTAATGCCATAAAATTTTGCCTGTGCCTTCTCAAACCGTAACAGGAGTCTGCACATCAGCACATCTCATCACCGGAAAAGCTACAAAAGTTGCTTTTACTTGCCCAAAGCTCTGCTGTGACTCAGCTTCTGTCGAGAGTGTTACCATTGGCTTCAGTGCTAGCTCAACTGGGTCAACTCATTATTGCCAAAACTTGTATCTTTTAAACATATTGTTTATTTTATTTGAAATGCAGCAGGTTTCCTAGCACCGTGATTTTGCTAACAAGCCATATTTAATCCAGTGGTATGATTCATATGCAATGTGTCAGTATTACTTGTCCTGCTCCCTGCCACACACAGCTGTCCAGTTTCATATAAGCAAGAGAGAAATTGCGAGTAAAATCAGCTAGTGGCCCCAATAAGAGGTGAGTGGTGCAAGACCATTAATTGAGGGAATGGCAAGGCTTGTCTGTCCTTAAAATGCCACAGACTGATAAATGGATGCTGCGTCCAAAAGATGTGCTCACTCAGCCATTTTATTTTCATTTAAATTGATGGAGATACAAATAACTAAGCTGTTCGCAGCCCGCACGGCCGAGGCAGAAGAGCTCTATTAGTGCTCAGGGAGGCTGCTATGCAAGGAGGCTGCTTCATTTCAGATGCTAAGCTCTGTCCATGGCAGTTATGTGTCGTGTCTGGAGTTTGAAGACAGCTCAATTGCCTGTAAATTCCAAGATGATTTTGTCTGTTGGAAACTTTTTGTTACATTGGAGGCCTCTAGCACCATAGTCAAGCATTGTCAGGAATCAGAAATTAAGCAAGAGCTCAAGGAGAAGAAAAATAAATATGAGCACTGTGATTTGAAGCTCCAGATGCATCTCCAGATGACAGAGATCTCAAAAGCAAGCAGAATGGTATTCATTCAGTGCAGGAGGAGAAAGAGGTTCAAAGCTGATACTGAAACATATGTTAGTAGATGATTATTAATAATTTAGTATTTAGTAATCAATTGCCTCCCACTTCCATACTTTGGTAAAAGCCTCATTTCTACTTGCTCACTATTTTGTCTTCCAAAAAATTAAAGAAAGAGCTATTATGTGCTGGTTCTGTCTCTGATGATGGAAGAGATGTATCCAAAATGTTAATGACTTGCCTGTGTGTATGCAGATCTTTGCAGGCTATTAGTAACATACCAGTTATTATTAGTACCTGATTATTGAAGGTATAGGTATTTGACCTTCTCTAGGTTCAAAATGAAGCTGAATTAGAAATTCAGCTGGGTTATTGAGAAGGACAGCCAAAACCTTTCTTCCTCTGTTGGAGGTAATCTTGGCTGTAATTTGAAGAAATTATTCAAGGAGCAAAATATGCAATCATACAGTGTTAGTCTGTGCCAGCTCTGATGAAAATTGATTGGCTTGAGTCTTTATGAATACCTTCTCAGATGTTATCATAAATCATCCCTTCAACCCTCGTTTAGTTTTCACAGACATGTTAAGATCTGTGCTTTACCTGAGTTTTGATTAAAGAAGAACAGATACAAGCAATATGCAAGAGAATAGGTACTAAAGCCCGGGTTCAGAAGAATTAACTTTTCATTGTGTATGGACTCTTCTTCCTCCTGTGTTTTTGTGCAGCTTGTTAGATATTGCTGCTTAGCAAAGGGACATCCTGAAATACAACCAAGCTCTGTCACTCTGGATGTTCAGTTCAGGAAAAATGTCATGCTCTCTCTAAACTACCTTGATGTATTAGTGGGCTGATGCTGGCAAGCTGGTTCTAGGGTCCTGTTACTTAAAGGAGTAAGAAAGTTTGTCTCTGAACTGATCATGAAGGTAGCTTTGGTCAGAAGGGGAAGGTTTCTATTACAGAGAGGATTTTGTAGATGCTAAGTTTGATAAAATGAGATAATTGCCTCTTTTCTATCTGTACTCAGCAGTGAAAATGATTCATCTCTATTTTGAATGCTTCTCTGTCACCACTGTGTATAGACTGAGTCTATAAAACAAACTTGGATTTATACACCTGACTTCTAGAGTCTGAGACAGTTGAGATGAACCCTACTTCTGCCCTAGCATAGTACTAGGTTTGTGCAGCACAAGACAAGCTTTTTCTCCTGGGAAGCTGAATCACTGGTATCCCGGCCTCCTCCATAATATCTACGCAATATAGGCAGACATCTCAGCTGTGGCTTTAGGCTGTCACGCAGATCTGCTGCAGCCTTTCCTTCATCAGGCCTCAGTGGGCTGGGGGAGGTCACAGATCAGACTAACAAGCTGCCCCTGGTTGTGTGAGGGAGAAATGGTAAGCAGAAAGTCGGGCTGCCAAACAGATGTGCATGAGGAAGCTACAGCCCTAAGAGAGAATGATGTGAGTAAAACCAAGTGTCACTGTCATTGTGTGAATAAACTGAGACGTCTGTGATTTTGACAGTGGGCTTTGTAGTAGTAGGAAAATATGAGGAGGTAGAACTGGTGTGGGAGCCATGACAAGGGCAAGAAAATAGGATGTTTCTGAAAGTAATCAACATAGCTGTTATCTTGATTTGGGTCAGAAAGAGATAAGAGACATGTTTTGATGTGCATTATTTGCAGGAGATAAAATACAGCTGCTTAATACCAGCTCATGCATGCCAAGTAATGATGTAAAGCCAATAGCCCTTTCAGGTGGACCTGTCTGAAAGCACACTTTTCCACAGAGCTCAGAAGTCAAGTAAGTAGCTCAAATTAACTTTACAAACTGACCTGGAATCACTGGTGTCTATCAGGGGAACCTGAGAGAATATTGTATTGGCTTAGAGTTTTTTTAATCTTCAAACTTTTTTTCATATAGGGAACCTGCAATTAATGAAGCAGAAGGAAACATCAGTGCTCACTTTCATAAGATGATTTTATTTCTTGTGTTTCGTTTTGGTTTGCCAACCTCTTTATTCTTAGCTTTACTTGGAAACAGAATGCACTTCACTTAAAAAAACCCTCAAACCCTATTTTTGCTTTTTCAAAGGAGGAAAGGGGGAAGTAAGTACCAGGTACTGCAAGGTCCCTGTGGGTTCACTGTGGCTATCAGCCAAACTCCCCCCCAGCTGCTCAGTCCCTCCCTCCCCTCCTCAGCAGGATTGGGTGAGAAAATAGGAAGAACGGGAAGGAGAGAAAAGTGGTTTGAGATGAAGACAGGGAGATTATTTGCCAGTTGTTGCTGAAGGCAAAACAGACTCAACTTTGGGAAAATGACTTAATTTATTGCCAAATAAAATAAAAATGTAACTACTGATTTGGGTAGTGGGAAACAAAAAGGCAAGCATTGAAACAACACTGATCCCCCCTCCTTTCCCAGGCTCAGCTTCATTTCTTCTCTCATGATTCCTCTACTTGCCTGCTCCTCTCTACCTCCCAAACCTAGACCAGTGCAGTGGGGATGGATGGGGATGGTCAGCATACAACAATTCCTCTCTGCTGCTCCTTCTTTCTCACTCCTTTCCTCTTCTCCAGCACGGGCCTTCCATGGGCTGCAGTCCTTCAGGAATATCCATCTGCTCCAGTGTTGTCTTCTCCATGGGCTTGCAGCATGGATCTCTGCTCTGGCACCTGGAGGAAGTCCTCCTCTTCATTATTTAATTTTTTTCTTTATGTATTTATTTCATATGAGAGGGCCATATACACCTTAGGTATGTGAAAGGTGAATAATAATGTTAATTGCCTCATTGAAGGAATGGAAATAACTTCCACCTCAGCCTTTCTGTGTGATCTAGAGAAAATGGCATACAATTTTCTTACCAAGTTTAAAGCACACGTTTAATACTATACCTTTTGATTGACTGTTGTTGCTACTTCAATAACAAACATCATGGTTATTTTTATCTTCTCAGGAGAAAACATGTGAAGTTAAATGGCTGAAGAAAAGTAAAATCTGGAGATAATAACCGTGCTTCCTCAGAGCATAAAAGTCTTTATGAATAAACATGCAAAAGACTTTGACAAAGGGAAAGTAGTTTTATGTAAAATCCTCCTTTAATCTAGGGACCAGCTTCTGAAATACCATTTGTATCGCAGTAAATCCCTGCGCAGAGGGTAGTGGAAGGCTTTTAGCAGTTACATGAACACTTTAAGAGATCACTGCAGTTGCTAAAAAATTAAGTGCAATTAAAAAAAAGGAGGAGTTGGAAGCAATTATCTATAGTAACATGCAATAAATTAATAGGTTTTCTTATGCTACTAAAGCATTAATAAGGCCCAGAGCTTAAGTTATCACTTCATATGGTTAAAATACCTTACGGTTCTAGAACAAATAACAATGACTGAGGACATAAATATTGTGCTTCATGCCATAAGGCAAAGAATAAAACACAGACAAGAAATATTTTTGTTTACAAGTACATTATCTAACTGTAGGATTTTTTTGCCTTGTCGTTGAAATAATTGATTGCTGGTTACGAAGAGGGAGCATAGATCATGCCTGGAGCTCAACTATTACGAGGTCTGACTACATGTTTTCTACTCTATACCTCTACACTACTGTGTTGCTAGAGGTTTAATGATTGTTAATCTAGGTTTTATATCTTCAAAGGTAAATTAATAGAAGGATTATTTTATTTCTATAAAAAGTTGGTATTTCTCCGGTGCCATTTCTGAAGCTGACCCAGGGAAGACATTGAGGTTGTTAATCACTTAAATGTAAAGACAGGTCTATAGTTAGCATCCATTGAGGAAAGTACTGTTTTACATCCCATATAAATATTTAATTACTAAAGAAAATAGGATGGCACTGTTATGGTACGAGTGACTTCCTGCATCAGATTACAAAAAGGATTCTCAGTTTGAAGCCTGGTCTATTTTAACAATATGAAATAGGTTGCCTGGAGAAATTTGTTTCTCAGCTACAATAAAATAACCAATTTTGAGTGTTCAAAAGGTACATTCTAGAAAAGAGTCAAAATGCTCTTCTTGGTTTGCAGTTTTCTTCTATTTGTAGCACTCTTCCTCAAGGTGCTTACATTTATTTTTCTTCTTTTAGTTGCACTATTTTGCTCTCATATTTACATTTTATTTGCCAATTTTGTGAATTTGTAGTGATATATAGATTTTAGCACTATGATCTTAGATTTTAACATGTTGGGAGTCTGTTTCAACTTAAAAAAGCTATGAAAAGCCTTTATTCAGTCTGAATTTGATGTCTGAGTTACGTGATAGCTTCCTTCTAATATCCAAAAAGGAGCAATAGGGCAGATGAGATTACAATTGGAAACTCATCAAAGTAAATTGATGCTTCTCCTGTTCCTGGACATTGCTGTTAGCTGTCTTCAGCTTCAGAAGTAGTAGTAGTGCCTGAGAAAAAGTGCAAGGCTCTTTTTCAGCTCAGATAAGCAATAAAATTAATTCTGCTTGAATGGATGAAAAAAATGATCACTCAGCAGCTAAACCTGAAGATGAACTAAGTGTAAGTAGATGACTTAAGCATCCTTGATTTCATACGCTTCTAGACACTATCAGACCTCTTATGATCTGATTCTTAAGTATTAACGTTAAAATCACAGTTAGATTTGGTACAATTTTCTGTTTTATAGCTCAATCTGAAAATGTCTTATCAGTTTGCGTGTCTTCAGACAGCTAGTAACATGTATTTTCAGATAATTGAAATAATGGGTATGTCAGTGTGACAGTATGAAAAGCTGATATTGGTGTCACGGCAGCACATTTTCCCCAAAAGAAATCAATTTCTAGGCAAGAAAAGCAACATTAAAGCAGGTAAAGTGTTTTGCTTTTCACTGAGAAGATACAGAAGGGTATTATTGCATGAGCGTTAGCTCATGACAAAGAAGTTATTAAATAATTTAGTGTATGGTGAAAGTCAAATTGTAACTTTAGCTGGAAACCAGTTCTAGAATACAAGAACTAAGTTGCAGTAGAGAGGAAAGCTGAATTAAGAATTGTGATCCTTATTGTGGGAAGGGAACAGCTTAACTTTGCCTTTGTTTTGCTTACTATAAAACGTTTGTAGTAAGCGAATATAACCTAGGGAAACATTTAAAATATAGCACATAGTGTTCAGTATTCCTGTGAGTTACAGAGAACTTTGCCATGCAAGCCTTGATATATGAAGTGCATTTTTAAAAAATAAGGTTAGAATTGCAGTAGATACAATGGAGGCACAAGTTGTTTCAAGTGCGTATTTATAATCCAGTGATGTCAACCTTGAGCAGTCTTCAGCAATCCTTGACAAGATCTAATTTTAGGAATAAATCTGTCTGGTTAGGTCTACAGCTACAAAAAGGAATGACATAGAAAAAAAATAAATATAAAATATTCTTGGGGGAATCTTGACCAAAGCAGTCCAAATTTCAGATGTCAGAACTGAGCATTCATTGAGCTGTCTCAAGCTGTCCCACTGAACACTTGAGTGTATAAGGGAATGCTGCATGACAGAGCAGAGCTTTAGACAAACAAACAAACAGGCAATTTGGTTTTCATCCTTAAACAGAATTGTGCTCAATAAGGTTTTTTTAAAAATACAGGGAACAGGAAAATTGAGTCCTTCTGGAGAACACGCAAAACAAGTGCAGGTAATTACTTAGAAGTTATGAGTCTGAAATCTTCCAGTTCAGTGTTTTCACTTTTTGCTTGAAGAAACTGTAAAGTATACTACCAGGTCTGATTACTCATTATGACTTATTACTTACTTGCTTCTTATCTTTGAACATCCTCAACTCTGAGGTCAAAGACTGTTTGCCAGGAAACTGGCAGGGTATTTGTGATAATGTTTCTTATGCTTTCTCTGTGAGGTTACACAAAACTTTCTTCTTGAAAGCATTACTAGGGCATAATATCAGAAAATCACAGAAAACTTGATGTTGGTGGGGAATTCTGAAGGTTTTTAAATTTACAAAAAGCAAGACTAACATCAAAGGCAGAACAGATTTCTTGGGGCATTGTTCCACTGAGTTTTGAGTGTCTAGAGGGATGGAGGTTCCCTGACATCTCTGGGCATGGCTCAGATGCATGGCCTTCATGGTGAAATATGCATGTCCCCTCACCCAGTCTAGCTGGAATTTCCCCTGCTGCCATGTGTGACTCTTGTGGCTGTCTCTTCACCGTGCATCAGTGAGAAAAGTATGGCTCTCTCTTCTCCATAACCCACTTTAATTAGGGAAAAATCTATAATTAGAGTTACTCACACTCTTTGCCTTCTTGTCTCTGGCTAAATAACCTCAGGGCTCGAAACTTTATGCTGTGCATAATGTCCTCCAGCCCCTGGCTTCTTGGTGTCCTTCCTCTGGAATCACTTCAGTTTATCAACATCTCTCTTATACTGATTGGCCCAAAATTGGACACAGTGCTTCAGGTGTGGCTCTACTAGTGCTGTGCAGAAGGAAACAACCACTTCTTGTAGATAATTTCACAGCACCATTTTTGTAAATGGCTAGTAGTTATGCTTCTCATTTACTGGGTGTCAGCACCTAGTTTTTGTAGCCACCGTGTTAAACTTAGCATCCAACATTGAGAACTCAAAGTGAAGTTCTCAGCTGAGTGCTGCCTGACTATCAGAGTCTTCTCCCTCCACAAGTGAAATATAGTTAGTAGGGCTGAAAAATTAGTCTTGTGTCCACATCTTTTAGTCTACAACAGGCCACAAGTTCTCTCAGTGGACCTCCTGAGAGGCTTCAAAGAATGAAATGATGGTAAATAGCCTGGCAGCTTTTTGCAACCTTTCTCCTCACTGCCTACCCCCTGTGGCTCTGAGGAGGATAGGAAGGGTCTATTGAGTGTATGGAACAGCCAGATCTGCCCAAGTCAAGGCCTGTGCTGTTGTATGTGCATGTGTTCTGGTGTGGTTGTGAACTCTTTGGTGTACTTCTGTGTCCCTGTCTTGGTTTAAATGGTCAGGGCAAGCCACAACTCAGAGATCAGAATTGCTCTCTGCTACTCCGCTCCACCCTCCCAGGGGAAGATAAAAGGGGAATAAGGAAGAGAGACTTAAAGGTTGGAAGTTAAAACTAGGACAGGTTTGATGAAATGGGGAAGGGAGAGTAACAGGTGGGGAGAGGAACAAGATACACAAGTATGTACAAAACCCAATTCTGATGATCGCCGATATAAGCTCCCAAAAAGTTCCTCACAGCAAAGCTGATGCAGGGAAAGGGGTCCAAAGCTCTTCCCAGCACCCGATGGATTCGGATTCTGCAGAGCACGTGGTGAGCTGATGACAAAGGCCAGGATTCTTTCTCTCTGTGGGACATCTCCACGTGGCAAGAAGGCAAGGAAGAGAAGAGCAGGAAGAAGGAGAAAGTTTCTGTTTTCCTGGCTTTTTTGTAGAGTTTGGCAGGAAGGGGGAGGGAATACAGATGCCTCAGTTTTCCCCGCCTCAGACCCCTTTTTGCAAAAGGTCCTAAACTCCACCCCCTCTCTGGGTCCTTGCACTAATACCATAAAATTTCACTTGTGCCTCCTCAAACCATAGCAGTCCCTCAGCAGAGTGAGGTTATCTGCACCTTGAACAAATCATACACCCGTTATCACTGGTCTTTGTCAGAGATTCCTATCTTGCCTTGCTGAGAGATGACACACTTCTGAGTAGGTTCTAGCCCACAAATGGCATAAAATAAGCTGTGAGGTGAGGGAGGCCCAGTTTGAATATGCCCTTAAAATGAACTAAGCTATTCCAAAGATGAAGACCAAAACAAAAAAAGACTTTTTTCATTATATTTGAGATGGTGAAGTTCAGTTTTATCTTTGCATATATGAGGGCTTGAGCCAGGCTTTTGTGTCTCAAAGTATATTTTGAGCTTCAAAAAAGATTTCACACTAAAACTGTTGCTGCTGATTGCTGACTGGTGTTTGCCAACACCTTCAGTTGTGGAGAATCCACGGAGAACTTCCTACAGCAGTCTCTTGAGAGCTTTCCTCTCACAAGCATCAACTTTTTTTTTAATATTTCTCCTGAGTGTTCCTTATTGATGAAGCAGTATTATGTAATTTATGTTATAGTTGTGATCTAAAAAGGGATTTCAAGGTTTGGGTTTTTTTATAGCCCTAATTCTGCTGCATCTGGTATCACAGCTATATCTGTGTTCATACCAAGTGCACTTGGTCATTAATGCCCTGAGTAGCCCAGGAATTTGTCAGCTAACCCCTGCAAAGTTGAAACAACAACTTGACTTGTGAAAAGGTAAATGAATCTCTAGCTGATCTCACAACAAACTGTTTAATTGTCATGGGAGATCTTCGACAGGGAATTTCATGAAGTCCCAGAGATTTCCCCAGGCAGCTCTTGCTGTGCCTGCAGCAACTGATAGACGTTATTTGTATGCATAAATGCATTGATTATCTCCTGCAGAGGAAAGTGCCTGGAGGAGTGCCTGGTACAAATGGACTTTCCAGAACAACCCAAACTGTGGATAGATAAGCTACTTACAAGAAGTAGTAACTGCTTCTGCAAATGCATAAATGGTCACGTAGTAGTCTTTTATACCTAGATAAGATGATCAGGTGATATTTTGAACCTAGCTTTAGAAAATATGGGACTGTAGTTCAAAATAAACTGTCAAGTGTCCCATCCCAGCAAGATCTGTGCTGTGTCCTCCTGTTCACTGGTGGGAATGTCTTAGAGGGAGCTGGACATGCAGGAGGAGGCTGTCCACACCCACTGCTACTCATCCTGAAAGGAAGTGGGGACTATTTTCTGAGGAATGAATGTGTTTAGCCTACTTTTATTGGGATAGTTCTGGTCTGAGAAGAAAGTAGTTTTATAAAGTTTTTTGGGGGGGCAACAGCAGTGCCATTTTGACCATGAGCTGAAGGTGTGCGTACACCTGTCTCCCTGTTCCTTAGCAGGGAAATGACAAGTATCAAAA
This sequence comes from Aegotheles bennettii, assembly GCA_013398125.1. NCBI lineage: Eukaryota > Metazoa > Chordata > Aves > Caprimulgiformes > Aegothelidae > Aegotheles > Aegotheles bennettii. The sequence goes on along the minus strand of VZRW01009488.1, from coordinate 110,113 downwards.
CAAGGAGTGACTATTTGAATATTGTCCTAACCCCTCACTCCCACTTCACACAAGGGGAGAAATGAATGGCTGGCTGTGTGTCTGCTTCTGCACCAAACTCGCACAAGCATAACAAAGATTTGGACCATGAGACACTTTGTTAGGTTATGGTACCAAGCTGCTGTTGAAAAGCTGCCATTCTGCAGTACTCGCCTGTGTATGCATCTCAGGTGCAGACAGTGCAAGGTAAACAAATGTTGTCTACCCTCTGGTCTAAAGAGGGCTAATTTACACTAATGAGGTATGCACAAGGATATTATCATTCATTCATACTGTTAATGTGGAGTAGCTGTTGCATGTTGAGTTGTTAATCCTTGGGTCTGTTGTGGTTTTACATCCTTAGGCAATAGGGACTGACTCTCTGTTACATCTGCAAGTGTCTGGAGAAAAGGACCTTACTTTCTGACCGGAGTTTTAAACTGCTGCTAGGTTAATTATAGTTGTGTATATGCAGTAACAGATGAATACACGTAGGAATCTCTTCTAGTTGTTGTTCAGTCAATTGCTGTTAGAAATGTTCCGCATCTTTTGTTGTCTTTCACCTTATTTTAGGTAGCAAACAGCTCAGTCCAAAAGGTAGCTGCAGAAGATAAGTTGGCAAAGAGGATTCTGGCAAGGAAGAAACATGGCAAATTGAAATTGAAGAAAAAAGATAAGTTGCTGTGGAATTTTCAAAACAAAATAATTCTCTTTACCCTCATTCTATTCATTTTGGGAGTTGTAACCTGGACATTACTGTGGCTCTTCATTGGTGAGTTGCTGAAAGCTCATGCCAATTTCATACATCACTATCCCACATAACACTTTCAGCTGGGTTTAGGATCTCACTCATCCTGAAGGCTGTTTTGAAAATAAATATGGAACATTTTCAAATGGGGCCTGAAAGTCTTTTCAGTGTCTTTGTTAATACCGACAAGTAATTATAAGATCAGGCATACCTGCAGGGTTTAGGAAGTGTGACTTTTTTTTTTTTCTATGCAAACCATGTCTTATGTGCTAGCTAATTATACAGACCTGACAGTTCCTATGAGCTTGATTCCTCAAAAATTTGACTTCCACTGTGTTTCTTGGCCTGCTGAAAATCAAGTAAGTCCTTTGTCTCTCATGCAGAATAGATTTAAAGAAATTAAAGGGGAGTAAAATACAAATGTGTCTAACTGGGCAGTAAAAGCTATGTTCTCCTCTTTAGACCCCTGATGTTAATACTGTCTAAGATTCCTTAGGGATGCTTCAGAACCTGGATGTTAATATTGTCTTCATTATGCTGGTTCATTTATATGGTGGTACTTTATCTTGTTTGTAGGGAACTGGTACTCAGTTAACCTTGATATTGTAGTACTCATCTAAAACGGTTTGGCTGTGAAAACACAGTGTTCTTTTGATAGTCGTCTCCACTCTAAAGTCAAATAGATTAATTTGGCTTAGAATTTAATCTGAGAATAAGCTCATTGTTATTAAAAAATGGTGGCTAAATATCTTCTATGTTTCTTACAGTTCAGGCAGAGAACAAAGATGCATTGTATTTTGTTGGACTGTTTCGTGTTGCCAACATAGAATTTCTCCCAGAATACAGGCAGAAGGAGTCAAAAGAATTCCTCTCCATGGCACAGAATGTGCAGCATGTGGTAAGATGAGTGGACTGCTTGGCTGGCATAAAGATCAGAGCTGTGAACAAGAGGTGTGCCTTTCAGGTGCCATTGAGTCTGCTGTCGTGTTCTGCTTTTTTTTTTCTTTGTTTTGTTTTTTTTTTTCCCCTCTGGAAGAATATGTACAAAAGGTGGCTATCTGGAGGTAGGAAGGAACTGACTGCTTTCAGCTTGTTAATCACAAACTGAGTTTTGAAAAGGTCTGTTTGACTTTTAGATTTACTAAAAATTTTACATATTTCCCCCCACAAATTGGGGTCTATGAATAGAACTCTACAAAAGCCCTTCAAAACTTAACTGCCATTTTAGAGACATTAAACCAATGAAGTCTTTTGCATTTAAATTGGTATCTGCTGTCAGTCTTCTGCCTTAGCACATCTGTAATTACCCTAGAGCTTTCAAACATATTTACATTTCCTTCTGATGCTAGGTATTCTAAAGACCATGATTCTTTCCAACCATCTTGCATCAGTCAAAGCAGAAATAATAGTCTGCTGTAGGCAGTTAAGGCTTCTCTACAGTGGGAAGAGAGAAGTGTGAATCTTGGCTAAAAGTGAATTTGACTTTGGTGTAGGAAGGAAAAAGACATTAATGCCAGGAAATGCATAAGTATTCAAGCAATAGTATGAAAACAGCTAAACAAACAAACAAAAGTCAGATTCAACCAAGAAATTTTTTGAATAATTGCTAAGTTTTTGTCATCTTATAATATGGACTCATTTTTCCTGTTTTCCAGTTTTATCTTTCCACCTTGTCCCTCCCCTCCAAAAAAAAAATAAAAAAGCTGGATCATAAAATACTCGAAAACCAACAGTCTAGTTTTCCTAGTCCTGCATGTTAACAACTCAGGCAGGGGTAGCAGACAACCAGTGCAGGACACATCCTTTCCCTGCTCTCCATGGAGCAGCTCTAACCCCAAGAGAAGGACTTGGGGGTGTTGGTTGATGATAAGATCAACCTGAGACAGCAATGTGTGCTTGCAACCCAGAAAACCAACAGTATCCTGGGCTGCATCAAAAGAAGCATGACCAGCAGGTCAAGGACGGTGATTCTCCCCTTCTACTCCAGTCTCATGAGACCCCACCTGATGTGCTGTGTCCAGTTCAGGAGTCCCCAGCATAAGAAAGACATGGAGCTGTTGGAGTAAGTCCAAAGGAGGAACACAAAGATGATCAGAGGGCTGGAGCACCGCTCCTATGAAGAGAGGCTGAGACAGTTGGGATTGTTCAGCCTGGAGAAGAGAAGGCTCTGGGGACACCTGATAACGGCCTTCCAGTACATCAAGGGGCCTACAGGAAAGCTGGAGAGGGACTTTTTACAAGGGCATGGAGCGACAGGACAAGGGGAAATAGTTTCAAACTGAAAGTAGGTAGATTTAGATTGGATATTAAGAAGAAATTCTTTCCTGTGAGGGTGGTGAGACTCTGGCACAGATTATTCAGGGGAGTTCTGGCTGCCCCCTTCCTGGCAGTGTTCAAGGCCAGGTTGGATGGGGCTTTGAGCAACCTGGTCTGGTGGGAGGTGTCCCTGCCCATGGCAGGGGGATTGGAACTGGATGATCTTTAAGGTTCTTTCCAACCAAAACCATTCTGTGATTCTTTGATTCTAACCTGTTGTGAGCTGTGCGTCTTGCTCTTGTGCCGGAGCATCCTGCTGTTGTCATACGTAGTAGAGAGAGGTGACAGACAGCAGGTGTGAACTGCCAGTGTCACAACCTCCTACTTGAATGTAGCTTGGAATTTATTTTTCATTTGTAAACTTTGATTAATCTCAGCCATGGATCTTGAATTGCTGAAACTGTGTCTCATGACTATTGCCTAAAATTGCTAGTAGGGATGTGGAGGATTTTGAATTTTGTTTGTTTTTCTCCTTGAGTAGTGGAAGAACCGTTCAAGATAGTCTCCTTTACCCTTTGGTAGTAACAGTAATACGTAAATTCCCTTGTAGCCTAATCTGGAGAAAGATTGAGCTCCACCCATTTTATTTAGGCCATTAAAATAATTGTTCAAACTTCCTGTATTAAACATTGAAAGTTAGGGACTAATATTACAGCCTTTGCTCCAAAATAATCTGTTAAAGTCCCTTGGGCATTAATTTTAATCATTTAGCAGGATGAGGTCTGAACAGCTTGAGGTAAATGCCACCTTGTGGCTTTAGAATTGTGCCTCTAAGAAAAGGAAGGAAGGTTAATGTCACACTGGTGTTATCACATACATCAAAGAACTGGTGGAATCAGGAGCTTGCTTTTCCCAAAGGCAGTCCCACAGCATGAAATGGGCAGAGTTTTTCCTTCTCCATATATTTTACACTGTGTGTACTGGAAAGAACTATGTTAATACTAAGCTGTTAGTGAAGAAAATAGACACAAACTGAATCAAAATACAAGAAATTCCACATAAACATTAGAAAAAGCTATTTAACTGTGAAGATGAACAAACACTTGAGCAGTTGTCCAGAGATGCTTTGGAGTCTCCATTCTTGGAGATATTCAACTGGACACGTCCCTGAGCAACTTGGTGCAGTCAACTCTGCTTTGAGCAGAGGGGTTGGACTTGATGCCCTCCAGAGGCCGTTTCCAATCTCAGTCTTTCTGTGGTTCTGTGGGAAAATCTCTGAGGTATGCTGGTAACTCCACCTCAGGAGCAACATACAAAATGTTATGAGCATGTGCTCATTTCCTGAAGACTGGCCATAAGTTTCAGCATCAGGATAGGGAAGCCCTCTCTGTCTGCAATTTGCCAGGCAAAGAATGTGACTCAAATGTCAAAGAATGTGACTTCAAAACTCATTTATTTGAGAAAAACATAGCTGTACGTATCAGCTGGCCATGGGCAGAAGATTTGATGTTTCCTGGGAATACTGGAGTTGTTATGGGTGCATTGAGAGCTGGGCTGTTCATGTCTAATGCTCTACCTAGCTTGGCTGATGTATGTCTTGAAATGTGTGCGTATTCTTGGTGGAAAAGAGGATATTCCTAGGAAAGCCTAGGCATATAATATCGCTAGGTATGGCTGACTTTCAGAAATGCTAAATCTTAATACTTTCCCTTTCAGATGAACTTGGTCTACACAACTTCCTCTTTCTCCAAATTTTATAAGCAGTCCACAGTTTCAGAAGTCAGGTAAAACTGGTTAATGTAATTTTATTTCTGCTGGGTGATAATTCTAATATTTGTTTGATCTTTAGGAAATAATCCAGATTAAATTCAAGTAGATATTATGATTTCCATAGATCTTTAAGGTCAGGAGCCCTCAGGAAATCAGCTTAGTTGAAGATCCCCAACTGGGTGTGAAGAGTGTGAAGAGGGGTTTTTTTAGATAGAAAAAATACATTCAGCACGTCAAGGTAACAGGGCAAGATGTAAATAAGCCATACACTCCTAAATTTGTACTTCAGAAGCTTGTGTTAAGAGTCTAGTCTTCAGAAAACTTTCAACATGACGATAATCTGTAGGACCTTTTTATTTCAGTAACAACAACAATGGAGGCCTTCTTATTCATTTTTGGATCGTATTTGTGGTACCACAGGCAAAAGGCCAAGTGCTGTGTGAGGATTGTGTGGCTGCAATTTTAAAGGATTCCATTCAGACAAGTATCGTTAACCGGACCTCAGTGGGAAGTCTTCAGGGTCTTGCGGTCGACATGGACTCCATTGTACTAAGTGGTTAGTATTAGCAAACATTTTTATCCTGGAGTAGCAAATTCTGTAAATAAACCAAAACCTTTATCCAGCATCTTTAGCTCCTAATACTAAAATTATTATAGGAAAAAAAAAAAAAAGGAAAGGAAAATCAAAACCAGATTTGAAGTCAAATCAAGGTACAAAGTGTCCTTGTAAACACCAATTACAAAACTTCCTGTTCTTGGAGTGCTTACGTTCATATTCAGGACGTAGGCCTGACACCTTGTAGGAAGCTCAGATTTGGGTTAGTCTGTGACTTTGAAAGTATAAAAACATGAAGGTTAAGTTTTCCACGTGGATCAAAGTTTAGACCCTCCATTGAAAATGAGATTATTGTCACCCCTGTATTAACGATTAAAAACCAGATTATAAAGTTGCCTGTTTGTAGAGGTTGATCAGAGAGCTAACTGATTGTTGATTGGTAGAGCAGCCCCACTGACCATTACATTCAGGTGCTAATTGTTTGGTAATAATAAGGCTAATTGCTTAACAAGACTAAGGACCTTAAAAGGCAGGGCTGGGGGCACCAGGGTACCTCAGTGCCTGAGCACCAGAGGAGAGAGCAGGATGTACTCTGTGTGGTGGATGTTGATAACTGCTAAACCTACAACACCAGCAAGGACATCAAGTGCTGGAAGGGCGGCCGGCTCTGCGCACCCAGCGCTCCGGGGTGGCTTGCTGCTGGATTGAGGTTACATCACCTGGATCCCCAACACTCGTTCATTAAACAACTGTGCCATTCCTATCTGGGGAATAAATTAGCAAGGTGGGATTCAAGTATCTGTTTAATGTAATTAGTGACAAAAATATATGGTTTTCAGCTCTATGAACAAAGGACAGAACCAGCTTCATTTGAACAACTCTGTCCAACTGAAAGCTGAGAGACTTTGTGGCCAAGGGTGAGAAAATGACCTCCTGGGTACCTCTGTCTCAGTCCTTTAATTAAATATGACTGCTTAATTGACATGCAATCTCTTCTTGCCTCAGGCACTGAGATGTCTGGGGACATGATATCTCCAGTGCTGCTTGCAGAATTTGCAGAAATGAAGGGGGCTTGTGCAGCTTCCTTCATTGAGATAACTGTTTTGTCCTGTATGTTTAGTGTTAGCATTACAATCTGATTGAATTAAACCCTGAATTCTGGATTTTAGACAAATGAGAAGACTCACACAACTCTTTTCTATGCAGCAGGTCTTCGGTCAGACTATTGGTCAACAACAGGAACAGGTAATTCACAATTTTGGCAGCTTCCTGGCAGAGGAGAGGTGAAGAACGAAGCTTTTAGTTTATGTCTTAGACTCAAAGATACTGTTCAGTGTTAATTTAAGAAGGTCAAATTCAGAGTTGGCACTTATGTCCTGACTTGCTATAAGAGTGACCAAGAGTCTTGCATGCAACAAGTACAGAAACTGTCTGTCTGTAAGCTAACTGGTGAATTTTTAGATGTATCTGGTGTCATGGTAGGAAACAAACTCAATCAGTTGTTTGCTGTTCACTGTGTTGAAGAGAAGATTAACCTTTTCTAAGCTGGACAGTACTGAATTTAAGCCTATTTATGGACTTTTATGCTGATGCAATAGCGATGATTTTGTCCATCCTTTATCCTCTTTTACTCCCTTTTCTCCAAGGTGAATGATGAGTTTTTCTTTTGAATGAATTCCTAACACAAATTAGTTTAAGCAGTTGAGTTTTGCCAGGGTTATGGGAGACACTACTAATATACATGCTTGGTTAGACATTGTAAACCTCCCAGTAGGGTTCTTTGGTAGTGAGAAGAGGCAGTTTGAAAGTACAGCACATCTACGTTCACTAGTATGTGGAGTAGGTACCTAGAAAAAATGTGCTCCTAGGCTAAGCAATAGTATGCTAATCACCTTTGATGCAGACACCTGATAAGTCGATGGTGGGCCAGCAGCATTCAGTCACCTAGGGATGCGTTGGCTTCCCTTGCTCCTTGACACAAGCTTACTCTTCAGCTTGTGAAATCGCACTGTTTCAGTTTTTTTAAGGGCTTTACACCTTTCCATGTCTGTATTTTTCTTTTCTGAGCCATTAACTTGTTACACTTGTGTCTGTGAGTTCCAATTCCAATCTTGTAAGGTTTTAGCTGACATAATTTCTCAGAATTCAACAAATACTTTTGTCAGTGTGGCCAAGTCAAGATCTCCTAGTTCTGCAGTCCAGCACAGGTGGAATTCGGGTCACAGACCCTGGGCCATGGTCTGCAATGCTTAGATTGATATCAGCCCATAGTTTCTCAATACTCTGCTGATATGCAATGAAGTTGCAGGGGAACATCAGCATGGGATTTTCTCCACAGGAGTGGACAAAGTCTTCTATTGGTGCAATTTCATTTGTTGGGGTCCCTTGAGTGGAGGACCACAGAATGTGGTGCAGTGGTGAGAGTGTTAATGCAGCAGCATACAAGGAAAGGGCATCGCCTGGTTTTATTTTGAGAGTGATGCAAGTTACTTTGGCATGAAGATGCCCCTAGTTATTAGTTCAGGTACAGCACTGGAGTGCAGATATATTGAAGAATGATGTCGAGAAGGGACTTGTAGAGATTCAGCTGATGCAAGGGACTTGCATTGCCCTGTTATCTTGCTACTCAGGGTTTGTTTGGGTAAAGACTGTATCCAGCTTTGATTTAAAGCTGGTATGCTTGCATTACTTATACTTCTACAACTAGCTCTGAATTCTCTGCACCATGCACCATACCATGCTCATGTTATTAATTACTTAGTAGAAATAATAGTAGTCACATAATTCTAATGATTATGATCACAGCTGGTTTTGTTAAGGGTGAATAAATAAGAACAAATAACTATTATTAAAACAATGTTATTGGAAAGAGATAAGAACAAGGAGGAAGAAGGCAGAACAACGGCTCAACCAAAGCTTTAAATAGTTATAAATGTAATTTAGTTGAATCGTATGTGACCCTTGAAGATTGTTCATAAACATTCATAACATTAGTTTCAAGATGGTAAATTAGAAGTGGAAGTCAGACAAAGACTGTCGCTTCCTGTCTTGGTTAACTACTGGTTAAAAGGCCACATTTAATTTGAGTCAACAATTAATAGTGAGCCTTCACAGTGCTCTAATTGGTGTTCCACAATAGTAACTGTTTCAGAGACTTGCCTTTTTAACAGACAGAAATCAATGCAAATATTTACTTTGGATCTTATTCTCCCTAATTTGCATGTTTCCTCCTTCTCACCTTTCGAAGAGCTATGTTAAGAGTTTTAGATATGACCAAACAAAAAACTCCCTGACTGTGAGCTGCAATATGGAATTGAAATAAAGACCCTGATATATTTGACTTGAAAGTAACAATTGTTTCAGCTTAATTGGAAAGTTGGATGCAAGTAGGGTAATTTTCTAGTTATTCTTATCTAAATTTTGACACTACCTTTACTTTACCTTAATTTTTTTTTGTAGAAGTGTTGTGTAGGCTAGGCCGTATCATTTTTATTTCACAGTACTTCCATTTCCAACAGTGACTTCTAATGCTGCAAAAGGTTTTCAAGACTTGACAGGATGAAGTCCTGGTCTGAATTAATTTTGCCCCTGCTTTGAGCAGGACGTTGAACAAGAAAAGTCTTGGCATCCCTTCCAAACTGAAGGAATTGGTGAATCTGAATTTAGAGGTAGCACTTATAGCTCATTTCCCAGTAAAACATCAAGAGCCCTTGACGTTTGAACAATATATAAAAAAAAACAAAGTAAGTAGCAACATGTAGCTGGATTTTTATTTTGTTTTCATTTTATTTGTTATAAATATCCTTATAACTATAGGGGAGAACAGTTGATTCATACCTTGACAGTAGATGAACATTTTCCAGTGATTATTTAAGTAATTTACCCTCTGGGGGCCCCACACAACTTTGTTAACTGCAGATACCTGTTGTACAAAATGGTGATATTTTAGTGCAAATACACTGCAAGGGCTTATTTACAGCACTGTTTGCCATACTCTGCAGTTTTATGACTACACTTTTCCTTGACCGCAAACTTGTAAATAAGATGAAAACTATGAGTGGCATAGATTACTTTGTTTTCAGATTTAGATATGTTTTCATATGTTGCTTTAAAATAATTTTTAGGATTTTTTTTTGACACTATGTGGATTTAATATGTGGAGTGAATGTCCAGAGCTGAAAATGTGATATTTCCACAGGAACGAATTGTATGTATGATCTGTATGCTGATCGCCTACATGAGCACTTTCCTCTGGATATACATGCTACATCAGGGGGAACAATCTGTTATTTTAAGCTGATTGCATCAGTGGGCCACCTTATTCGTCTTTCAATAGTATCCCTTCAGATTGAAGCAGATAACTGCATCACTGACTCGCTAACCATTTATGACTCTTTAATGCCAATCAAAGATAAGATACTGTACCGGTGAGTATAAATTTTCATTGAAAACTCATTGACAATCATATGTTTGTTTGTTTCAGAAGATTGTCATCTGCATTTCTGATAGTTTTTGTTTTGTTAAAAATACTCTGATCCTCAGGTGTTACACCTGGTGGTTTTTGGTTTTTGTTTTTTTTCTTACAAAAGTGAAAAAGTTGATCTTGCTGATAAGTTGATAAATAAAAGAAACAGTGAAGTCGTCTTCATGTAGTCTTCATGTAGTCTTCATGTAGTCTTCATGTAGTCTTCATGTAGTCTTCATGTAGTCTTCATGTAGTCTTCATCTGCAGCACATCTTCACCTAGCAACAGAACTATGAGAAGTTCACACATTACTGAGTGGAATTTTCTGTTTCATATCAGGAAACAGATGCTAACTAAAATAAAATATCAAAATTTCCTCCCCTAAGCAAATTCTTCTTCCATATAAAGATTAGTGCTCTTCATATTAACATTGAAGTTCTAAAACTAAGTCTCGTGATTCTTTGGATATTTACCGCCAGTCACCAGTTCAGCACTTTTTTTAGCTGCTCGTTTGAGTAATTTAGAGGGTTATTAAAACGTAGAGTTGAAGCTGTGATGGGTTGAGGGATGTGGACTGTTACTTTTTTTCTTTTTTTTCCTCTCTTTTAATGACCCACCATACTTGCTTGAGGATTTTTTGTTTGAAATTTCTGATACCTAATTCCATTGGGTTCTGTCAGACCAAAAGGTGAATATAGCATGTCCATCAAGTAGATGAGGAGCTATGTGTTTTGACCCCTGAAATCTTTTTCTCTGGCCTGTCAGTGTGTGTATAAGCCACAAAAAAGAGCACTGGCTTTTCAGGCCTCTTTGAGAGCTGTCCTGTATTAGTCTGAATCGCTCACTGACTTGTCTGTAAAACAGCAGATGGTGTTCACCAACTTGTTAGTATCTGTAGAGGACTGAGGGTGGCTGCTAGGTAATGCATATGGAAAGTAACATTATTCTTTTTAATTAAACTAGTTGATTTGCTCATGTTCTTAATTTCTGACTTGAAGAATAACTTGCTCATCTTCCCTACTTTCCATCTACAAGCTAAATCTATTGGTCTAATAAAATAAATTTTCTCTTTCTACAAGCCTTTCGTTACTGTTGGCTTAATTATTTTTTGCTTGGAATGCAGGTTGAAAACATTTATCTCCTAGAGCTAACCAACCGTTACATCTTTGCTTTTACGTTGCAATTTCTTTCTCTTTTTTTGTTAAGAATTGACTTTCCAATATTGGGTTTCTAACTAGCCTTGTAGCAGATACTTTTGTGTTTAAAAGCATAGATTTTTTACTAGGCTTTGAAGTAGTTAAGCTCTGCACTAGTGGAAAATTTAAACACAGAATGAGAACAGTGTGTTGGGGGTTTGTTTTGGCTTTTGTTTTTTTTGTTTTTTACCAGTTGCTTACCTGTGTACTCTCCTTTCTTCCCCCTCAGAGCTTGTGAACCAGATGATTCATTGGTGTCACTCGTGTCCACAAATAATCTCATGCTGGTAATGTTTAAGGCAGCAGTAATAAAGAAACAGAAGGAATTCCATGGCTATTTTGAGGTTATTACACAAGAAAGTAGGTTTGTTCTGTGTTTGGAAATCTGTTCATTGTGTTATTTCTGTCTAAGTTCCCAAAGTGGCTGTCATGTTCCTGACTATGGATAAATGTCTCCTGCATTTCAGTTTCTTTTTTTTCTACGTGCCTATCTCTCTCCTTCATCTCCTCTGCATTACCGAGTGTCTGCCTTCCTCTTGAGTAGTTTAATCTGTGATTAGCTGTTCTTAAGTGAAAAATGAACGTAGAAGGCTGGAACCAGCACTGACTGAATTCAGTTGGTCGGGACTGCCAGTAGATGGAGTTGTCATTCCAGGTGTAGGACTGCTCTGACCTCTGCCTTGGTTTGGGACTCAGTGATGATGCTAAAGGTGGAAGATGTTCAGCACTGAAAACTACTTTCAGAAAATAAAAATTCAGTAGCTTTGTCTGCATTTTTTACTGGTCTCTGCCTCCTCATTAACACAAAGGAGTCAGATATGTTTGTGTGTCAAGTCCATCATCTGCTTTTTATTGCTTTAAGAAGTGGTTAGGTCATAATCACAAATCGTACAAGGAACATCACACTAGTGGCACAAGGAGAAAAAATCTAATGCAATCCAATGCAAGGAAATTCAAGCTGCTCAGAAAGATGCTGCATACTTTCCATGAGCCAGCAGTGTGCCCAGGTGGCCAAGAAGGCAAACAGCAGCCTGGCTTGCATCAGGAATAGTGTGGCCAGCAGGACTAGGAAAGTGATTGTCCCCCTGTACTCAGCACTGGTGAGGCTGCACTTCAAATACTGTGTTCAGTTTTGGGACCCTCACTACACGAAGGACATTGAGGTACTGGAGTGTGTCCAGAGAAGGGCAACGAAGCTGGTGAATGGTCTGGAGCACAATTCTTACAAGAAACAGCTGAAAGAACAGGGGATGTTTAACCTGGAGAAAAGGAGGCTGAGGGAAGACCTTATCCCTCTCTATAACTGCCTGAAAGGGGGTTGTAGTGAGGGGGGTGTTGGTCTCTTCCAAGGAACAAGCAATAGAATAATAGGAAATGGCCTCAAGTTGTGCCGGGGAGCTTTAGATTGGATATTAGGAAAAATTTCTTCACCAGAAGGGTTGTCAGGCACTGGAACAGGCTGCCCAGGGAAGTGGTGGAGTCACTGTCCCTGGGGGTATTTAAAAGACGTGTAGGTGTGGTGTTTAAGGACATAGTTTAGTGGTAGATGTAGCAGTGTACTAGGTAAATGGTTGGACTCAATGATCTTAAAGATCTTTTTCAGCAAAAATGATTCTCTGATTCTATGATGAGAGTAATTAGGCATTAAAATACCATCATAAAAGCATGTGAAACTTTGCACCATAAGCAACTTTAAGTTCAGGACTGTTACTTTTGGTTGGTTGGTTAGTTTAAATTCACGCTGGGTTTTCTTTGTTGGTTTTTGTGTGTTGTATATAATGAATTCTCTAAATCCATTGAGCAGGCATAAAGGAAAGCTTTGGCTTCCAGGAGGCTGATTAGATTAACATGTTGCCCATTTCGCTTCTAACTGGCTGCATTTTAAGACTAGAAATCTTCATGTACCACTGCAGAGAGGATGTATTGATGTGCATCACGGTTCAATGAGAATTCTTTGCAGAACTGCCTTCAGTGAAATAACTGATATAAAACTTCACAATGTTTTCTCCTGGTCCTGCAGAGCCCAACAAGCATTTCTAGACTTTTACATCCCTTATCTGTCTGCATCATTAGGAAGGGTTTCTTTTTACAACTTGAACCCAGATAATTATAATTTGTAAGCTGCCCTGTTTTGCAGTGGAAGACTTCTGACAAATCTGAATGCTTAGCCCACTGAATAGCTTTGCTGGAAGCATATTAATGTTTACAAACTTTTGCCTCCTTTTTTTCCCTAGGGTGTGGAAAAGCAGTAGTGACAAAGGAGAAAATTGGCTACGAAGGGAGAATCACAAGTCCCTATTACCCAAGCTATTATCCTCCCAAATGTCTTTGTGCTTGGAACTTCCAGGTAACATGAATCTCTTTCTCTCTTAGGCACTGTTGCATGGTTTAGGCACACAGATCCTGTAAGTATAGCAGAAACAATTGTGAAGGGAGTAACCTGCATCCTTATAGATGTGGCAGTTTATAGAAATGACATAGCTGAATCATTGGTTGTGCTCAGTTTTTTTGTGTTGGGTTTTTTCTTTTTTTTTTGTTTTCTTTGCACTTATTCTTAATGAATAGAACATAGTTCTTAAGCTGTCCTATTAGAAAGGTGAAGAGCCGAGATAAGTTCTGAAGTTTAGCCTGCAGAATTATTTCACAGCTGAGAATGTAAGGCTTCTTAATTCCTCTCTTCTTTTCTTTTTAATTCCTCTCTTCCTACCTGCAAAAAGTTGGAAAAAAAGTATATACAAAAGCCTTCTCCAACCTAGTTATTACTGACACTTCTCTGATACTTCTTTTTGGTCTATTTTATGATGCTTAATAAATTTAATTTTTGTATTCTAAGACAGTCTGCCCTATCAGCGCAATCCCACAGACTCTTTTTTTTCTTGGTAACCTTATTCTGCATCATTTCAGGCACTTTTCTGAATGCAAATCACCAAAATTTTACATCGATTTTAAAATAGTTTTGTCATGCCTTAGCTGATGACATTAGTATTTCTCTATTGATGCTGTTAAAATATGATCTTTGACTTCTGGTTTGCCCTTCAGTGTTTTCCTCTCTAAAGAATATGGCAATGGATATAATGCAATCCCATCTTTCTGCTTATGCTACTCATGTCTGGTTAAGCTAGTGGTTGCCCCCGTTGAATCACACCAATCTGAATGGAGCCCAGCTAGCCATGACCTACAGCCTCTTCCTCTTCTAGCAAGCTAAGGCAATTACTTTTTTGCTAAACTTCAGGTCTTCAGTTCACCCACTTCTGAGGGGAAAGTTTCTGGATGCTTAACGTGGGCAACCCCCAAGACTTATTTCTCAAAACAGTTTAATTTCCCAGTAGTTCAATGCTGAAGCTAACATCATTTCTCAAATCATGTTTTCGTTAAGAAAGGAGAAAAATCTCCGTTTCTGGATTCTTGTCATGAACCTGCCCTTTTTTTAAAAGGGACATTACCTTGTCTTGCAAAATGATTCTGTTCCTTTTAATAAAGGAAATTCTAATTAATTATGAACCCTTATGATACTGTTGGGCTTAAAAATCTTCTGTAAAATTCTGATGAATGCTTGGCTGAGCAGGTGCTAGCAGAAGACCACAATATTGTGGTAGAAATAACTCATAGCATTACAAAGGTGAGACAGGTAGTCAGAGCAGTCTCTTAGCTAACAATCCACTGGGACTGTGTGTCCCTACACAAGTAAATTTGGATGTGTTTGAGTGCTTTGATCTTGATACAAAAGCCACTTTCTGTAGCCAGTGGCTTTTTGAGGATGAAAGGAGTGTTGGCTAGAGGGAGAGAAATCCTGCAGCTGCGGTGGGGCTCTTGCCAACCTTTGCTCAAGACTGAATAGCTGGAGGATGCCTCAAGTGCTGACTGTTGAGCTGGCAAAGTTAGCTCAGCTCCCAGAGCGTGGCATTGCTGAGCACCATAATTGCTGAGATAAGTTTAAAGGCTTTCATGTACTATGTCCACAAAAATAAAAGTAAAAAGAAGACTGCTTGCACTGTCTGTCTTGCTCACAACAGACTCCACAGAAGAGCCTTGGTATAGCTCTGAAGTTTCATAACTATACCATCAGTGAGAAGAACATTAAAGGCTGTGAGCGCGGATGGTGGAAAATTAATGAACACATGTAAGTACTTCTGCATAGGTTATTAAACTATTACCAAAATAAACCTTCCCATCGCTACTGTTCATTCAGAGAATTTCCACAAAAACAGAGATACTACACTGGTGTCTCTCACCATTCTTCCACTAGGGCGGATGATGTAGTGGAATCTTTGTATAATATATATATATGTGTATATATATATAAAATTCTGTTAAAATGTACCAGAAAGATGAAAACAAGAGCCTTTGGTACTCTCTGGAGAGAAAGAAATAAGAAGAGTCGGGTGAAGGCAGATGTCCTGTGAACCCTAAAACAATTCTGGGTTTTCTGGGATCATTGAACAAGATCTGTTAAAACCCTTTTAAGTGTAACTTAATTCTATGATTACTCACAAAGACACCGAACTTAATTAACTTCTCAGTGAAAACTATTACACTGAGATTACTGGGAACAGAAGGGTAACTGCTTCCTCATTTCAGTCACTGTCTCTTGAAAGAGAAACTGCACAAATTGGCTGCCAAGATACGGTGCCAATACAGTATTTCTTAAGTGCTTTTTATTAAAATATTGCTGCTATTTTTTTATTAAAATACTGCTGATTTCCCATACACATTGTTCACCCATTTTTTCCTCAATTTTTAAAGTCATCTTTCAATCACTGGATCCTGAGGCAAGGTTAGTTTTGGGATGTTGGAATTTATATTTTTTTTTAAACTTTGTTCAAATGGAAATCTCAGTAAGATCAAACTTGAAACTGAATTTCTGAACTCACTACTGAAATGAAGCAAAGTCAGTAAGATCTGTTAGAATATAACTGAAAGAATTACAGAGAGAAGAAACTTTCTCTACTCTTTGATACCAGGCTGTAAATATATAGAGAAAATTCATTTTGTCTGAAGCTCCTGAAATTGTGACTTAAAGGGAACTGATTGCTGGACTAAATGGGCACATACAAACATCAGTCAAAACAGACAACATTTGGTGTGTTTGGGGTCTTTTTGTGTTCTTTTTATGACACAGTTGAAAAGATTTGAAGTATTAGGGATGGCTGAGATATGAATCAAATAAAGGCAGCAGGAAGTCTTCACTCTCAGCCCTGATAGACTTTTTTTTTCCAGTTAACTTTACTACAGTAAAAAGGTGTAAAATTAACTCTTTTTTTTGCATCTGTTTTCAGCATGTGTAAGACGAGTCTATTTTTTAAAACGTTTTTTAATTTATTTTTCACATTACTGGAACAGAATCTCCTAGATCTGTTAAGAGAATGTTTCCTTTTCATAGGGTGAAACAAAGCACATATGGTCATTCCCAAAGGCATGCTTCAGTGGGGTGCACAGGGCACCAGGCAACATCTATCCACACGGAAATCACTGCCCAATTTCCCTGTGTTCACTGACATGAAGAGTAGTCCTGGTGCAATGCTTGCTATTGCCAAAATAAACAAGGGATATATTTAACTCTGGATAGTAGTTCGTTAGTCCATTTAACAATACAATAATCCATTTTTGTGTTCTTTGAATTCATTCTAACTGCAGTGTGTGACCTTACACTGCTGGCAAGCATGTGTGCCAAGTGTGCTAAGCATCAATACAGCTGTTTCTGCTCTTAAACCTATTTAGACTGATAATTACTTTTCTTGACAGGAGTCTTAAAGCCAGATGTTTTTCTCAGAAGTGCTGCATTTTTTTGAGTTTTAGTGGAATAGAGAAGAGGGTCTTTATTTCTAATTCTAGAATTCTAATTCTTATTCTGTACTATCAATGATCACTGGTTTACTAAATTTAAAACTAATTACAATTTTTAAAGCATGATCCAGCAACCTTTCCCCATTGAAGAGTTCTTTTGGGTTTGTTTTTTGTTGGTTGCTTTTTTTCAGCTAGAGAAGCATTTAAATGCCAACTGCAACATCTTTGGCATCTTTGATGAAAGGGGCAATAGAAATACATCAGCAATGGATGGATTAAATGTTTGCTGGCATCAGGGAACATTTAGGTTTCTCTGAGTTAAGTGGCACCTAGGTAGAAGTCCAAGGAAGCTCTTTGTCAAAATGGCAGCTTAAAGTAGATATGCACCCAAGGGATTTTTTTTTTTTCATCTAGCCTAGTTATGTGGAGACATGACATGACTTTCAGAGGTAAAATTCCAGAATGTTAATGGTGGATGGAGGTTGGGTGACTACCTAGAAATATTTTCAGTTTCCCTAAATCTATTCCCCTCTGCCTTCAAAGTACTTGGATCAATTTTATCCCAACGTCTTTGTGTACTCTTCTTTAGGGGCAATCCTCAAAATCAGAGCAGATGAATTTGCTCTCCACTGTGCTGATGTTTCCTCTCCCACCAAATTTACTCGTCTTCTCAAAAATCAAAATCTTTTGACAACAGATATCAGAAGTGGTGCCAAAAGGGCCCACATTTGTCTTGATAAATTTCTTCATTACATCTCTATTCCTCTAGACTTTCTGGCAAAACATTCTGCTTGCACGTGTGTGGTCATGAAGGATTATGACCAGTATTTTGGGAAATTTGGATATTCAGATTTTGGATATTTGGATATTCAGATTTTAATTAAAGCATGACAGCTGACTGTGTTGCTGAATTTCAGTGGTGTTGACATTTAAATTGTATGTAAGGTAATTTTGAGGTAAAGGCTGCTCTTAGAACTCCATTGAACACTTTTAGGTACTGCGGTTACTATGTTGATCACCAAACAGTTTTCCACGTTGCAAGTTCTGCTGTCAACATTGAGCTTCAGTGCAGCTCGAAGGTCTCAGAGAAGCCACTTCTGGTGGAGTATGGCAGCTATAACATCAGCCAGCGTAAGATGGATTTTAACTTTTTCTACCCATCTTTACATTTCAGGCTTGTGAAGCAGCATTTCTCAGGTCCAGTAGAACTTAATTAAGTTTATGCAGGAACTTCTCCGTTGGGTTTTTGTTTATTTTCTTTTCTAATCTTACTAAGTCAGGTGGCTAGCAAGCAAAGGGCCTTTTCTAGCTCACCAAGCCTACGCAGCAAAGGTTTGTGGGCATATGCTTTGGTTTCCTGTACACACACAGTCTGCTCTCTTCTGCACAGTCCTTAAAGCTTCCTGTGTGGCTATGGCCACTATGCATTCAACTGAAGTCTGCTGCTCCTGTTTGTTTTCATCCCCAAGGTTTTGTTTGCTTGCAATGTTTCTATTACTATAAAGACTTATGGGTAGTGAGCAGAGAGAACCAAATAACCACCTGCTTATTCCAGTGTTTTCATAATTTTAAATATTTTGTGTGCAAGTAGAAATTTGAGCTGAAAAAACTTCTCAAAATGTTGATAGAATAGTCTACTGACTGAGTTTTTTCAAGTCCTGAAACAGACAACTGTTTACTCGTACTTTTTCCTGTGTTAATCTTATATACTCATGCTGTTCAAGTAGTAGAGGAGCAATGGTTCTTAGTCATAGCTACGTCTCACATTAGATCAATTTTTTCTGTTACACATATGTGGAGTACACAAAAAGATGATAACTTCATTATTTTATTTTAAAAGGCAAACTTTTATGTATTTCATAAGTCACCTCAATACAGGTTACTAACTGAAGTTGCAAAGTACTGCAAATTTTGGTTATTGAAAGTGAGACCATCCTTTGAAAGAAAATGATATTCTAAGCAGTCTTGTGTTGTACCATAAAACACTGGCTGATTTGGTCCAGTCCTAGTGCAGAGCCTGCAGTATGTATTGCAGTGACAACTGAGTTGGAACTTTAGGGGTGTTTCTTCTTCTTTTTAAAATCACAGTTTTCAACTTCTGAGCTCATTTTAAGCACTGGCAATGCATACAGACTATCAGATTTAGATCAACTTTATCATTCCTTGGAACAGCTTAGTGACTGTAAGTTGAAATGAGCTGGCAATACTTGAGAAAAGGAAACTTCTAAGTTTTGTTTTGTTTTTATTTTTTTTAACTTCCAGCATGTCCAACTGGACATTTCAAGTGTTCTACTGGCTTATGCATCCAGCAGATGCAGCGCTGCGATGGGGTAAACAACTGCTTCGATGAAAGTGATGAACTCTTTTGTGGTTTGTATTCACTTACTGGAGATCTTAACTGGAAAACCCAATAAATGCATTCTCTAGGCTTAGAAGGGAGCTGAAACAAAGTGAATTTTTTTTTAGGGGAGGGGAATCATGTTTCCAGCTCCCTTTGTGTCTCCAGGTACAGACTATCAGTCAAGTCACTTGAGTGTTTAATTCACAGTTAATTAGCAAGGGATGAAACGGAGAATGAAGAAGGCATGGCACTGGAAAGCACAAGGAAGAAAGTTAGATGTTCAAAAGTAGCTGTAATAGGCTGTATTTTCATTATTCTTCATGTGATAAATGCTGGCAATTATAAAGTGCTATTCTATTTTTAAATTAGTTATTATATTTTCATAGGGGAATGACAAATTGTGGAGCATAGAGTAGAGGAGGATGATAATAAACATCCATGGTGGACAAGGGTTAGAACCTGGGCCACTTCATTTGGGGCAATGTGTGAACTGGGACAGGTCACTCAACTCTCACATGCTTTATTTTCTCCAGGTATAATGTGGCACTCATACTCATCCTTGTACTGGGCAGTAGAGCTAGGAAAGTGATACCCGGGCACAGTCAGAAGGGTAGTGTTAGCATCACAGGCACGCTTCTCTAGCTGATTTGCCTTATGTTTTTAAAGTTGCCCCTAAGTGGAACTGTAACTCCAGCTTCACAATACAGGATAACCTGCTTGCCTGCGATGGAGTAAGTGATTGTGAGAACGGAAAAGATGAGCAGAACTGCACCAACAGTAAGACTACTCTCTTGATTAATTTCTTTCTTCTCTCATCTATCCAATCCTGGCGAACACTGGGTGACATACTCAAAAAGTTAAGAGGCACTATCAAATCTAATTCAGGCTCTATAATTCTGTTCAGTTTTCTGATATCCTTAATAAACAAACAGTTACTGATTTTAAACTGTTTCTTTCTAATGAGCTCATGAACATCTGTTTCAGCAACATACTGACGCAAGAATTAAGTACTCTGGGTCCAGGATGGGTGTCTAGGGATTTAAAGCTTGAATCCTAGATTTTATCTCTTTAAAGCATAATCTGTGCAAATGATTTCCTGGATTTGTTCTACAATCTGTAAAATAACTATAAAAATAATAGTTTCTTTGAAGCAGTTTCAGGGTTATAAGATTAATGTGTTTAAAATGCCATGGAAGCTATAAATTTAACATTAGGCACATGAAAGTTTTGAGTCTACCACTTCTTTCACTTTTTAGAATAAAAAGACAGCATGACATGAAAGAGAGCATCACTGGGAAGTGCTGCAAATAATGTTTTTAAAGGAAAGTAATGGCTTTTGACCTGCTTGATTAGACAGTCTGTGTAAATGGTTATAGGATACTTCTGTGTTTTGACAAGAAGAACAGATTGGATTTGAGTGTCCTCATCTTTTGCGAGTCACAGGGAAATAAGGAAATGCGGCCGGAGGTGAAATTTAACTGAACAAAATTAGTAAGACTGCTTTCACTACAACCTTTCATTTTGTAGTTCTACAGCTAAGTTTTCACTTCTATATCCATGTTCATTAATGCTATGGGAAAGGATGGGAGGGAATCTTTGTTCAGATTCAGCCAACTTGATGCAAATCTCAGTATAGACTCGGTTATACTTGAATAGTTTATTCTACTTAGAGATTCATTTAAGCCATCCCAACCAAAGTGCTCTTTTGCTATGTCCCCTCCTATCTATTGATACACATATGGAACTTTTATCTGTGCAGATATGCCTTCACATTTTAAGCTGAGCCAACATTTTTTTCTTTTGTTTTTCCTGTCTCCCCCTGCAACTATTTCAGGTGTCCCTTGCACCAACCAAACATTTAAATGCAGGAATAACACTTGCATTAGGAAACAAAATGCGAAGTGTGATGGGACTGTGGACTGTACTGATGGAAGTGATGAAAGCACCTGCAGTAAGTCCCTCTCCAATGTTCAGCTTTTTGAAATTGGAACTTTTTACACAATAAAGCCTTTTATTTCTTCCTGTTTTGGAGTGGGTGCAACTCATGCAGCGGATATTGAGTTTTTATTGCGTCCTCTCAGTGGTGGTGCGGTAATGGTCAGCTATCAGTTTACCTCAGGTCTGGTTGTAGAATTTCCTAGATTCTTGTGGGAGGGTGAGCTTACTGTTACAGAGAATCTTAGCTGTAATGCTTATTGTAGCTGGGAAGCAGGGTTAACTGAAGAGTGAACCTGGCTAGCTGGTAAGGCAACATTTTTGTTGTCTGCAGCAGTGTCAGGTACTTCTGTTGAGGTCAGACTGTATTTGAACTTTAGGAGCGACACAGCTGCAATAAGATAAACATACAATTTTCATTTCTTTGCCTCTTCTGGATGGTGAAGACCCAAATATTTCATAGTATCAAGCTCAAATCTTCTTAACGAACCTCTATAAAAGCGTTTCAGTTGATTTTGGTGTAAAGCAAACCAGGTGATTGTTATTGCAATAGCAATAAAAGTGGGGTTAGGATTTGTTGCTTAAACTGAATATTCTCAGGTATCTTGTCTGGCCCTGAGCTGTTTTTGACATGCTACCCCTACGTCAAATCTGCCAGCATTTGCCTTGGGTACAGTAGGACATCTTAAAAGATGAGCTACACACCTGCTTGTGTTTGGAAACAGTAATGCTGATTTTGACTCTTTGTCTGAGTGCTGGGAAGTGCCCAGAAGCATTAATACCTGTGTGTAGGTGTGTGGGACTACAACTCCTAAGCAGAGGCTTTATGTGCATGCACTAGGGACTGGCACGAGGCCTTACAGAGGGGTCTTTCTCCATTGTGTTTTAAATTAGTGTGCAGCTGTTTGTGCTGAGACATGACTTCTTCACCTGTGAGTTAGTAATCACAACATTTTCCAACTTGCAGTTATTTCCATGCAAATTAACAATTGGACCACCTGGTTTCTGAAACAACAAGTGACCAAACTCCACACACGTGGCTCCTACTATACACATTTTTCTTGATTCATTCCCACTGTTTTAGCAAGAGATAAGTGTACTGATGATGCTGGACTTCCTTCCTTCCTGATGGGCTCCTTTCAGTT
Organism: Aegotheles bennettii; assembly: GCA_013398125.1. Classification (NCBI taxonomy): domain Eukaryota; kingdom Metazoa; phylum Chordata; class Aves; order Caprimulgiformes; family Aegothelidae; genus Aegotheles; species Aegotheles bennettii. The sequence continues at coordinate 87,899 of VZRW01009488.1, read as the reverse complement.
CAGGGCTAACAGTATTAAAAAGAGATGAAGGATTGTCTATTTTTATATATTCATTTCAATGCTTATTAAATCAATGGATCCTTTGACATTTCTGACACAAGAAATATTTAGAGGGCAATTCCTGAAGTAGAACTAGAAAAGAAACTTATCAAATTTCCCAGGCCAGTGCCTTTTTTAATGGAGTCACTTCTTGTTTCAGGAGTAGAGTAGCCAAAAAGAGAAGTTTTCTCTTTAGAGCAGGGCAATGAAATAGTTTTCAAACTATTTCAAAGTGTGAGATTCTTTCATGAGCTATGTAGGAGGCCCTCACAGTAAAGGAAAGCACTGGGGCTGGGTATTATAACCTAAATTATCCCTTGCAGATTGTGGCACCAGCAAGAGCAGCAATCCCATCTCTCGGGTTGTAGGCGGTATGAACACTGAGGAAGGTGAATGGCCCTGGCAGGTCAGCCTCCATTTTGTGGGAGCTGCTTACTGCGGGGCATCAGTGATATCGAAGGAATGGCTTGTGTCTGCAGCTCACTGCTTTCAAGGGAGCAAGTAAGCAGTCTTTCCCCTAACTTTGTCCCCAACTATGCCAGTGTCCCTGAACACCTTTAGCTCCCAGAGTTTGAACTGCACTGAAGCAGGATGTGCCCTCCTCTTCCTCCTGCCCTGCTGCCAATGGGTGTTTGGGGGTACTTTAGGAGATGGCTTCTTTGTTTGCTCCCAATCAGGCTGTCTGACCCCAGAGCATGGCATGCTCACCTGGGGATGCAAACGCAAGGCCGTGCAAAGTTTGTCTCTGCGGTGAGACGGATCATTGTCCATGAATACTACAACAGCAGGAACTATGACTACGACATCGCCCTGCTGCAGCTGAGCACACCGTGGCCGGACACGATGAGCCATGTCATCCAGCCCATCTGTGTGCCTCCCTCCTCACACAAAGTCCGCACTGGGAACACCTGCTGGATAACAGGCTGGGGGCAAAAGCAAGAAGCAGGTGAGTTCTATAGCATCAGTTGAGCTAATTTTGTTTCCAGGTGAACAGCAGCTTTCACTGCCATGGAGGTGAGTGCAGGACACCTGCTTTTGTTGCATGGCTGAGGTGTGCAGAAAATGATAATGTTTTGAATTTACTGTTCTATGGAAGTAGATTCCTGCGTGTACATAGCTTTGTATGCTCAGGAAAATTGGCTGCTGGTCCTGTGGATCTGGAAGTCCTGTGTGCTCGTGTTGCTAGCTGAGACTTGCAGGGAGCTACACTTACTCTGGAATAACATGGTATTGATTTTTCCCTTTGTTACTTGTGAAGGTGTGTTAGTGCACCTAAATGGACCCTTTGCTGCTTGCCACAGGGAGTTGAAACTCCTATGTCTCCCTGCTCCTGCCTTCAGCCTCTACGGGCTGAACATCCCTGTGGCACCAACCCTGACTGCGAGGTGCCAGCTCTACCCTCAGAGTGCAGCTTGGAAATACAGCCACCCTATTGACAAGATGGCTGCCCCTGTAATGGTGGACATGGTCCTCCCACCAGCTTGTCCTGAGCTGTCTCTTCGCTTCTGTGAATGCTGGTACCTTCTTTCCTTCTTATGGCCACTTTTCCTAAAGCCCTTCTGGTGTAAGTGTCGGTGTGATGGTGTTCCCTGATGCAGTCCTGTAACCACCACCATTCCAAGCTTCAGCTCTGCTGGCACAGGTCTGGCCCAGTGGGTCTGTCTGCACCTGCAGGGCTGCCCTGGCCCAGCCTCACCTGCCCTCTCAGGGCTGCTGGCACCATGCTGGCCCCAACGCTCTCAGTGGATTGTAGGACAGGCAAATGTGCGGTGTGAGGCAGTACAGGTAGATCTCCTCCAGCATTTTGGCTTGATGTTCACAGCCAGAATTACCACCTGCCAAATTAGGTTCAGCGTCTATAAATAGCTGTGAGAGAACGGGTGGTTGTGAACTGAGTGCAACCACCTCCCCAGGAGAGGACAGTGGCATGGACGTGTGGTGTGGTGTCTCTCTTTGGCCTACTGGTTACTCATCTGTGACATTTAAAACCTGATTGTCTGAAAGACAAATGTGATGCCTCAAAAAGAAAAAAGGGCTTTCTTTTCCCTGTTTCCCTTTCATCAGTTTATGCAATTTGATTGGCAAATTATTTTCTTAAGTATACTTTATTATATACCAGCTTTATTGAATCCTGAAACAAAGTTTCATGATGTAAACTGGTATTTGCATATTTGAATATGTTGGTGAGTTTTCTTCATCTATATCCAGATTTTGATAGGATCACCTGGTTGTATCGAAAGGAGAGAACAATTCAGTTTCATTTTGTTTTTCTGGAAGTATGTATCTTATAGAAAAGAGCTATTTTACCAAAACTTTCAGACAGAGAGGACCAAATTTTGAGATACATCCAAGTTCTTTATGCTGCCAAGAGAGGAATTTGCATTCTGTAACTCTGACTCATAATCTTAATTTTGGATTCCGCACCTTCAGACATGCGACCCTAATTGCAAATCTGTCTTGTTATGATCCAAATACCTCTGTAAAATCCTCTTTCCTTTTAAAAATAAAACAAGAACAAATTAAGACATTTTACAAAAGGCCAATTTACAAAAGATTTTTGGCCAATTCTAGTGATTATGCCATTGTATTTGGTGTGGTCAAAGGACCAAGACCATATTACATATTACACTTAGAAGAGGCTTTCCGGTTATTGCAGTTAGTTGACTGGAATAACTTGGAGATCAAAAGTATCTGGATATTTTCTGAAGACTTCTTGCTTTGTATTTCAATAGACGAGTAAAATGCTAAGCTGCTTTGAATCATCTTCTTTCAATTTGTTTTCCAGATGATGAAGGTTCAGCAATTCTTCAGAAAGCAGAGGTAGAAATTATTGACCAAACATTATGTCATTCCACATATGGGATTATCACAGCTAGGATGTTTTGTGCTGGACTAATGTCTGGGAAAAGAGATGGATGCAAAGTATGTATCAGCACACTTTGCATAGAGTTTATCTTGTCTTTCACTGTTGCATGATGAGGTGTAAGAATTGACTGACAGACCACTCTGTTCCATACACTTCTGAAAAAAAAGCAGTGTAAGAGTTCTCTATCAGCAAATCTGTCATCTGGAGGTTTTCAGAGTTTCACTGCTTTATGTGCATGAATAACTTCACTAAGTTTCAGTTGCAGGCCAAGGGCCAGTCAGTTTGCAAGTCTCAATAACAAGTTGAAGTCAGGCAATTTTTGGCAAAAGAGTCTGTCAGAGAAACTGAGAAACTAGCTTGTCTCTTTTCAGGATCTGTCTCTCCCAACATGGAATTACAGGCCTGTCTTATGAGATGCAGATAACTAGGCATAAATTTTCAAATGTATAATAGATCTGATCCGGAAATGCTGAAAGATTATAAATGAGAAGTTCTGAATTTAATTCTAGTGAATAGTAGTAATAGAATATATATATATAAAATATACCTTATTTTATATTATGTATGTTATACAATTTATATTATGTTATATTGAACTTTTATGAACCATATATATTTACTGTAAATAGTAGTAAATTTACTGCTAAATTAGTAGTAAAACTACTATTTATCTTTTTTTAATGATGGAGATCTGGAATCTTCAAGATCTAACTTTTACTGGTCTACATAAAAGTGAGAGGAACTTCAATGACTCTCAGGACAACCAATGTCTGAGGTCTTTCTGCAGGAGTATAATTCACCAGCTATTTCTTAGACATTAGTAAGACCATTGACATTAAGCCTCATTTTCACTAGTTGATGAATTTGTTTCCATAGTTACCTGTCTGGCCACTCCAGACATAGCCAAGGAAAGGCATAATTTACAGATCTTTCAGCTACATTGCTGTAAGGGCAAATGATGTGTGACTGTCTGGCAGTTGTTGATCTGCTGATCAAAATGTGAGATTTCTGTTTTGTGGAAAATACTGATGTTCTACTTTCCTTTTGTCCCAGTAATTAAAAGAAAAAAAGTTGAAAATTTGACTTGCTAAATGAAATCTTAATTGTCAAGCATGGAAAAATAATCTTCTAAGCTAAATCTTTAGCTATTTCATGACATAATTCAAGATAGCCCTGCTTTGAACAGCAGGTGGCTTTGCTTAGATCACCAACTCATGTCCCTGCCAACCTGCATATCCTATGATCCTATAAAGTTAAAGCAAATAGTTTGTTAGCTCTAACAAAATACATGTCTAGAAGGAAGGCCCTTCTTTTGAGAAACATTTAAATTAAACAACTCACCTTTCACCTTTGGAAATCCAAACCATTGCATCCAATGGTTTGGTAAAGTTTAATCTGCTATCAGCTGTCTTTATCAGAGCTGTTATGTGTACAGCAGAGTCTTACAGGAAAGATAAGCTTGATCCATGAGCTTATCCCAAAATGGTGGCACTTTTTTTTTCCTGGATATCTGTCAATATATTTCTACAAGAATGCCATATGAAGGAAGAGTACTAGTACTATTCACGTTGTCCTGTACTATGGAATTATGCCATGCTGTATAAAACTTTGAAGTCTACAATGCACTTCATTGTAACTGCCCTAATTAAAAAGACATTTTGTGCCCCTAAACATTATCTGCTGGCTTGTATTTTGAAAGAAATTATCATTATTAAATACTGTAACTGTATTTTATTTGTTTTAAAAAAACTTACTATTTTTGGAGCCCTTATGTGTGCAACCTAGAAACAAATATGCATATTAAGTAGAAGACTTTGGAGTTAGCTATGAGTTTGAGGCTAGGAAGTTAATTGTGAATTTAAACCTAGTCCATGAAATGTGATATCATAATTAGTGTCTATAAAGAGTGTGAGCTGGCACTCTCTCTTGTGAAAGGGCAAATTTTGGTACAACTGTACAATCCTATCTGCTTCAAAAAAAAAATACCCTGTTGACTATCCGATGGTTTGAACTGTGTGAATTTGAAAATATAACCACTGTTGGAATTACTCAGGCAAAATGTCTTCTTTGGACTTTTGTCCCAGTTTTATAAACTGTATTATAAACATATACAACTCAATATGTTCTTTTTAGGGTGATTCTGGTGGACCACTGTCATGTCAAAACAGCAGAGATGGAAAATGGTTTTTGACTGGAATTGTTAGCTGGGGTTATGGATGTGGAAGACCAAATTTCCCTGGTGTCTACACAAAAGTGTCAAATTTTGCACCATGGATTCAAAAATATGCACTTTCAGTCTTGTAACTTGAAAACTGTTTTGCTGGAATAAAACATGCCCTGGATAGCTTCATTAAAAATCATATTTGATAAAACTGCTCAGTGGTGGAATTTCTTTGCATGTCCTTCTGCTGAGTCATTATATGATTCTAGAGTATGTGTATGGAAGTAACAAATACCCTTTTGCCAAACCTTGGTGAAAGATGAAGAGACTGATCTAGTGATGGTTATTCTATGTCTGGAGACACAGGAAGAGGTGCAATAATAAGCTTCTGGTGCTTTGTGTTCATCTTCCAAGCACCAACTATATGTATGTGCAATCATCTATCAGGAAGCTGAAGAAACAATTGACCAGCTAGAGACAGAACTTAAGTCTTACTTGGTCATTTCCTCTGAGATGCATACGGCCCAAGATAGTAGTAACTGTGAAGTAGCAATCAACTGTTGGTACTCTTGAAAATGCTTTCCCTGCCTCGTCCAGCTAGAGAGAGAAAGGGAGAGGAGGCAGTGCCGAAAGTGAACTCAATCCTCTCAAATCCATAGAGCCTTTATTTCTGAAGATCAGAAGTTCTGTGATTATGCATGGAAGAAAACATTAGTCTTATTGCTTCTCCAACTTCCATTTTAATTAACTCTATGGTTTGGAGCTGCTAACTCTTTTATATCCTGCCTTAATTTCCCTGTATTCAAGATATTCACAGTTCATCTACTTGAGAATTTGAATTCTTTGTCTGCAGGCAACCTTAATAAGATGAGAAAATATGGTGATGTGTGTTACTATTGTGATCTTGTCCTTGCCCAAATAAAACCAATGCTCCTACCATCCTAAAGATATTTTAAACTACTATGGAATTAAGTTCTCTGACCAGATACAGTTTTTAAAAAATCCTGATATAATTCTTTGAGATGACACAAAAGAGGTTTTATTTCCTCTAAGACTTCTTCTGTGGGTTCCTTTCCCATGAAGGAGATGCAAAGTATCAGTCAATCAGCTGGCTGTGTGTAGGGGAGAGGTAGGCTGTTGAAAAGAAGGAGGACTCGAACAAAGCAGTCTGTCTACAGTTGTAGTTTGCATTCATGAGCTGTGAGGATCGTCTTTCAGTTAATCCCTTTTGTAGTCTCCATGTGATCAGTATTTGGGTTGGTTTGTTTCTTTTTTTTTTTGCTGGAGCTGAGGTTTGTTGGGCCTGGTTTGTTTTTCCAGGTTTTGCTCCCTGTGCACGTGCGCTCTCTCTCTCTCCCCACGTAAAAAGTATGTTACTTCCCCACACACATCCTTCATTTTCTTATTTTACATGCAGGATACCCCAAGCTTCTTGGCTTGCTGACTTAAAACTCTTTTTAATTCCAAATAGGAAGTGTGAATATTAATTGCTTTGCAATTACGTTTATCCTATGCTACTGGCTTGAGGCTGGAAAATTCAGGTGGTCTGTAGAATTGCACATTTCTTCTCCCTCATAAATATTTCTGTGTATTCCAGTGGGTGTTTATTAGAAGTGGTCTCATTTACCTTGCTCTGGGACTTTGTACTTGTAAATTGCTTGCAAGTCCTTTGCTTTCTGTTATAAATAATTTCCTATTTTTGTATTTCTGAAAGGAGTGGGTAGCTGGTCTGTTTCCAAGTGATGGGATCCACATCCTATTTAGCCAGTTAGGGAAACAAAGAGTTACAGTGATGGTAACTTTTCCTCCCCACCTTCTTTCGCTGCAGATCAGCTGGCTCCAGCTTCAAGCAGTATGGCAAAGGTGAAATGAGAGAAGTCTGGTGTGCATGGCAGAGAGAGCAGTACACTATTGTGGGTTATGTTTAAGAAATTAAGTTCATTTAGGACTTTGTTATCAGGTTTGTCTGAAAGCATTTGTCAAGGCATCATGATACGGGCTTTCCCCTCCAGCCGGGTTTCTGTGTACAGCATACCAGCTCCATACGACTCTGAGCAGACTGCAGGGCAGGTAAGAGACACCAGCTAAACTCTACAGCAGGAACACAGCAAATTATCTCTTTGCCCACTTCGGCGTGTATTGACCTCTGTTCTTCATATGCAAATTGCTCCTAACCGAAGTGATAGCAATTTTTCCCCCCACTTAGGTAACTTTAAATGCATGCCACAAACAAGCAACTGAGAAATACATGGGTTTCATGTGTGACATAGCTGATAAAATGAAAGATATTATCTTAATTTAAACCTCTTTAAAAACTAGAAGGGCAAATATACTAAAATATGGTACAATAGCTCTTCTTTTTTTTGTCTTACTAGTTGATGCCTTCCCATGTCTTTCTCTAGGAAAGTCCACACGTTCACTACAGCCCGTCCTACAGAGAAGGCTTGTGTCAGCAGAACTGTTTTTTCAAATGGATGAGACTGTGTTGCTGGAGAAGATGGCTTCTAGGAATATTACCTATAATTTCTTTAATAGTTACAGTAATTGTGCTAGTCCTGCACTATTCGTTCTGTAAGTGTTACTCCCCAGCATGGTCTGGATGGCACTGGTAGTTTGCACTGTATGTAGTACATAGTATGTAATGCATGTAGCATGAAAAGCTCTGCACTAAGCAGCTAAGTGCATAATGCATGTATAAAGGAGACTTTCCATTCTTAATGTCTTTGCTAAGGCAGCAAAATGCATAATAACTAGCAGCTGGTAGCTGCACAAGAATAATGAATGTATGTATTTTACTTCTACATTTTTTGTCTCTGCCTGTGGATACCATCATTATTATAACTGTCGCCTTTCCCAAGAACCTATAGCTGTCTATCTTCTATTCACTTTTTCAAAACAAAATGAGTGCCTAACTTATGTATACTCCTTCCTAGATCTCAACTTATAGCCATTAAAATCGTATCTCCCCAGTAGGATAGATAGCACTGCAAGAAATGGAAATTTAACAGTTAAAGATATCTATTAGAAATGCCTGTCTGAACTTGTACTTCATCCCTCTCCTTTCCTTCTGAGCATTATTCTGACAATGAGATGGACTCAGCACTTTAGCTATTATTGCATGTTTCTCTTAAGAACTAATGCCTACCAATGCCGTGAACAAATACATGTTTCTGCAAGCTTCTTGGTCTGGAAGCCTTTCTGTAATGTTATTGGGTGTACTAATTTTTTATCCTTTCTTTCTCAGCTCCAGCTTTCTCCTTTATTTATATTGGTGGAAGTGTAGAAATCCCTAATTTGACTTATACAAATGACCTCAGTGATCCAAAGTCACAGAAATTCCTCCTGCAGGCAGAAGCAATCCAAAATTATGTAAGTTCCCACATAAGTATAGCAATAACTTTAAAAATATTTATTACAGAATCAGATTGAGAATGAGGAGAAGACTGCAGTTAGTCACAATATTTTTTCTTCAAAATAGTAAGTTTAAAGCAAGCAAGTGCCTCAGGAACCTACAGCTTTAGGAACGTAGCTAGGCAGCCAGGGCTGTGGGTCTCACAGTAAGGCCAACATTTCCTAGGTAATAAAACCTGGGGTTTTCAAGGTTATGGACAAATGAGTGGTTTTTTAGGTTTGTTTTACTTCACTCAAAAACTCTTCCTCGCTATATTTTTCTCTTTGATCTTTTTTTCTTTTTAATTATAACTCAAATTCAATGCTTAACTTTTTGCTATCCCCCACAACAATGCTTGCCTTCTTGCACTTCTTATGGGAGCTGCTATTTGGGAGATAATACTTTCCTGAGTACATGTGAGCAGCAGCCTTAAACACAAAGCAGTTCTCTGTTAGACTGTATTTCCCAAAAGAGCTATTCTAGCATCTCAAAGCTGCTTTGTGCACAGCCGATACAAGTTGCTCGTGTCCACATTATATGCCAGAAATTTAAAGACTAAAACAAAAACATAAATGTATTCATAAAGGCTTCTTTTTCACGGTTAATTATCAAGAGTTATCTCAATGGTGTTGAAATGTGATGTTATTTAAAAACAATTTTTTTTAGTGGAAATGAATGTATGTTTATGATCCTTATGTTGTATATTTTGTGAAAATCATGGATAGTGCTTGTAAGATGGGAGGAGAGTGAGGAAGGAGAAAGGAAGAAATAAGACAAATACTTTCTAACATAAGAGATTATATTGATGCTAAAATGTAACACTTTTTACATTTTCTTTTGCCATTATTTGACTGTCAGTTTGCAGAATCATATCAGTCTTCCTCTTTGGGAAAGTACTATTTGAAGTCTGTAGTGGCTGCTTTCAGGTAGGTTCTGTTCCAGCATGTGGTGTAAATTTGAGATATTCAATTGTCTTTGTCTTACCTTTTTTCATGCATTTTAAAAAAGTTTTATCTGGAAGAGTATGCAGATCTCTATAACAGGGAGTGAAAAATGCAGAAGTGCACCTAAGTATGTGAGCTAAGAGCTAAACTAATAGTGTGATTTCTGTCTTGCCCCGCAGAACTGGTGAGAGAAATGAAGTCTGATTAGTTATGCATTGGTTTATGGATTGCTTTGTAGTCTATTCATCTACTTTTGATTTTTGAAATTGAAGTCAGCAGGGTTTCTTCTCTACCACTTGCAAAATCTTGTTTTAGTTTTGTCTGTTTAAATGAAGTTCCTTTTTAACTTCTCAAAACAAAACGTAAAGGAATAATTTTGGGCAAGGTGCTCTACTTAAGCTCCTGGTGAGAAATGTAGAGACATTGAGCAGACGGCTACTACCATTCTGATAGGCTTTGAAAACTTCTAAATGGTCAGTCCACAGGCTATTTTGAAAGGACAAGCATGGTGGATTGTCTCTTTGAATCACTGTAATAATACTTTGTATATACACACATACAAATGATTTATTTTAAGAAGAATTGTGTGAAATGTTGCATCAATATGTGGACAGAAAATTATATTGACATATGGTGTGAGGCAATTACAAATATTAAGGAAAATGTGTCTAGAACTGTAATATGGTCTTAAAAATATATAATATTGCAGCAGAGAGGGAAACATCCAATTTCATAAAAATTATTGTAAAGATTTTCTATGAGGTGTAGTTTTCAGCTTCAGTGTGTTACTGCTTAAGTAGTGTATTTTTAAAATATTTCTACTGTGCAGAAAAAGCAATTGTTAAATTTTTGCCACTGTGTTCAGCTGCAAATTTTGCATGGCAGTTCAACTCTCCATGTAACCCTGTGAACTAGAAATGTAGACTAGTGGAAAGCATGTCCAAAACACTAATTAGAACGTATTTATGATGCATTTTTTCCCTCCACAGTGAAGGAGAGTCTGGACTTCGAGCTTACTACTGGAATACATTCTGGGCTCCAAAAGATATGGTTGCTTCTCTTAAGAAATTAACTCCATTGGAACAAAAAGAAATCAGTAGTAAACAAACAGCTCACACATTCAGTTCTTCTGGGGAGGAAGATTTTGATCTCGTTACAATGGAGCTTTTTGGTAACAACGTACCTGTCATTTAATACCTATTCTGTCTATTTTTCTTTCTCCAGTTTGTGTCTCTGGCTTGTGTAGCTGATAGTTATTAAATTTCAGTTTCAGATTCCACAGAATATGATGTGATGCTAAAATCAGGTAATTATTCTTCAATCCCATCTAATATCAATTTGGGGAAAAAAATCCTGGAACATAAAAATGGCAGTTTCTCAGCTATCCTTATACCAACTAAGCCAGGTTAGGGATCTCCCTGGCCTGTGTTTTAAATAAAGGCTGGGAAGAAAATGCTCTACAGCTTTTATTCTGATGTTCTGACTAGAATGGTTTAAATTTAGAAGTTCTCACTGAGTATCAATGAGCTGTGACTCCTTTTCTTGGCATCTTTTAAAAAGCTACTATATAAAATTATACATAATTTTGACTAGATAATTTTGGTTATTCATAGTTAGTGATCAAATACTACAAAGCTTTAGTTCCTTTTGCCTGATTTCTCCATATCAAGCACGCCTCAAGATTGGATTCATATTCTCAGTGTTCTCATTGCATTTGGGAGGAGTGAAGAGAAAATGACAAAGGAGGCAGTAGGTTTCAAGCAGAGATGGTAACAGTTGCAGTCAAGTCCCCTGCTGCTTGCTAAGTGTATGATGAGCTAATGGTGGTGAAGTGGTGTCCTTCCTTGGCCAGAGCAGGCGGAGAAGGTGCTGTAGCCTGGGAGGGAAGAGGCAATAGAGTTGTAAAAGTAAGGGAAGAAGAGATTAGAATAGTCAAGAAGTGTGGGTAGGTGATTGTTGCCACCTCTTCTGAAATTTTACCCAATAACTTATTTGTCTTTCAACTTAACAGCTTTTCAGCCACTGATCTAGTTTCTTTTGTATAGCAGTATCCTTTGACCTGTATGCCAAGCCAGGTAACAACAGGACTCTAACTCTGATGAATCCCAAAAAGTCTTTTTATCAATGGAGGCTGCGAGTTCCTTCTAACTGTGTGGTGAGACTGGTAGTTATCACTTTGCATGGTGTCACTCCAGAGAGCTGTGCCTCACACCACTTATCAGCATATGATTTCCTTCTTCCTCTGCAGAACAAGATCATTACGAGGTATGGTAATACAGAACAAAGATGTTTTACTGAGCTGTACAGAAACTCTCTGAAACTGTCACGATATCGACGTGATATCAAACAGGTTTCCAAAATGTAAAATTCCAAATACAACCTAATCAAAAATCTTGCATAAGGTTATAAGAAGACCTTCCATATTATTCCACACACCCACCCCCCCCACTATAAATTCCTGTGGGTTTTATTTTACATTATGATTCATTTTTACTGGTTTAAATTTCATGCAGTTACTGTCACAACTCGAAAAGATACAGACTTCATTTTTTTTAGAGTATTGTATTCTATTACTTTTAGAAAATACATGTTTTATAGCTGTCCAGTCACAGGTGAACCCCCATTCATAATGGGGGTGTTGTATCTATGGAAGGCTCCAACACCAGAGTCACCGTGTAGTCTATTTGCATGAGTGAGATAAGATGATCTTGTAACCTGCAGTGGCTGCGCTGCTCCCAGTTTTCAGAGCCAAACTTCATGTATGGACATATTATCTGTCACGGACCTGTCTTCATTAACAAAATAAATAAATAAGTTTTAGAACCTGAGGATGGATGTTTTCAAGGGGGGATTTCTTTTTTTTTTCAGGAACTCTTAGGAAGAGGCTAGTTGAGCACGCAGATTCAGATAGCAGTGTCTGAACCGCACTGATTTAGTAGTGCTTTAACTTATTTCAAGTGAGTAAGTAGTCCTCTTCAGCTCTGTTAGCAGACTTTTGTCTCCCTCCTTGTGTAGCAAGACAGAGTTTGTCGTTGCTGGCAGATTGTCAGAAAGCCAGGCATGGAGGGAGCACAGGGTTTTTGTAAGGAGTTAGTCTGAGATTACAGCATAGCATGCAGAATCCTGTTCCTGGTGCTGGGCTGCATCTGCTCTGCTGCTGACTGTGGGTTATTGCCAGGACTGTTACTCCATTGTGTATTATTAGCAATGGCTCAGCTTTTTAGGAACCAGAAGTGTAACTGGTCACGCGCATGAAAACACCTGGAAGCTAGCAAAATCCAAACAGGTGTATGAGGTAACATGCAGAGAACATTGATGCAGTAAACTGTAAGAGAGAAAGTTCAAGAACATCCATTGATGTCCATCTATCAAAGATCTGGAATAAAATTTGTTGATGCAAATGTTGTTAAAAGCCCAATGCTATCCCCCAAAACAGTTGACTTTTTTGATTACTTTCATTGCCAGCCTAACAGATGTGTGGTTTTGCACATGCCTATTAGTTTTCTACTCAAGCTAAAAGCAACTGGTCACATACCTGGGACAGATGCAGTAGAACTAATAATATTATCTCCAAATCCATGAGAGTCAGGAGTTATTGTATTATAGCCATTATTCCCTGATGCCCAGTTCTAGGATCACACATGATGACTAAATGATTCTCATCAGTTTCTGTAAACTGCAGTAATACAGCTCTTTGGTGGCAAATACTGAAGAGTGAGCTGGGATTGTGTACTGCAGATGTAGATGTCTCAAGTGCACAACTCTCCTCATATGTACTTGCCTTGACTTTCTGACGATACTGTGACAAAAGGTACAGCTAGAAGATAAGACAGGCTGTCAACTGTGTCAAAGATAAGGATGCTGAAAAATTTCCACATGGCAGTCAGGAGGAGAATCAAATTATTAATTTTATAAAGGATTTGGCAGGTATTATGATAAAAAGGTTTTAATAATATTTGAGAAAGAGAAGCAAACCAGAGATCTGTTCTCTAGTGTTTCACATGAAATGGGGGCAGGGAATAGCTTACTAAAAGCAGAAGAGAACTACTTTCAGTTTAAGGTTCAAAAATTTGAATTTAATGCTGGCACTCTGGATCTGTGACAAGTCAAAGAACGGGATGCAGGAGTGTGATGGAAATACTCTCTTACTGTGAGGGCTGACCTTAATTGTTATAAATTACTGTGCATAGAAAAAGAGAAAATAGTTCAAAGTTTTTCACATGCAGATTTGTAAATTAATGAAAATAAATCCCTAATATGCTGTGGATCTCAAAATATTAGAAACATAAGAGTGAATTTACAGATACAAGAAATAACATCTCAAATTACAAGTTGTAGTATTTAAACTTCAGGATATTAATTAATTAATTAATTAAGCAAAAGAAGTACAATAAGAAGAAACAGTTGTCATGCATGGGGCTCCACATCTTGTGTGGCAGCTTTTGTGACATGAAACCAAGCTGAATGTTAATAGATTCGAAACGTTTTGGGCTTGTTATCTTCTTCTCAGATGCTGCACAACACTGCTGCACTGGCACTTGTCACTTTCTCAGTGCTACTCAGTACCACTATCACTACTGAAGTAACATAATTTGTCACTCCCTTTTTGATTCTTTTTACAGGTCTGAAAACTCCAGGGCACCTGTTAGGCAAGAATATCTGTGATGTTCACTCTGAGTAACCCAGCCCCAGTTCTGGGAAACTGTAGCCTCTTGTGTAGTATCGAGTGGAACGATAAAAGGGAAGTGGTAGCCAGGAGAATACTTGTGAAACACAGATGACCAGATCAGTGTTACTTCTGCCCAGTTCTCAGCAAAGATGACTGGAACGTGGGAATTTTTATGTTTTTTTAATGCAATTTTTGTAATATTTCAGATGGTGTGGGTCTGGGACCTGGACCCCTGTTGTACGTTTAACTTCGTCAAGTAATGTAATGTTGCTTACCTTCTCATTGGACCAAAGAGAAGAAAGCAACATATTAAAAGCTCACTTTCAAGCCGTTCCTAAAATCAGTAAGTAATTAATAGAAACAACCATCTGATGTAAGCACACTTAATACTCTTGTTGCATCTAAAATGTTGATACTGCCTGAACATATCTGGGGAGAAGGAATGTTGGCATAAAGATCTGGGGGTTGTCATTCTGATCCACTTTCAAAAGAAAGGTCTGAGAACTGAACAAAAATTAATGAATATCTTCTGGTCTGGGATATTTTTTTCTCTTCCCGATTACTACCCAAGCCATCTTTCTCAGACAATGTCTCACTCTTACTACACGGGTGACACTGAGCGATGGTAACAGAGCAGCTAGCCAAATAACACTACAGGCACTATGTGTCTGTCCAAAGCTGCATTCCCTGAGCAGCACTTTTATCAGTTTTGGCAATCTATCCCCAGCTCAGGGAATGCATGTTTAATGAAAATGAAAAACAAGACAAAACATTTACACAAAACACAAACACGGCTTTGATCCTTTTCTGAAAGCACTGTTCAGTGTAGTTGGCTGCATAAGAAAAGTGCCAAGAAGTAGATACCAAACCTAAGGAGTACTATGTTTTGCAGGAGTTCTGAGTGATTACTGAAATATTTTGAATAACAATAAACCATAATATTTTACAGGAGACATAGGGGCTCCGCAAGTGAAAGTTTAGCTGCAGTTGCTTGGTAAGGTCTAAGTGTAAGAATTTTGCTAGTTAAGCACATGACTATTTTTTAACTTGTGGAACGAATCATAGGGGATAACAAGTGAATAAGCTTAATCTTTAAAAAGAATCTCCAGTCAGAGGTGTTTTGTGCTTATCCTTAATTGTAATTTGTTTCAAAAATAAGAAATTCAGAGTGATGGGGAATTGGAAGTTACTTGTTTTTCTGTTAATACAGGCAGAACCTGAGTTTAACACTGTCACAACCTGTTCTTCTAACCTGTACATAGACAAGGGTCCTAGCAAGTGAAGTAGGCTCTGCACTTTAGCCCAGCTGAGATAACAGTGTTCCTTGCTGATATATTTCTCTCCCAGTGTGTGGTGGTCATTATATTTCCTGGAATGGAACACTGAGTTCCCCTTATTACCCAAGTTACTACCCACCAAACATTGACTGCAGCTGGATCATCAGAGTAAGTTCTGGGAACTCTTCTGAGTAGTGATGACTTTGCTTTGTGATATAGACATAAAATTGGGAGAAATGGTTTTCTATGTGGGTGACATTGAGGGAAAACACACTAAGACCACTGCACATGACTTCTTCTCAGGCACCTACTTCTTTCCTGTCCTATGTACAAGTGCCAAATATGGGAGGGAAACTTTGCCAGCTTCCAAAAGTTTGAATACTAGTCATGACAGAAACAAAGTGATGGGTAAGAAGATAACACCCAACAGCCAGAGAAAATCACAAATAGTCAGGGCTTTGCTTCTATGTCAAAAAATAAGTCATGTAGATCATGCCTCATATGATGGAGAGCACATTGTTTTGCCCCAGACTACACAAACAGGACCTGCTTTCACTGAGAAATTCAGCTTTGGTTTTCCAGCAAGCTTTTTGGCAAAATTTAGAATCTGCTCATGATTTCCACCAACTTCCTGGTGTGCTTATCTGTTGCTCCATTAAATATTTCACTGATTTTTTACTTTCCCTGTAAAAAGGATGATCTTCCCGTCTATGAGTTGGTAATAGTCTCTACCTTTCATGTCCTCAATGAAAATTATTAGCGGCTTGTAGCACAAAACTCTCATCTACATGCAGGAAAGAGAAGAAAAATACTTTCTAAGACAGAGAGGTCATAGCTAATGGAGTTGAGTGATCAGCTGATATAGATATCTTAAATCTCTTATTTGACCTACAGGAACATGTGGCAGTACAAACATAGCACAAACCTCAGATTATAGTGCTTTGTGCTGGCTGCAGGAAGGTTTACACACAGTCTGGCTAAAGTTGGGTCTAAAAAGATTTCTACACATGTTTAAAATAGCAAAGTTGGTTTTTCAAAGGGGCTTACTTGCATAATAAAAGTTGCAGTATTTTCAATCTGATAATAAGTAAAGCAAGATTTACCCTCTTAGAAGCACAGGCCTTTCCATTTTGTGGATGTGTTTGTCAGGATATTTATCCTCTGATTTTTAGGCACCATTGCCTGGCTACAAGCTCTCATTAAAAATCCTCATAATACAAATTCAAGAGAAGTCTCCCGGGTCCAGTAAATGCGATAAAGACTGGTTAGAAATTGATGGGGTTAGGTGAGTAAATACACTATTTTCTGACATACTAATTTGTATTTTGATTTTCTGTGCAACATACTGTACTTAAGAAAAAACTATCTCACAACTTCCAGTGCAGAAAGATACATTTCAATAAGAATTGGCATGCTTCCACTCAATTTTGACAGAATAATGTACTTAATCCTGCCATAGTACCAAACATTTTTCTTCATGCTCATTCAAGCATCCTGCTTTTTCTTCAGTGTTACACATATACTTACTTTGTTTTTCCCCTTGGAAGCAATGACCAAGAAAATGACAGGATTTTATGCAGCTGCAGTTGAACTGTAAATTCCTGGAAGTGTTCTTGACATGGGTGAAGAGCTTGTGTCATTTGAAGTTTCATTTTCTATACCACTTAGTCTTCAGAGAATGTGAATGTAATTGTTTTCTGTAAATAAGACGAATTACAAAGTGTATGCTTAAAAAACCCCACAAAATAAATAAAAAACCCACAACAACCCCCCCAACAAAACAGTACTCAGAATTATTTGCCTCTTGGAAGGAAAGCATTGAAACCAGCAACAGCTGTTGGATTGGGCTGTATGACTCCATTACTAGATTTGTAGCCTTTTGTGTTTGCAAACCCAAATGGAAAAATAGAAATTAAGCATGCTTAGAAGTGGTTTGTACGTATAAGGTAGATTTTGACATTGTTCATCTTGCTGTATTTCATTTCAAAGCCTGCTAGTAGCAGAAAAGTTGCGGAGTGGAAGGCATTAGTAAATAGGTTTTCTAATGCTTCTGTTGGGCTGTGTTAACACTAAAAAAATAGCTGATCTTTACTGTATTATCTTAAAGGGTTTTTGGCATTGGTACCCTTCAGTAAGAGGTGAGGTAGCTGGATGGTAATGGTCAGTTTGATTAAAGATTGATTATTCTCACTTTTACCTTGCTAGATACTGTAAAGCTCTTTCAGAAAACAACAGAAACAGAGAATATGACTATTCTGTCGCAATCAACTTCCATTCTGACGAACTGGTCACGCAAAGAGGGTTTTATATTGAATACAAAGCCTTCAGTCACACAGATCGTAAGTGAATAAGCATGCACTTTCATTTTTAAGGAGGAACCTTGGAGAAACTGTGCATGATGGACCAACCACATACAGATCAACCTGCTTTTTTTCCTTAATCTAATTGCAAGAGGGAAATGTTTCAGATGTTTTTGTGTATTTAATTGAACACATAGTTGTACAAAACCAGATAAAAGATGCTTTTAGAAACTAGTACTATTTTCTAGCTTTTAACAACACTTCTGTAAAATGGGAAGTGGAAGTAAAATTGAAATGTCTGAATTTCTATAGATCTAATTATTTGGCGTTCTTCTAACATCTTAAAATAGCCAAGCTGTGACATGAAAACAGTATGGCAGAAAGGCTCTAACATGACTCTTGTGCCAACAGGAGTTAACCATGAATAGACAGTCTTTTCTTTAAAATCACAACTCAATATGCTCTGGATTAGCTTCCAGATTAAGGCAAACTAAGTTTTCACTGAGAGTCAATGAGGACGCCTTCCTAGCAGGTGTTGCAGAAATATGACTGGGTTTCATTCAAACCTTTCCAGACTTCACAGTCTCTGCACTTCTGGAGAAATGTCAGATTCTTTTTTTTTTTTCAGAGGGGAGGCTGTACTTCAAGAGGGTGGAAAAAGGATTTTCAGAAAGTATAAATATTTACTTGTGATATTTCTTAGGAAAGAGACATCTGCAACATCTGCAACATATTCTTTGTAAATGCATTCTCTTCAGTATTTACAGAAACATTCTCTTTTTTTTGTTGTTTCTAAGCCAACCAACTCCTTTTTCCCAATTAACACCTAGGTAGCTGAAGCTCTCTGTGATTTTAAGAGCTCAGTTCAGTTTGTGAAACCTCTTCAGATCCTTAGCTTGCTTGACTGAGTGTAGTTCTGTTTGTAGCTGACTTAGAAGTATTTATGTATAAAGATCTCTGGTACAGATTTATCTTTCATTAGAAAGGAGTGGCAGATATCGTGGCCAGTCATTCTACAGGACTCAGATATTTTCAGATGTTTCTTTTTCCACCAGTGTGTGTCTCTTTCTACCGGAAAAAATTGCAAACTCTACTGTGTCCTGTGGTTACTCTGGTTACTGCCTCAAAAACGGTTCAGAGGCAAGTCTAAGCCTAATACCTTTTTCTACAAAGAAACACCTTAGCATCAATGCTAATTTAAGTGAAAGTGAAAGAAATTTTTGGTGAAAGGCTGTTTCATAATGAAATTACTAAATTTGAAAAGTGTTTGTTAAAGCACTTATTCACATCATACATAAAGTTGGACTGTAGTATCACAGAGATGAATTTCTACAACATTTTAATGTCAGGAAATTCATAGTTATAATACTAAAGAGAACACAGAATTTTTACTATTTTTTTCTCTCTCTCTCTCCTCTTAGATGCTCCTGTGTAAAATATATTACCTTAATAAATTGAACAGGTATTCACTATCAGTAGTAATTATGTATCTGTGCTGAATCACTTTCAACCCTTAGACTGAGGCAGTGAATGTGGATTTAATTTTCTAAGTCAATTTAGGTGAATAATGATTCATTTAGTTCAGACTCCTTGATAAAAATCTTTGACAGATTATACCAAGTAAGGTAGCATTTCCTTTTTAAAGATTCAATTTAGTTTATAAATTATATTAGTCTTGTTTTTTAATAGACATTTAAATATTTCATCAAGGTACAGTCCTGTGTTAATGCATTTAGACCATTACAGCATTTCTAGTGCCAGTATTTTCTTATTTTGCTAGCTTGTCCTTAGAGTTGCAGATAGAACATGCATTCCTTCAAGCAATCAGTCTGAAGGCTGGAGAGGCTGCTCAGATGGTAGTGATGAATTAGATTTTAGTAGGGCAATTCTCTCTTGTATGTGTTCTGCTGTGTACAGTTTGTTCTAGGAGGTTTGGAGACTGGCTGAAATTATCTCTATATTATTGGTGGCTGTCCTTAAGATCACATGAAAGATATGAGTGAAGATCTAGAAGTCTGGAGGAGAGATTGTGTGATGCATCTCTTTAAAGAGTGAGAGAACAGAAAAAAATGAGAAGGGAATTTTACATCAATCTTTTCAATTTAAGCTTCCAAAATATTTAAGCAACAAGTGGTCAAACTAAACTATTTGTAAACAGTTAAAAGGTATTAAAAAACAGCATGGAGTTTTTTATTTTGCTTTAGTTCTCTGCTGTGAGAAGATAAATAGAAGAGAAGCTGTATTTTGACACTGTCTTGTGTGACAAACTTATTGGTAAGAAAAGGAAACACAGTGAGAAAAAGGTATAGAAAACTATTTTCAGAGAATGATTGCCAATGTCTCATTACCAAAACTGAAGGATTTTCTTACCATCATTCTGCCAGTATCTGTTGTGGGACATCTCATAATTTTTGTTAGTGACCTAAATGATGGATAAGAGAAGATGCTTATGAAATAGGAAAAGTGTCACACAATAGGAAGAGGAATGGATTTATAAATGATCTTGACAAGCTGGTGAGTGTATATGGAGAAAATTATATATTTATTTTTTTTTTAATAAATTATAAAGACCTGAACTTGGGTAATCAAATACACGTGTGGATTGCCTAGGTTGCTTTTCTGCTGAAAAATGGCTGGGAGGTGATAGAGGCTCAAAAGCTGACTTGAGAGTCACAAAGTCATATAATTTTCTGTTTGTGTTTGGTGTTCTGTTGTTTGTGTTTTTAAAGTGTCAAAGATGTAAGACAGGAGTTTGAAAAGATCTTCCCAGTCACCAGTGGGAAGGCTTCAGCTAGAGTACTGTATCCAAATTGGGCACTGCACATCAAAGAAGATAGGGAGCAATGAAGAGATGCCAGAAAGACTGATCAGAACCTAATCCAAAGTCAGAGGGTGCAGCACAAGTTAGGTAATTCAGCAAGTCTTTCTCTGTCACTGAAGGCTATCAAAACCAAAGTAGAATAATGCCCAGCAGCAATGGCACAGTTACACCAAGGTGACTTCTGGTAGGGAGTGTTACACATGGCTGCTAGCCAAGTATTTGGATTATAAGGCATTTACAGACTTTTATTCTTCAGGTTGTAATCCAGAGCAGTCAAACTGTGGTGATGGGAAGTGTATGCATCAGTATAAGACTTGTAAAGATGGTGACAGCTGTGGGGAGGACAGTGATGAAAACAACTGCCGTAAGTATATATTTTTAGCTATTTTCCAAAAAATGGTGGAAGGCAGAAGCACGAATATGCTTATTTTAATGCATAAATGTAGTATTTATATATATTTTTTCATAGCAAAAAGTACAGTTTCATAATTGTGAAAACAAAACATGCAACATCACTAGTTCTCAGCATAGTCTAGACAATAAATAAATGAAACAAAATCCAAGATTGTGATTTTAGTTAGATGATCTAACCACAGCTTGCTGGTGATCCTGTTAGAAGAGCCCTTTTTCCCCAACTGCTGTCAAATCAGTGCTAAGTAATGTAAGGGAGAGAAACACAGTAGCTTTGAGACTTTTGCCCTTTGCCACATGTGTGGTCTCTTTACTGTAGATACACCATGGTTATGGACATTGTTGGTAAAACTAATGTCTCCCTAGTGACTTGATGCATTTTGCCTTTATAATTTTTGCCTTGCTTTTGAATCTTAGGTCCTTGAGATAGCCAGACATATGTCTTTGTTGAAAAAAACCCCAACCCTAACACTGTTTAGAGGTCACTGTAATCATCTGATAAGAATGATAGTACAGAAGCCTATTTCTGAGATCTGTCAGGATCCCCCCATAGTAAACTGTGATAGTCCTTAGCCAAATATTTCTTGGAGGGAGATATAAAGGTCTTCCACAAATTTCTCAGCTATCACTTAAAAACCAGAAAGGTTGACTTTCAGATGATATATGCTGTGAAGATTTAGAACTTGTAATGCCAGTAGAGCTGGTGGAGACAAAACAACAGATCTGACAAGCGTAGCTTGTTCAGTTCAGGGTTAAGTAAAATGGAACTGAGTTGGAGGCTTTTCTGTCTTTCCTCATGGACAATGGAGACTGAAATTAGTGTGATCATTAATAAGAGTGGAACATTCCCTCTGTCCCCTCTCCTTAGAGGGACCAGTTTACACCAGTACACACTATGACTTCAAGCAGACTGGAATGTATAGCCTTGAACAACCTTCACCACAAAGTAGGTTGAATGCACAAGTTTTTTAATAATTTGAAACCATGGCTTCAAGCATTTGACACTATCTTCTCTCTCTCTTTTTCAGCCTACAACAGTTGCTCCTCTTATGCATACAAATGCCTGAATGGAAAATGCTTGCTGAAACCAAATCCTGAGTGTGATGGGAAGAGAGACTGTGCAGATGGATCTGATGAACTGAACTGTGGTGTGGTAGCATTTGTTTAAAAATTAGTTAATGACTTGGGAAACTGAGTCAGGTATTTGTGCTGTGGTCAAGCACTATTGAATTAAGAATTGATTAAATTGGATGTGAATTTAAAAATATAATCTCCTGGTAACGTGCATGAAAATGTCTGTCTTGAATTTGGCACTGGTTCATTTTAAATCCACTGATCCATTCTGTCTAAGATGACCCATTTTAAGCAATGCACACTTCCAGGTTGAGCTGGTAGGTCTTAGTGCTCATTTGAACTGAATGAAATGCAGGCAAGGAGCTGTGTGTGTAAGGAGGGAAAATATAGGAGATTTTATTCAAGTGAACTTTTGGAAAGAACCCAGCTTAGAATTGTGCTTAAATGCCTTTTTGAGTTACTAACCTCTTTAGAAAGCTGTAAGGGAGGATAGTCAGTAGGTTTATTACTGACCTGCCCATTGAGTGAAAATGGGCAGATACTCTTACCTTTTTACCAATTGCATGGTAAGAAAATAAATTTTCCAACAGCTTTGGGTTCTATGGATAAAAATTTAGGTATTAAGCACAGCAAAGTGAAATTACCTTGTGTTTTTTGTTACTATATTATTAAATTATTTGTATTAGCTTGTGGAAGACACCAGCTTAAGAAAAACAGAATTGTTGGAGGTGAAGATGCAAAATCTGGAAAGTGGCCTTGGCAAGCAAGTTTACAGATGGAAGCACATGGCCATGTATGTGGTGCATCTGTTATATCCAATAGGTGGCTCATATCTGCTGCCCATTGTTTCCTGGATTCTGATTCTATGAGGTATGAGGAAGTTACAGTGTCATAGAGTATTTGCAGTTAAAAAACCTTACAGTGTTTCTTTCAAGTCTGCAGTAGTCACTCCTTGTTTAGATAAGCTGATTCAGTGTATAATTGTGACATGGTATTACTACATGAACCCTCAATACTGTATTCTGCTGGCTTCAAAAGTCCTAAGCGTCTCAATTACTTATTTTGCCTCTGTTGCTAGTGAATCCTGCATGGCAAAACACATGCTTTTGTTTGATTTAAGGCAAGGGATTTATTCTAAAATTTTCTCAGTAAAAGCTATGGCCTTTTCTCCCAAGGAAAGAACTATTTATAGATAAGTGGAGTGTAAAACTCACCAATGTTCAGTTTAGGTAATGTAAATTGAAAAGACATACTTCCAACATGTGGAAAGTAAGAAATAAGAGTTTAATAAAACACTTTGCTGACTTCCAAAACATGGTACATTGCAAAGAATTGGTCTTATAGCTCCAAGAAATTATTATTTTCAAAATGGTAGGTAAAAACATTACTGAATGTTTCAGGAGGCAGAGATTATACTGCATCTATCTTCCCAAGTGATATTCTACTCCATTCACTTTGGTTTTGATGAATCTCATCAAATACTGAAAAGCAGATAAAATGGAGTGAACTCACTGTGAATTACTTTCCAATGGGACGTTCTAAAAACATTCTCTTTACAGATACTCCGATCCTTTGGGATGGAGAGCATATATGGGCTCACATACTATTAATGAAAAGACCAATCGTGTAGCTATGAGATCAATCAAAAGGATTATTGTTCACCCACAGTACGACCAATCTATCTCAGACTATGACATTGCCCTATTGGAAATGGAGATGCCTGTGTTCTTCAGTGAGCTGGTACAGCCCATTTGTTTACCCAGCACCTCTAGAGTATTTGTTTATGGAACTGTCTGCTATGTAACTGGCTGGGGAGCCATAAAAGAAAATAGTATGTTCATTTCCTGGATATACTTTGTGAAAGTTTGGCTTAATTTTAAACTCTAATAATGAAATATGTATAGTTGTAAGAAAAAATACCTCTGGTGTACTTAATAGGTCTATAAAATCTAGAAAATATCCCACTGCAGTGGTCTCACAATCGCACTGAGACATAACCCCTCGTGTCTGATCAGAAGCCATGTGTTATGGTAATTCTGGCTTTCTTAATATGTCCCTTTAAAAAATGATTTAAATCTAAATAATAATGCAATAGCCTAGCGACATGCAAATGACTGTACAATTGATGGCCTCTTACAATGTCTTGCTTTTTAACAAAATTTTGTAGGCAATACTTAATAATCAGTATAATGGTATGGGAAAAAACCTTATTTTTCTATCTTACCTGCTTCATTACCCAGCCTTAGAGCCAAATAAGCAAACAAACAAAAACCCAGTACTTCCTCTGATCATCCAGGTATTGAAAAGGTTATGTTCACTGCTGAGACAGCATAGGACTGAGCATATGTAATTTGCAATGAAACTTTATGCCTATAGTACAGAATTAAACTCTTAGAAATCACTTGCGACTTACAGAATTGATTTTTTAAATTATCCCTCCCCATCAGCTTCATTCCTCAGGTCTTTCCCTGGAAGTGGAAGGAAAGAAAAGAAAGTAGCAATTCAATTTAGTAGCAGTTGGACAATGTTTGAAGCACAAATAACAATAAAAATCTTTGGGCATAATTTGAAATGGCATTCTAAACTACTCACTCATTACTTACTCGCTGTGTGGAATCTTTTATTTTACTCATAATTTAGATGGGTTTTTCACTACTTTCTGGAAGAATATGTTCATAAAGATAAAGATCAAGGAAATGGAAAGGTGTTGCATAGGGATGTCTATGTCTAGAAGGTAGTGTAGACAGTGTAAGAGAGCAGGTAATGATTGAAGGAAGGGGAATTACACTCCTTCCTCTACCTGAGTAGATTTTGCTTTTGGAGCAATTATCTTTTGTTTTGACAAGCAGTATTTCTATTAGAAAACTGTACCACCATAACCTCTACAGTACCATTTGTGTGTTTTCTAGGTCATCTTGCCAAAACACTGCAGGAAGCTCGGGTGAGAATAATTAACCCAAGCGTTTGCAACAAGCTGTATGATGATCTTATCACATCACGTATGCTGTGTGCTGGGAATCTTAATGGTGGCATTGATGCATGCCAGGTAATCTGGAACTTGTAGAGAAAACTACAAGGGAATATTTGCTTTCTTTGGAGAAGTGTTCAGAGTTGTGGGTTATTTGGTTTGGTTTTGGGGGTTTTTTATGTTATTTTTTTTCTTAGAAAAAGCCGTCTGAGTGAGATGGCTTGACTGCATGGTTAATTTCACATGGTATATTAAAGGCTCTCCAAAATAAGGAAGGAAATTTGGCATAGATATTCTCTGAATCTCTTGAGAAATATTGTTTTGCAAAGATAAGGGCTAAAATGTGATGAAAAACATCTTCCACTTCAACAGTTACATTTCCTATAAAAGAAAAGAGTAAAGGGAATAGAATTAGGACCATCTGCAATTTTTTCTATTCATATTGATTTTTTTCCTTGTTTTGATGTCTGGGTGTGGGGATAATAAAATACTGTAACAGTATGATGAGTAATGTATCATTAGAGTTACAAAGAAATACGAGAGACAGAGGTAAGCTATATTTGGTAAATGCAGTTGCAGTACTGCCTTTCAGTTTCATATGTTCATTCATGTGTATAATTGCAAATTTTGATTACATCATGGTATTGTAAGCTGTATGACCTAGTTTATTTGCACACACAATCAGAAACTGCTCTTTGGATGTACTTCAACTCTCTTGACTGTGCCTTCGTTCTCCTTCTCAGTCGTTAGACTAGCTGTGCACTTCAGCAGTATTTAAACTCACTATGACAAATATCCACTTTCAAAATTCTAAACAAGGTCATTATAGCAGTTACTGTGTAAAGGGAGAGGAACGTGTTGCTGATTTTAAACTATGGTCATTTGATAGAACATTTCTGTAAAATAAAAATTTTACTGTTTTAATGTAATAGGATAATGTTTGCAAGATCATATCTCTTAATGGGTCGAACTTCTTTATAAACAATAGACTAATTACAAGATCTTCCTTCAGTCTCTGATTCAATGGATTACTTTTGTTAACTTTATGTGCAGTTTTTGTATAACCTTAGACCTTGGAATTGTTTTGCAAAACATGTTGTTTTAGAGGCTTGATGTTCCTCCAAAAAAATGTGTTGCTTAGAAAATGCCCTTGAATTTTTCAATGGATATTTTAAACAAATTTGGCTATATATCTTACTGGCCAATCCAGTTTCTAACATAATATGCTGCCCTAGCAGCTGGCCCTCTGGGCCTTTAAGTTCTTAGTTTGAGTAGCATCTTTGCTATTTCTTTCTTTGCCGTCTGTAGTATATTTCCTCTGCAGTGCTAGAGAGGAATCACGTTGGCAGTTCAGGAAATCACCACAGCACCATGGAACCCTTTTACTACGGTTCCAGGCTTGTGGGCATCCTGATTTCTTCATTTCTTCATAGACACATAAGCTGTGCATGTACTGCATGATGTGGATGTGGGTGATGTGGAACTTCCAAATACCTTTCATCTTTAAAGAGTGTGATACTTACAGTGAGAAATAAAACATTTACTCTTTCAGACTTTGTTTTCTTATCACTCTAAGACGTTCTTTGGCTTTGGTTCATTTTTTTTTTTAGGATCATTCCTCACCACCAGCATACAGCCCCATCAGTCTTTCAGAGCTGGCTATGTAATTGGCCAGGGTACATAGCCTACTTTCTCAAGTCACTTCAAGATCAGCCTCCTGGATTATCAGAATTGCTAGTATGAGAGCAGTCTAGAGAGAGGAAGAACAGTACTGGCTTCTTTTCTTATCTCTAGATACTTCTGTTTGGTTGGGTGGTGAAAGCTTTCTATTGTTACTCTTTTCTCTGTACATGGTTTTCTTCTGGTCTCTGCCATGTTTTAGTTCCAACTGGAGGCAACAAACAAACTGCAGGGTCAACTTGGAGCCTGCCGACCGCTTTGCATGCACAAGGAACAGCTGCAGAGATGAGCTGCATCCATAACTGCTAGGAGTGCTGTGAACTGGTCTGTTCACAGACGGCACACAAGGTTTAAACAATAAAAGGCACAAAGCATTTGTTGAGCACAAATGCATTTTGATTCTGTGAACTGAACTAAATGGGAAGTTTTACTTTTCTACATTGCATTTTCCCTTTGAAAAGCCAGTTCTTATTTGCACATTTCTTAGTCTTTTTCTTCCTTCCCTCTATGAATGTAGACACAGTCTTGATTATAAAACTGCTGATAATACTTAATTGTGCCTAGTTTGTTTTTTGGTTGGGTGTTTTTTTGTTTGTTTCATTTTTGGGGGTGTGTGTGATCTCTTTCTATTCCTATTTAATAGACTGTATAAGAGTTCTGCCTTCAATCTGTGAACAGTTTATGGTCAAATGGTGGCAGAATTTCTAATTCCCATCCCTGCCTTCTCCACTCCCCACTCAGCCTGTGATCAGTTGTTTTATGAATTCTGTGATGCAATATTAGCTATTAATTATTTTTAAAACAAATTCTTGCCATCACTTCATATTGATTAGTGTGCTATCCGATAAGTTAAAATAAATGGAATAAATTTGACATCTAGCTGGGTACATTCTACCCAGAACTAAGATTCTAATATTAAATTGTAATTTGAGAAAGAGAGGGGCAGGTATTTACTGTCCGTAAATAACCTAACTTTTGTTACAGTGCTCTGTGTGTGTGTTTGTGTGCATGCGTGCACTAATGGCCAAACTCCCTTCATTTTAGGGGGATTCTGGAGGTCCTTTGGCCTGCACAGGAAAGGGAAATAGATGGTACCTTGCTGGCATTGTGAGCTGGGGTGAAGGATGTGCTCGGCGCAATCGTCCCGGTGTATACACGAAGGTGACAGCACTTTATGACTGGATTCGTCAGAATGCAAACTGATGTGCCAAGGAAAGAAAGCAGATCACCTCCCTTAGGAAAGCTGCTTCCTACAGTAGCCTGTCATGTCTCTGATGGTACAACATGAAAATGCCATTGACTGTTTCTTTGAGAAAGAATGCACTTTTTTAATGAAGAAACCATCATTTTTGTTCACCTAACAGGGACTGTTCAGATTTGAGAGTAACAGCAGATTCCTATGGATTCATCTTCCTTATCCCCAGCAGCAGAAAACAGCACTGCCTTAAAAACAACTTTCGTGGATTAGAACCTGTAACAAAAATCCAGCCAAATTTTTCTTTTGTAAATCTTCTGCCCTCCTTCTATTTCCCTTGCTGTGCATGTATCACACACACATACCTGGACATTCATGACCCCATATACACTCAACTCACATGTTACCTTAGTGATGTTACAGGATTCTAAACATAATTATTTCTTGTTTCTTAAAAATACAAGTAGTATAGTCAATTTAGTGTACAAAGCTGAGATATTGATTAATTCTCTAGTTATGCTGCCACTGCACGACTGATCCTTTCTGGGTTGTAACTTTTGGGCTGTCTCCTGTGTTTTCTTAAAAACATGCAATATATAGCATATGATGTTAGGATGCAAGAAATTTTCATTAAAGGACTGGAAAAGCATAATTCAGGTTTTTTGGAGTGATGTTTAAATAAGAAGAAAAAATACTCAGTTTTAATCAATTAAGCAAAGGAAAACTTTGGTGCTTTCTTACCACCTTTGTACAATTTGAACATAGTTGTAGGATTTGATGTTTGCAATATGTTACAAGTATATTTCCCCTGCTCTGGCTCTTGTATACTTTGTGAATTTTACCATGCTTCTGGTGGGTTCATGCTGCTTTTCCTGATGTCCTTGGTCTGCAGCAAGCAGAGTTTCAGGGTCAGGATTTTTGGTTTGTATGACTCCTTGGGCTGTGCCCCCATGGCCACACAACTTTGAAAGGGACATAAAGGGATTTATGTGGTTGGATGCATCCTGGAACTTAAAGAAAGTAGAAGAGGAAATGACAGCCACGTTCCTTTAACGCTAGCAGTGAACCTAGCTTTGATAATTATAATCTCCTGATGAGCTGATCAGCCCAAATCTAGATGATTTAAGGTTTTCAAAGCTCTTTATGGGACTTAAGAATGATGATATTCAGTTTAATAAAAGATCTGTCTAGGTGGTCTTTATAGATGGTCTTAAAATTGTGCTCAGTATTTGGAATTGTTTAGCTTTCACCTTTAATGTATTAAAAAAAACCCCGAAGCCAACAGTTTTAATACCAGTCACTGCTGTCCACACAGCACACTTTTATTCTACAGTACGTAAATATGTAATCCTTGTTTAGTTTTAGACCCACCTTGGCAGCCTGTGGAGAAAACACTGGAATGATCTAGCACTAATCTGCATTCAGTGAAATTCCTGTGTCTAAACCAATGCTGCTTTTCCTTCTTGTGCTAGTGTTGGGCATTTCCCTCCTCCCCGATGCTTGTGTCAAGCTTACTACATAAGCTATACTCAAAGCCTATGTTTTAGGGGGTATTAGTGGCTTTAAAGGCTAGTCAGTGTTTCAGATCATCTTTTTTAATAAACACATGCTAAAACTGCAAGTGGCTATGTTTTACTCATTTGATTGTGCCTCTGAAACCCTAATATCCAGGTTCTAAAGCCAGAACTACATTTGTACCTCGGAGTTTCCTATTTGTAAAGCTGAGTCTGACTTGCCCATTTTACTAAACTGCACATTTAAAGGCACAAGTCTTTTCCTTATACTGAAACCAGAGATGTCTTCACTACGGAAGACAAGAGTTTTCCTGCTGTTGTGTTTTAGATAAAAGCCTAGGCCAGAAAACACAGATCAGTTCTTGACTTCCCGTTTTCTTTAAGGGTGAAGGGTAAGTTAATTCACATGCAAGAAAGGCACCAAGTGTGGAAGTTGGATCACCCAGACCAAAGAAACTCCACACTTTACATAAAAGGACTTTGGCTTTTGCAGGGTGAGATCCGTAATCATTAACTCATTTGACTTACACAAACTGGTTTGGTTCCAGACAATTCAGTAGGAAGGTAAAGTCTTTTACTGTGAGTGGAACTGAAATAAATGAAGCTCATCTCCAGCAGGACTACTGAGAACGGGTGGGTAAAGGCTTTTTCTAGTGAAGATGTTGCAGGTAAAATCTTGTGGATCCAGACACACGTTTTGATCTTGATGACTGCCCAGCTTCATCCTCAGTCCTGCGGAGTTTTAAGGAGAACCCAAAGGTGGAGTATGCAATTTGTACTTCTTTTTATTCGCTGAATGAAACCAAGCTGTGTGTTCAGCTTGGTGGAGTGCCTTTGCCTGAGTGGTTGTGACACGGCATCAGGAATCCAAACCCCTGGAAATGCTCCAGGCATCAGTAGCCAGATGAGTTGCACAATGGGAAAATCTGAGGAGAGGAAAAGCATCCTCAGCATTTGGCAGGAAAAAGAAGGGGCAGTGCTGTGTGGGGGGGTGGTCAGCCAGCAAGGGAGGGAGCTGGAGAGAGAGGCTTTGTTTTCCTCTTGGTGCATGATCCTCTCTGTGCTGAGACGAGAGGGTGAGCAAAGTGCCGTTACCAGCTGCCCGCCCAACACTTTTGATCCAGAAGAGAGAGAGGTGCTCTGTGGGGAGGACAGAGAAACACGAGGATGGAGTCAGATCAGGAGAAACGAGAGGAGGTAGGATAAAGGATACTGGAAGCGTGGGGGGAGGAGTCAGCCCCTGGTTGCAGTGAGTTGTTAGGAGTGACTCATGTAAGTAGCATGGGAGAGTTCGTGTGGGAAGCTAGTGCAGACCGGATCTCAACTTACACCATCATCTGCTTCATAGAAGCAGGCCCTGTAGAACGCAGGCTGAAATTTAAGGCCACCTTCCTCCTCTCTTCAGATTTGTCCTCTTGGCTTTTTACACGGAAGTGGTTTCTCAGGTTTAGGTTGGCTGGTATGTGAACAGACATAGATGGTTCTTTAGCACCAAACGTGATTTCAGGCTACGTAACAGCTAGAGAGAGGACAATTCACGGCACAAAGGTCAGTAGTGTTCATTTCTTTATGGACTATAGAGGGAGAGTAAAACTGGAAGTGTTGATGTATGTTGTAAGTTTTCTTCACAGTCTAACTGAACCTCAAGTATGTGATCCTTTACTCAGCTTATGCTGTTCTGAACCACATCGGTGTGTTTATTGGTGCGGATAACAGCAATAGTATTTTACTGTTTTGGCTGACAGTAGTAGCCTGGTTCCTTTTAAAATTGCCTCAACAAATGACAACATTACTGAAGGTTTAGTCACCTGCTTGTGCTTGTCGAGGGCTGGTACAGGGAGGCAGACAAACTGGAAAACCTAGTATTGCAGAGCTGAGGGCCATAGTTCTGGCAACCGGGCAAATCGATACTTCCTCCGCCTACCATTTCTCTGTAGCTAGTGAAGGAGACATTATCTGTCCTTTCAAGGAATTCTCCTTATTTATCAGTGTTTTGAGATCGCTCCTGTGAAAGCTATCCCAGCTCTCACTGTTACCATCTCCAGCCTCACACCAGAACTGCTACTGACCCCCACTGTTGCTGAAACCAGAAGGAAATGAGTTGCCTCCGTGCTTGCTTCAGAGACAGAGGCTCTCCTGCAGAGAGAGAAGCTATGAAAAGGCAAAGCTCTGGTCAGGAGCATGAAATTGTTGAATTACAAGAAGATAATGTGGAGGAAAGTGAGGCTGATCATGACAAGCCTCTAAACCCTCAAACAAGAAAGGTAGGAATTTCACTTGCTCATTTGATGCTTGCTCTTGGGGAAAATACCTCAGCAGAAGAAATGACACTTCACAGGAACATCTTGTAAGAGTGGTTTAATTTGTCTTTTGAGGGAGGGGGAAAAGTTATTCTCTTAAAAGTAAAGGCTGAAAACCTGTTAAACATTTTTTTTTCTTCTCTTCTTATTCTAATATTGGAGTGGGATTTTAAGCTTCTTGTTATTTTCTTGGTGCTTGGCTGTTTGTGAATTTAGGAGATGAAATTGTAATTGTGTTTTACTTTCTCTTTTCATGTGTTGTCAGTAGGATTAGGAGAAAGATAGGAGCAAAGTTAAAACCCATATTAAAAACAGGCTTTCTTTCAGAACAAATTAATCAGAGAACAGCATTGCCAAAACAAGAATAGAATGTCCTGCAACAGACCATGCTGGATTCTCTCTTTATCTTTGAGTAATCTGCAGTTCCTGCTAATTATGAATTTGTATGAATAGGGTGCCCCAAAGCCTCAGTTAAGACCAGTATGTGAGTCCTGAGGGAGGTACCTCCCAGCATTTAGCTTAAAGCTGTGGAACAGACAAATACTGGCAAAGAAGTAATATGTACTCATGGGTGACTGTTGTACAATGGTTTTCATTACTTAATCCAGAGCAGAGGGAATACCTGTGGCAGAGCAAATAAGTTTCCCACTTTTCTGTAGGGATGGCTGAGTCCTCCCAAGAGCTCGGCTGTGTTAGTCACGCCACCCCTTCCTTCCTGCTCCTAGTGTGAGCCCCCCGATCATCTCTGTGGGCTGGTTCATTCCCCTAGCTAGGCAAAACCCCCATTTACTCTACTATATCAGGGACCAGTTACTTCTCCTCTGGTCTGGTTAAGTCAAAACAGCTTGCTGCACAATCAGATAATTCTGGGGAGGTGTAAAGAGGAACAGGAGAAGGGTGGAGGAGAGGCAGGGGTGAGCTACATCTGCTCAGCTGTCTTGAGAAACTCTACCCTAAAGTTTCTGTTTAGCCTTCCTCTTCCCAGAATTGAGTTTTCATTTGGGCTCTGTTTCTGCTGATTCTGGCACTTGGCTTCCTATCCCATAGGGACCACTGGAAATCTATCATGCTCTGCTTCCTGCTCATGTGGCAAGGTTAATCAGAAGAACTGCCCTGCCCACAGGGGAGAGATTTTCCCTGCTGCTGCTCCCTCCCAGCAGTCTCAGGACGCACACGGGCAATGTCCGGAGGGTGTTGGCCCAGCCTGTAGGGGATAGTTGGGGAGCTGAATGTTTGCTTGAGATCAAGGCAGTTTGCTTTGCGTGACTAAGAATTACACCTTTGTGATGGTCTAAATATGTGGCTCAATCGAAACTTGGGCTTGATGACTGTCTATCTGAACTGATATTACTGTGTCTCATTTCATAGTTGTACTCTAGGCAGTAGTAACTGGCTTTTTTTCTTTCTTCAGATACAAAACAATACGCTAGTGTTAAGTATTAAATCAAAGTTTCATTCTTCCAATACATTTTAAAAATCAAATGAAAACTATACATGTAAACACGATTAAGCCTGAAAGCATGCTGTAAGTTAAACCACATAACCATATTCCTCCTTTGCCTGTCACCCTCCACCAAAGTTCTGTGTGCAGGCATGTCTGCAGAGAGTGCTTTCCCTTTCTCTGCCCTCCTCCCCCGGAGCAATTAGTCTTGTAAGATCTTTCTGTGGGTGTTTGTTTTCTCTGCCTGTTCATCTCTCACTCCCAAAGAAGTTTCAAGTCAGTTGGTGGATGTCAGTTAAATTCAGTGAAAGTCTTTCTATTATGCTGGGTTCTTAGAAAGTTCAAAAGGTAAAGGAAGACAACCTGGGTTAGTGCCTCCAGCCACCAGCAAGTTCCTGCCAGCCTGCATGTGTGTGGCCCAGACAACCCACAGCATGAACTTTTCCTCACCTGGTACTGACGTCAAAAAGGACGTGGAGTTTACAGCTGGGTTTATGGTGGATGGGAATAAGGAGGAATTAAAAAGGCAGCATGGTCTACTTTCTTACAAATTCATGCTATTCCTTCGATCTTCTGGCTGCAGAATGAAATAGTTGGAGTTTTTAAATTTTGTTTTGCTATATCACCTAAGTTTTTTTAAAATATACATAAATATGTTAGTACTGCTGGGGTAACTAATAAAACACTAACTTCTGCCACGGTCTTAAATCTTATTAAAAATAGATTAAAGACAGGTATTGTACTTTGTCTCCTATATAAAAATGCACACATGCACAATTTCTTTGAAGAGAGTTTCCTTGTGATTTCTTAGAACAGGTGAGATTTGTAATAAGCTTTCTGTTAAAGGTACTCAATAGCCTTCAAGTTTCCCATCTTCTGATGAAAAATGGAGTCAGCTGTAAAAGTCTCAATCATTTTACAGTTCTTTAATGCAATAGCATTTAAAGAATATCAGTCCACTTGCTTTGAGTGGTGGCATCCAGGAGCTATGCAGACTGATATCATCAACGTCCCAGAGGTGAATGATCTTGGAAATTTCTCCACAGACAACTTTTTGGTTGGGAGAGATGGCAAACATTAAAAAGACAGCTTGTGGAACATGTGAATCAAAACTATGTAATTTAAAATGAAATTTGGAAGCCATGAAAGCAGTTTTGTAACACCGGAGCTTTGTGGGCAATTCAGGAATTGGAAGTTCTGCACAAATGGGGAATGATACAGCTCTTCCAAGCAATAGCCTGCCTGTAAATGTTCTTTGCCTTCTGCAGGTCTACATTTTCACCTGCAGTAGTACTTCAGGGTGGGAACCCCTGGTGTAGGGCATTGCTTATTAATGAGACTCTCCCATCTGGGGTTTTTTGTTTCTAAATGTTACAATAGAGACATGCTTAAATATTTTTCCCTGCCTTATTTCATTGATTAACATGCCCCTTCCTTTTGTACCTAGGAGAGCGATAACTGGAAATCATGCGGGAATGTAGTTTTCTGGAAGTGTAAACTATGGATGGTTATAGCCACAATTTTTCTAGTGTTCTTCCTGGTCATTCTCATCAGCCTATTTCTTTATTCTAGTAAGTATCTCACTCTCAGTTCATCCTCTAACAAAAATGTACACTATGTACAATCTAATATAACACAAATTGTACAGTAGCATCCTTTAGACTCCTTCTGTAAACTGCTGAAGGGACTGGTATGCTGACTGCAGAGGGTGTTGTGTTGAGTAGTGGATATGGACACTTTTATTTTAGCGGGCAGCAAGCAACTTGTATCCTGATCAGATGGCAATTCCAGTTTGAGCTAAATGAGAAAATGTTACGAGAGTCAGGGATGAGGATAGAAATGGTGCTTGTAACATTGCAACAAGTGCGATGGATCATTTACATCCCATTGTGTGGTGTCAGTGCCTATCAGGCTCCCAAAGCAGCTGACTTTCACTAATGGAGGCGGGTGACTGACCTCCATGTGCTGTCACTTCAGGTGACATGCACTTTCTTTCTGTCACTCAGTCAGCAGTTACCAAGGAAATATGTGAGAAAGCCACCCAGAAGAAAGTCAAGAAGGTTTTTTTTTCAATACTTCTACTAATTACAACTTTTTTCTTCTCTTTCCATCTTCTTTTGAATATTAGATGTTTACACAGATGAGGATGACTATTGGGATGCTGATGCACTACTAAATAGTGGAAACTGTCACAATTTTTCAGGAACATTGAAGTTAACATGTAGTCTCCCGCACCTTTTGTCTGAAAATATTACTAAGAGGGTATGTGTTGATGTGGTTTTTGGCAAAGCTGATTCTGCTTGTAACATAGATTTAGTGTTTTCCCTTTTAAGATGTTTCTGCTTCTCTGTGTAATAACTCAGCCATTCTCAAGTCCACAAAAGATTCTGAGCTGTACTTTTTCTAGTATAATTTAAAGTCCTGATCTGGGAAAAAAAATAAATAATAAAAATTGTCTGCTTTTAAGCATACCAGCAGTTTACATTGATTAAAAAAAAAAAAAAGTGCACCTGATTTTTTCCCCAAATCTGAGTAATAGTTGGGACATAGTCTTCACCTTTTTCATAGTATCATAGAGTAATCTAGGATAGGAGGGGCCTGTGAAGGTCATCTAAACCAAATACTGGCTAAAAATGTGCTTTGCATTCCTCTGTAAGTACACGATGGCAGCCTGGGTTTGTAGCTGCCATTTCCATTGAGCCATTCCCATCTCTGAGTTAGAGCTGAAATAAGCTCAGCAGGCATGGCAGTGCTCATTGAGATTTACTGTGGAAAGCAAGTCTCAGTAGAGAGACCTTTCCCTCTCCCATGTATGAGAAGAAGGATTTTTTGGTACTGATAAAAACCCAAGCCAAACAACTTAAACCGCATATGGCAACATGAGCACATACCTTTAGTTAACCTTGAATGCCTCCATTGTGTTAAGGTAATGTAGTAATCACTCAAACCAACAGATTAATTTGTCTGCCAAGCTTAAAAGGATTGTGTACCTTTTCCAGGTCAGATATTTGTTGATATTTCATCTTCAGGCCCTGTGTTTATTTCCTTAAAACACCTTGTAAGAACAATTCACTTTATTTTCTTTATGTGGAAAAGAGAGAAAGAATGGAAGAAACTATTTTTTCTTTTTCTCTTCTGTTTTCTCTCCAAGTTAACAGATGTCTACAGTTCATCTCCAGCTCTAGGACGCTACTTTAGGTCAGCTCAGGAGGTTTATTTCAGGTAAGTAATTTCTGTCACCAAAATTGTCTGAAAATTCCAGGTTTTAATGAGACATATAAGTGCCTATGTAAATAGGCACAACATTTAAATCTGTGAAAAATGGGTTGTTTGGGGGAAAGTTACATATATAGGTACATACAGCATCCTCTGATGTAAATGCTGCTAATAGTATACAATGACATATAGTAACATTTAGTTGCTGTGAAGTATCAGCTCTGTTGCCTTTGGTTCCAAGTGCAGCCCTTAACAAACATGTTCAAGGATATTTGTTAAAAAGAAAAGGAGCTGCTGGAAACACTTGAGATTGACATGACTTAAGTAGCCTTAAATAGATGAAACAGGGTTCATGGGGAGGGGAGAACTGTTTTGGTCCCAAAAGAGCTGAAGGCAACAGGGACACACAAGTCACCAAAACAGTAATATTGCATTGCTGGTTTGTTTCAATCACTTTTCCCCCTCACTTTGTTTTGGACAACAGGAGCAAATGTCAATGCAGCAGCATGCTGGAGAGATGGGTGGAACAGGAGTGAGAAGCAAAGTGAAGGCTAGGCTAGGCTGGGTGGGAGATGTTTACATGTGAAGGGGAAACTCAGCCACTGAAGGCTGGTGTATCCAGAGGAGTAGCAGTGGTGGGAAGAAGGGGAAAAGTGTCCAGGTCTGCCCTGCAGAGGCAACAGAAAGCTTCCAGCTGGAACAGAGGGAGGATCTTACTCTTGGCAGAAACTGGAGGAAAGCTAAGGAGTTGACTGTGTTTGAGCCCGTATAGTTTTAATCTATGGAGATACCACAGATTTACAACAGGAGGGAGGCTGAGCAGCAGAGGGGAAAGTGGGGATGGAAAGATCAGCTGCAGCGTGGTCCTGCCATGGAGGGATAGCAGAGGCAAGGGAAGGCAGTCAGAGAGATTCCCCAAGGACTTCTGAAAAGCACTCTTATGAAAGGGATTAGAAAATCAAAGGAAGTAGATTAGCAAAGTCCCAAGGCCCTTGAAGAGAGCAAGGACAGAGGAAAAGCTCCCTTGGACTGTGGCAAGGGCATAATTGAGGGCACTCTGGGGAATGTGCTCCCTGCACTGCCAGCCTTGGGCATGCTGGCTTCGTTCAATGAGTGATCTGTAGCTCTTTAGTCTGACAGTAAAAAGTATGATCTAGACTGTCTAGTACAAAGCTGTAGTTCTGCATACATATGGACTATATGATCCCTCTCTCTCTGCCTCTTTGTTTCTCTCTCTGTGTTTCCTTTTTTTTTTCCCCCATACAACTATTTTTTTTGATGTTTTAATTCTGTGAGTACAAAAAGTTAATGTCAAACTGTAGTCAGAGGATTTGGTCAACTACAATGAAATTCCCAGGAATGGACTCCAGGTCAGGGGTTTGCATCACCCACTCAAGAGCTGAGTTAGGAGCATATCTGGGTGGCCCCAGGTACTGCTGTCAGGAAAGCAAATCTTCCTGTGGGTTCTCAGCTAACATGAGATATTACGTGAGATATTACAGCACCTCTTACCATTATGTTCTTGTGAAGCACGAGTGCTGAAAACCTCACCCCATTAGGATGCATGTCCAATTGCCCTTTGTGCATTTGAAAACATGTCTCAGGTTGGCTGCAGGTATGTGCCTGGTTTCTGTTAATGTCAAGAGCTGTTCTGAGAAGGATCGGGGAAGAGGAAACTGAAATTTTGGACGGCAGTTTTCTTTTATCATGCTTTTCTTTAAAACAATTTTTTTAAAAAATCCATGCTGACATCGATATGAAAAGTCAGTCTTCTCAAAAAGGAAAAGATCCAGTGGGGACTTGAAGGCATTGATACTTGACTTTGTTTTTCAGTAATGAAAGCTCCACTGTGTTTTATCAGCTAGAGTTTTGTGGATCACAATCAACAGAGGGGTTTATGGAAAACACAATGAACCCAGATTTTATAAGGAACGTTTTACGTCAAAATATTTATGATGAAGATGATTCTTTGAGTCCTGGAACATCTGAATGTAACAGCCTAAAGCTTGACCCGACTTCTGTCACATTAACATGTAAGTGGTATATATTAGAGAGACTGTTTCTTTACAAAGAGCACAAGTTTTACTTGAAAGGAGGGAAATCTCTCTGGAAAAATGTTGAGATTAGTTAGTAAATATATTTTGCACAACAGTATTAAGAAAATTGTAAAACATGTTGTTTTCAAGGCAATCTTACTATGCTCAGTTTATAACCTAGGATTCACTGTTTGGTCCTCTGAAGAGAAATGGAGGAGTGATGAGACTAGTTAGCTATGGAATCCAATCAAGGATTTCAGATCTTGTCTTGCATTTTATGCATACAAATTAAATCTCTTCACATGTGTGCGTACAATAACGGAGAGCCAAGTCATTAAAAATGTTTCTCTTTATATTCAGAATTGAATGCTTATGAAACAAATTTTAATTAAAGTAAAATGGGATAAGTACTTTCAGAGTGAAGTTCTGATTTTTTCACAACCTCCTGAGTTTTCTCTTTTCAGATATTTTTTTGGAAAACTTATTATGCACAGAGATACTTTTCAAAAGAACAAAATGTTCATTCTTCCAGGTTTTCTAGATAGTAATTCCAATGACTACCAGTGACTAGGTAGTGATTCCAATGCATTTAGGTTTATTTTTCAGTAGTGAAAACTCCACTGTCTTTTATCAGCTATTGATTGAATTGTCAGTACAAAAGTCTTATGAGTTTTGCAGTTTTACTGAAAACAATATATGGAGCTGCTTCCCTCAGTCCCCAACTAACTGAGCACACCTACGTGTTTTCAGAATAATTCTAGGCTAGGACGTATACAGATCTATAAGTAAGATTTGTGATTAACTCATGTTGACTTTTCTTGGTACTCTTATCAAGGGACAAGAGAGCAACAAGTCCTGAATTCCAGTTCTCAGTATGATTTTGTTCCTTATATATTGACAGGATTCATGGAAAATGCAGTGTAAGAGGGACAGAAAAGAATATGCTGAACTATCTAACTCAAGATTCATTTTAATGTTAATAACGTACTGTTTTAACTTTCAGATACATGATGGGAAGACTCTTCATCTTCCTCACAGCCTAGAAGAGATGGGCTTCTCCTATCTATTAGTAATGCCAGAGTAGGGAGTTATTCATTAGGTAGACACAGTTCTAAAGATGTTGTTCTGCATATACTGTCTGTGATGCAATATTGTGAATGGAAAATGTGGTATATTTATAACAGTGTTGTACTCCTGTAACATAGCTACCTCCGTCTTTATTGTTGTCCTGATAACTCAATAACCTATTTCACTCTTGTGAAAATCATGTATCTTGTCTGATGCATGCTCTGTTGGCTATGAAAGTTCTGCTTTGTCTTGCATTACAATTAAATCTGGATTCCCTGCACAAGTGTTAAAAGCAGACTTGCACATGACTGCTTTCTTCTCTTGGCTGATTCAAAAATATCTGCACAGCTTGATGCTTAATGCTCACTTCCACCCATGCTTATGTCTGTTACTTTTTCCCATGCTAACTTCATATGCCATGTTTCCCTGTTGTTCTTTCCTCATAAAAGAACCTGAAAACTTAAATATCCTCTCTATTTTATTTAATTACATGCAAGACCACTGCACTAGCTTCTTAAGTGAGCTTCTGCTCTCTTCATTTTGTTGTTCATCCTACAGTCTTCTTGGATAAGGTGATATCTACTCTATTTTTCTCTTCTCTAACATGAAATAGAAATGAGGGAAGAAACACTGGGAAGAAACATGTCTTACTCACTAACGCATTTGAATGCCACAGGAATCTTCCAAGGGGCAAATTAGCTGTGTGCTTTAGTAATTAGCTACTGGTGCTAGTGAATGGACAGCTATTTGACCCACATTTGTAAATTCGAAGAGAGACTACCCTTAATTATAGTCCCTGTCCCAGCAGTGGAGATAAAAATGAACAGATGCAAGATATTTGCCTTAATAAGGCAGCAAATAGTTGTCCTTGTTGACAAGAGATCAGCTGAGATGGACCAATGCCAAGAGAAAGGTGCTGAAGCAGACAGTGTAGGCCAGCGTGGCCTGAGAGTTATAGCTGGTAGCTGGCTATAAAATGAAAATTAAAAACTAAGCATTAACTTTACGTGGAATGGAATGGGTTCACTACCATGTTAGTGAGGTATAGCTTTTTGTCATTTGTTTATAGCCAGTATAAGTGTTAGTACTGTTGGATAGACAAATTTATTTTAAGAAACTTTTTGTATTATGAGAAATACCTTATGGAAATTATGTTTCTCTTTTTCTAATGTTACTGGTTTATTTAAGGAGTAATCTGTCAATTTTACCATGCATTAAATTATTTTTTTTACTCTTAAAGCGATTGTTTTCATTCTTCGGCACCTCCAGTCTTTCAGATATTTGAGTTGGAAAATAACGATTGGAATTCTAAATGCTGAGAGCTGTATGAAATGTCTGACTGACACAGCTGTACATTCAAACCTGTATTTGTTGTTGCTTGAGTTTTAACTGAGCTTGGGAAGCAGCCTGGACCAAATTAGCAGTTCACATAGTGCACATACTTGCAGCTAATTGTGACCCCATCTTGGGTTGTAAGATGTAGCCCTGGCTGTAGAACCATAAGCTCTCTTGATACGATATTCTATGCAGCATACAACTAGAAGAGATATTCCTTCTGATTCTTATGTTTGGGAAGGATGAAATTCATGGTTTGTATGGCTTGTCCCTAAAGCAGTAGGCTATGAAAATACCAGCAGCAAAGGCACAATCTGCCTTTGAGATGCTGCTCAATCTTATTGCTGTTACGAAGATGACCAAACCTGCCCTTGAACATTTCTTTATCTTGATTCTGTTTATAAGAACTGAAAAATAATATAATGACTATGCTCTTTATGGTGATACCCCTAAGTGCATTAAGAGTCAGCAGAAAAAGGAGCCAAGCATTCTTTATTTTCCAGCCTTCTTCCTCTGTTCCCCTGACATT
The DNA here is from genome assembly GCA_013398125.1 of Aegotheles bennettii. Taxonomy (NCBI): domain Eukaryota; kingdom Metazoa; phylum Chordata; class Aves; order Caprimulgiformes; family Aegothelidae; genus Aegotheles; species Aegotheles bennettii. The sequence continues at coordinate 46,664 of VZRW01009488.1, read as the reverse complement.
TATCCCAGCAATTCACAGGAAAGAAGGAATTGTAGCAAAATGTCATGATATTCAGCATAAAACGTCTGACTTTACAGTCTAGCCCAGTCAAGCTTTGAACCCTCATTGAAGGAAATGTCAAAAAAAAAGAAGACAAAAAGTGGCTTCTGGTTTTATATCTTTGAGACAAATTGATCACATAAAAGAAAACAACTAAGTGAATTAATTATGATCTCGTGCATTAGGGACAGAGCAGTGTGAAAACACATTATTTCATCAAGTTAGGCATTTGTGTGAATGTCTAATGTTAATCTTAATAGAAGGAGTGTAGGTAGTATTTTAATGATTGAGGCAACTGAAATACTGTCAAAAAGGAAAAGAGAGTTCTAGTAATTCAGCTGGTGGAGTGTACCACCAGCCCTTTAAAACCCCATGGCAAGCAGTCATCTGTGAAGCCACAGCAGCCAGTACAAACTTTGGGCAGGCTCAGCTGCCTGTCACTACAGCGGTACCTGGAGTGTTGTGTTGGGGATCCAGGCAAGGCGATGTGTCCGGGATCCAGGCGATGTAATCCCAAGCTGGCAGCAAGCTGCCCCGGAGCGCTGGGTGCGCAGAGAGCGCAGAGCCGGCCTCCCTTCCCAGCACTCGATGTTCTTGCTGGTATCATAGGTTGAGTAGTTTCTCAACTTCCAACTTGCAGAACACATCCTGCTCCTTCCCCCAGTGCTCAGGCACTAAAGGTCCCTTAGTGCCTCGAGCCCCACCTTTTATGGTCCACCCTCTTGTTAGGCCATTAGCTTTATTATTACCAAACAATTAGCACCTGAGTATGATGACCAGAAGGGCTGCTCTGTCAATCAACAATCAGGTAGCCCTCTGGTCATCCTCTACAGTGTTGCCTGCACCATGCTGGCAGTGTGTCTGTCCACTGCTGCCTCCAACCATTCACCTGTGGGACTGCCCCTGGCACCAAAACTGCAGGTGGGAATCACAAAGGTGCTACGCTGGAAAACCAGGGCTGCCACCAGCAATCACACACGAGGAAAACTGTTCAACACGTTCTTCCAAATTGTTTTATTGCAAAAATGGAGGGAGGAAAAACCATGCTAAAACACAAACACAGGCACATAATCACTTTATGAGCTGTGGTGAACAGTTGGATAACTAGTTTCAGTCCTATGAGTGTGTCCAGAAATCCTGCTTGCAGAGGGGTGATGGGCTATGGGGAGTCTGTGTTCTGACGTTGCAAAGAGCCAAACTTGAGATTACAGCAAGAGTTAGCTGGAAGTGTTGTGTCATGGACACAACAGCTGGGAATCTTCTACTGAGTGGTACGAAGTTACTGACTGTGCAGCATCAAGTTACATAGTCTTCTAAGGGGATGGAAATTTTGTTTTGCATGCAGTTTGATGTTTTTTAGTGTAATTCCAAATTCATTAAGACTTTAAGTAGTATCACCAGAAAGGGTGGGGGAACAACTTGAAAAATTAGTTATTTATAGAAATTGTACGTGGCGTAATGGTATATATCAAGGAGGCCAGAGAAGATTTGGAAAAGAGTAAATGCACCTAACACATGGCCTATGCTTTCATTTAAAAAATAAAACATCCCCCCAAACAACCAACCAACAAAAAAAACAAGAAAAAGGGTTGCTATTATTTTGGAGATTTCTCTCAGTAGTTCTGGAAGATTCCTTTTAAAAAACAAAAAAGCACTGTAGAAGTCCAGAAAAATGTGCAGCCTCAGTTGCTTCTAGTAATGAAGCTTCGATTGTCAAGTCCTGTACCCTGTCCATGTCTGTCTGTGATCACCTTTCCATGGACAGATTTGTCACTGGAAATGACTGGCAGATGTGTCCTAATGAGTAAGCTCAGTAACATGAGAGAGATGTTTGTTTGAAGACCTGACAGCAGAGGTAGGATAATTAGTGCGGCTTAAACATTCAAGAATAGAGTGCCTTGGGAGAGAAAGCAGCTCTAAGTTATCAGGACATAGTCATAGTCACTGTGCTCTTCAGTGCTGGCAATATTTTTCTTCCTCTTGGGCACATTGACAAGTGCATATTCTGTCTGATTACTGGTGTTAATCTCAGAGGCCTCATGGCTGACAGTAGAGTACCACAGTTCACTGGAGTTCATAGCATCTTTTTGGGCAAAATGTTCCTGAGAGGAGGAGAAAAGAGAGAGAGAAGCTTCAGCATTATACCCTGAAGAAGTGTGCAATGTGAACAAATCTCATATAGCCTGTGTGCTCATGCAGTGGCATTGACCAAGGTAGAGGGTGCTGAGAATGGTTTGTAAATCCACAGTCATTTCCCTACTGTAAAGGCTGTGGCTGGGAACCAGGAGCACCCAACCACACGTGCATGCTTGGTGTAGATGGAGGGTGAAGGTCTGACTCTTGTCCTGCAGCACTTAGTGGTATCTTCTGTGATAAAAAGCTCATCACCACACACATGAGGGAGTACAGTGGCACAGTGGCAGGGGGGGAACCCAGATCATCCCCTGCCCCGGGGTCCTCCCACGGCTGTCCCAGGAGACCCATCATTCTGGTGGTCCTAGGGTGACATCTACCCAGAGTGAATGGGAGAAGTTCTCCAGATAGCCTTACAAGTGGGGATGGAGGGGGCGTTACTAAAGGTATGGGACATGTTCCCGATGCATGTGAGGGATGCATTTGGGGTTTACACAAAACTTAGTATGGGAAGTTTCTGGGACAAACTAAAGGGAGGGATCAGGGTGATTTGCAGAGCAAAAATATTGGGAAAGTAAGGGGTTAAAGGGAGGGCCAGGGGAGTCAGGGTCAGCTGCCAGAGAGATCATAGGGTGTGGGAGTTGACTGAGACCCCAAGCCCGTGCGTGCATGTGTCTGCAGGAGACACACTGTCCTCAAAGGTGCCCTGTCTTCACAGGAGATGCAGCAATGGCTCACCTGCTTCCTGGCAGCCCTCATCTAATGCCCTCCTTGAAAACAGAGGGAGGAGAAGGAAGAGCCATTAACGAAGGAGGAGGTAAGATTATATGGGTAAATGCCTTCCCAACTCTGTTTAGACTTGTCCCTCCTTTTGCCTCTTGAAGGTGTTTGCTAACGGATTGTGGGTGATTGTGCATCTAAATAGCTAGCTTGATGACTCACTGAATCTAAAGAGATGATGTAAACTGATTAAATACTCCGAGACAAAAGTTAAAAATTTAGTTACCCTCATGCTCTTGATTTGAACTCACTGGGTAATAAAGTCAGTGACCAAGTGTGGGTTTTGTAGTGGTATTCTCTGTTGTCTGCAGTAGTAGGAGTATTTTAAGTGGGTGTTACTGAGTTCATGCTGACATTCATAGCCACCTTTCATACTCTCTAAGTGGAACAGAGGTCTCTGTTCCACAGGTTAACAAACCAGAAGGATTCCCTTTTATTTCTCAAACCTAGAAGTGGGAAATAGTTGTTAGAACCTAATTCCTGCAGAATCTGTCTTGAATTTTCCTGGTTTATATAAATAATTTTGCCTGTTTGGATTCTGCTTGATGTGAAAGATCTCCTGACCTTGAGGGCACTTCACTAAAAATAATTCCTGAGTTTTGAGTTGAGGCTTTGTAAAATTGGGAGATTTAGAAATTCCAGAAGTAGAACAATCAGAGTGGACTTGCTTAAGAAATGGAATTCCCTACCTATCTGCAGAGGCATGGCTCTCTCCTCCCCTACTTGCTATTGCAAAGAACTAGGAGGGCTGCAACATTTCTCTTAATATGTCTGCGAAATGAGAAGAAGCAGGTTCTTAATTTTCATGAGTGACTGGCTCCAAACCCACTGAGTGAAATCTGGAGTGCCTCTTTTCCCTTCCAACATCTAGGTCTACCCGAGCCTTACTCAAAGCCATGTTTTCGAGAACTATTCCAGTCTACATGTTTTGAAAGGCTGTTATCATCGGCCTTCTCTTGTCGACAGGGAGGCTGAAGTGCAGAGGTGGCGTTGATGTTGAAATCTTCAAAGAGCTTGGTCAAAATGACGCAAGTTTAAATCAGTGACCGATGGAGATCACTTGACTGCTTAAGAGCAATTAATTTAAGGCCAAGCAGTAATTAATTGAAGGCTAAAGAATAAGATAAGGGGACAGCAAGATATTAGAAAAAAGAAAGTTGAATTAGGTTGGGCAATTAGCCCAAGGTACTGTGTGGAATTGTTTAGGTCAGCCAGAATAGTGTCCTTTGAGTAGATTTTGCTAATTAAAATATGAAAACCACACCTCTAGAAGTTAGTGTACCCACCTCTGCTTGAAGACCCCTACCCATTGAGCTTGTACAGTAGAATTAAAATGTACTGTATCTTTAAATAGAGACAGAGAAATTTTTAACCAATAATATGCAAGTTATCAGATAGTGAGGACCAATAAAAGCTGGTAAGTGTTGCATATGTTAATAGATTGATTGTGGTGAAGATAATATTGTAATCTCCCAGTGTCAGGTGTGCTAGCTTTGTGGAATACTAGCTAGCACCCCTTCCTGTGCACAACTAATGACTCGACTGTGTGTTATTGGCACGCACACTGGATAAAAGGTCCCACTGGTTTTTGGGACAGCAGCGGGATTTGTCCCGCACACTGATGGTGCAGGAGAAGAAAACATGGAGACTCTTGAGATTTTGTTTGAGTTTTTCATTATTCACAGGCCAAGTTTGACACTCGGAAGGGATGGTTCTCCTATTGCATGAACAATCCATCCATCATAGTCTTCAAACCACACTCTGGGGCTTTTACTTGGGACATCAAAAACTCTCAGAACCAGACAGCTACTTGGCAGGTTCCCCATTACAGTTCCACCCTCTCCTCTTCTCTTCCCCCACAGTCCACCCCACGCTCACATGTACAAATGATGAGCTCATTTAATCGCACCCTTTTCTGTCATCTTTCCCACTCTCTTCAAAATTTTCTGCTAAACACCCACATCTCTGCTGGGCATTAACTTTTGTTTTACTGATGTCATCCTTACTAAAAAAAAAACCCAAACACGCTGGGCTGCTAAATGGCTGTGCTTTGTTCTGCAGTACATAGGGCTCATCTTTGGTGACTCAAGAGGCAACTTCGCTTACTCTCTGCTTAAATGAACTATTTACAAAGCAGAGGTAGCAAACAACAGGTACTCAGCTGCTGCTTCTTGGAGCCCAGCGTATTAACACAGACAAACAAGCACACAAGAGTGTGAAGTGCATCAGTCGAGAAGTGGCTGCTCCCCCACCCCCAGAACTATGAGTTTGGGCAGAGGAGCAGGGCATACACAATGTTATATAGTTAACTTGTAAATTAACTTGGTACCCATGGCTAGAGCTCCTGAATCTAACCCAAAAAATGGGGAAGAAATATAGATTGGGCAAAATGTTTATCATGCCAGTCTTTCCTGCATGTCCCCTCCTGCAGTGCAACCATTTGATCCATTCTGGTTTATAAGAAAGATGTAAAGAGCCACAAAGATGATTAAGGGAGTGGAACATCTCCCTTATGAGGAAAGGCTGAGGGAGCTGGGTCTTTCCATTGTAAGCTTGGGGAAAAGGAGACTGAGGGGTGACCTCATCCATGGTTACAAATATGTAAAGGGTGAAGGTCAGGACGATGGAGCAAAGCTTTTTACAGTAATGACCAATGATAGGACAAGGGGCAATGGTTGCAAACTGCAGCACAGGAGGTTCCATGTGAATATCAGGAAAAACTTTTTCACGGTGAGAGTGACAGAGCACTGGAACAGGCTGCCCAGAGAGGTTGTGGAGTCTCCTTGGCTGGAGACATTCAAATCCCGCCTGGATCACAGAATCACAGAATCACNGCTGGCTCATGGTCATCCTCCTGTCCACCAGGACCCCCAGGTCCCTTTCTCCTACACTGCTCTCCAGCAGGTCAGCCCCCAGCCTGTACTGGTGCATGGGGTTGTTCTTCCCCAGATGCAAAACTCTGCACTTGCCCTTGTTGAATTTCATTAAGTTTCTCCCCACCCAACTCTCCAGCCTATCAAGGTCTCTTTGAATGGCAGCACAACCTTCTGGTGTGTCAGCCACTCCTCCCAGCTTAGTGTCATCAGCAAACTTGCTGAGGATACATTCTGTACCCTCATCCAGGTCGTTGATGAAGATATGGAACAATGCATTCCTGTGTGATGTACTCTAGGTGACCCTGCTCTGGCAGGGGGGTTGGACTAGATGATCTCTCCAACTAGATGATTCCCTTCCAACCCTCAGGATTCTGTGATTCTGTGAAACTAAATGTTCAGCCTGACAGGGCAGGTTCTGTGTTTGTTGGTTTTTTTTCTTTTCTTCACGCTAGAGGCAGTGGGTCATTGGAAAGGGAAACCTTACCTTGTTCCAACAGAGACTTAACCACTCATTGAGACATCTGCTATTTTTTTTACAATGGAAAGATTAACCAAAAGTTTTAAGCCTCCAAGTATTAAATCTCCCTTTGTTTTTCAGCTGAAGACTTCTTTTATTACTAACACTTGTTGGCAATAGTCCAGTTAAATGGCTTTTTATTAGAAGCTGTCATTCTGAAACTGAAATTTTTTGTGGAAACACCCCAGTTTTGATGAAACTGTGGGCCAGTGAGGTTACACTGGCCACCAGAAAGCCGAGGGAAGAGGGGAAAGAGGAAGAGGACAAAGAAGTACCCCCACAGCTACAAACTGCCCAGTAGCAGGGGACACTCATCTAGGACGTGATCAGGAGGTTCAACCTCCTGAATTGTTTGATTTGAGGCAAGGTTACACTCAGCCTCTGAAATTATGGGTGAGTGCTGTGGTCTGTTTGGCCACCAGCTGCCAGAGAGTGGGGCTGTGTATCATTGCTATAGTTTACATAGATTTATCTCATACATAGGCTTAAACCAAGGGTTTTCTGCATCCCAACCAAATACACCAAGTATGAGTTTTTGTCTCTCCTGCAGGAACGTGATGGACACCTTGTCTTTCTGACACATGGATGTTTTTGGACTCAATTGTCCTGGAGAGTATCAAAAACATTCACTTTTAGTCATTACCTCTATGGCACTTGGCAGATGGCTGTCGGTCTGCGCTGGGGAAAGAAGAAGAAAACACATATGACTGTCATTCTTTGGTGCAGTGACAGGATACAAGGACTTTCTGCAGAACAGGATTTACTCAGACTTAGTTGCAAACTGAGCACAGGCTGTGCAAAACCATGAGCTAGTGTGATGCTAGCTGGGAAGAGGGTTGAATCTCTCAGGGCTAAATAAATCTAATGGCTTTTCAAGGCTTATCTTTTCTCTAGTTTCACACACACTTACGTCATGCAGCGCTGCATGACCTAGATGTGCAACCTGTTGGGTTTTTTTGTGGGTTTCTTTTTCATTTTCTTTTTTTTTTTTTACTTAACTGAAATTAGCTTTATGTGTCTCTCTCAGAAATTACTGCTCTTGCTTGCTGGCTCTCTGTATTTCAGCTTTATGGCCAATGAAGCCATAATTCTGCCTGGGACTGCTGGCTGGGTGCTGGGGCACAGAGGCACTACGTGATGTGCCACGTGCCTGAGTGTGCACTGGGGTGTTTGTGCCCTTGGGTTCAGGGGGCTTGGGCCTTTCTGGAAATTTGTCTCTCTGTCCCATAAGCATCTACATGAAAGGGGGTTGTTGTTTGTATCATCTTTTCTCACAGCTTTGGTTTTAGCTGCCTAGGTGGTTCTTGTCACAAGGTTGATTGAACTATTGGTTGCGCTTGTTGAATTTCAGAGCTGAGCTTTCACTTTTGCCTAAAGTAATGGGGTTTTAAAGTGTACTTGTTTTGCAACCTGGCTGAAAGAAAGACGTTTGTCTTTCAATATTGAGTTAAAGCTGCCATCTTAGAGAATTTGTAGGGGTCTAAAACATTATTGTGCTGCCTTGACATTGCCATGAAACTGCTGATGTACACAACTAACAAGAACCTGTGCCTCCCTAAGCAAATACTGCAACTTGTGAAAGTGGTGAAAATCTTACACCATCCCTACACGAACGACTTCACCCTTTGGTGGGAAAGGCAGCAGTCTGAATCAAAACCAAGTCCTCATGGTTCACGTGAACACACATAGAATCATAGAATCATAGAATCATTATGGTTGGAAGGGCCCTCCAGGGTCATCAAGTCCAACCTTTTTCCCATCATATTCCTAACCATTAGACCATGGCCTCAAGTGCCTCAGCAACCCATTTTTTGAACACCCCCAGGGACGGTGATGTTCAAAAAACAAGTTGATGAGGCACATGATCCTGGCTACCATGTGAGTCTTCCCTCTTTGCATGTTTAATATGCAGAAACTCTTTTAATAGAATACCTCATACTGATGCAAGTTTAGAAAAAGTCCAAAACTGTGCTTGTACAAGGGGAACGGGAGCTGACGTGTGACCAAACGTGGGGGTGTACTGTGCTGGCAGGCCCCTTCCTCTTGCAGCTCTCCACCTCGTTTGTGGGGGATGAAGCCGGGGTGTAACACATGTCCCCGTGGAGCAGGTGCTCCCTTGCTGTGGTTCAGGTGCTTGCAAGCCTGCAGGCTGGCTGTGACATACCAAGGCTGAGTTCCCCACCGCAGAAGGCAGCTGCAAAGTGGTGGTGGAGACACGTGTGGTTTAAGAAGCTGGAAGCAGCTGCCACCCCCTTGTGCTGCCTTCTCTAGAGATCAAAACAACTGAACGAGAACCCAAAGTAATCCAGCACGGCAGGACAGCAAGAGGGCAAGTGGCCCCCGCTGGATGCAAATAGGTTTTCCCCAGCTGAGATGTAAAATGCCTCACTATGGCTCCTGCCCACAGCCATGCCCGTGACCACCAGCTGCCTCCACAGCGATGCTGGGTGTGGGCAGGGGGTTCACCTTACACCCCCACCTATGCCATGCCATGCCATCCCCATCTCCGGGGTGCTCGAGGGGTCTCTTTACTTACTTTCCTTGTGGGAGTATATTTTCCTCCTGATGGGGATGGGCGCTTTCCACCTAGGGTATGGAAATAAGGGTGGACAGGTTAAGTCTGGCACTGGTTAGTCCTCACTCCCCACTCCCAACCCCCAGGTGCCAGCGGTCACTTAGGGAGACTCCTTCACCAGATTTTCGGACAATTCACTTTATGCAGCTCCTCTGCCTCTGTCCTCTTGGCCTTTCCCCTGTCCTCCACGTGCAGCAGCCCCAGGCAGGCACCGAGACCTGCCTTGGGAGCTGCAGGAGCAGGGGCTACCCCAGGGGAGAATAGGTGCAAAGCATGGATCTGCAGGTGGAGGGATGGCAGGGACCAGCCAGCAGCTGTCGGCAGGTGTTACAGCATTTGGTGAGCAGTAGTGGTCAGAGCTGGACCACCGCAGCACCAGAGCTTTACCAAAATGCTGAGTCACTGCACAGGAATGACAGTTTCCTGAAAAAAACCACCCTCATCATTTCTCCAGCCCTTTGAACTTCTGCAAAATCTGTGATTTTTCAGAAAGACCCAGCTTTATCAGCAGTCAGAGAGCTGTGACTCAGGAGTGATGTGCTACACAAAGCTCAGGGTGAGCTGGCACCACTAATCAGCACCACTAATCAACTGGAGACGGAATGAGATGCTCTCTGTCCTGCAAGGGCAGCCAGTTCATGCTTTCCCTGTGTTACCTCTCCTGGCACTGGGTTGCTACAGAAGAGCTTTTGGAAGTGAGGAAAGCAGAGTGAGGACCTGCATGAGCACAGGCCGTGACATGGCACTGTGCCAGTGCCACCCTTTATGGCTGTGGACCTTCCTCCCCTCCCCTCTGATGGGGGTATGGGCTTCACAGCCCCATCAACAGCCAACAGGGAAAATCTACTCTATGACAACCTTGTTCGTGGTGTCCTGATTCCTGTTGGTAAAAAGCCGCCAGGTATGTTTACAAAAGCAACAGAAGTCCCATCCCTAAGTGTGACACAGGTGTTTAAAGCAAAGGCTTGGGTGCTAAGGACCTGGGGCTGAGACCCTACAGGCACATGAGCTCCTCACTGCTATGTGCTGCCACAGGTGAGGAACCACCAGCTTCACATGGACTTTGTTGGCCTTGACTCAAACCACTGCTGAGAGCATGGCTTTATGCTTTAGGGACTTTGTCCTTTCCCTCAAAGCCAGGTAAAGCTCTCATGCCTTAGACCTCTGGCCACAGACCTGCAGGGAGGTGAGGGATGCACTCTCTTCAGAAACCAGCAAGACATTAAATTTTGGCAATTGGGTACCTCATCTGAGCTTCTTAAGATCAAGTGAGCATTCAGGGTACAGTACTCAGAGGCTGCATGACTTTTTCTTTGATCTACTGAGAAGACAATGGGAAAGGAAAGGGATTTTCCTCTGTAGGGCTTCAAGGAAATCATCTGCCTGCACAGTGGTTTTTCAGTTGTGTCTACTAGGAGAGGTGTTACCGGAGAGCCCTGATGACCATCCCTTGGAAGCACAAGGTCACAGACCAAGAGCTGGGATGGCATTTAGCAGCAGCAGCAGCTCTGTGACAGGAATACCCAGCCAAGCAATGACAAGAGGGGCTGCATGCCTGGATGGGGACACCCACCCAGCGCCTGCTACTCCGAAGCAGTGTTGTCTTTTTCAGGTGTCTTTTCCTATGCCTAAGGGTAGCTGGGCCAGGTAAAACACAGCTGTGTTCCACAGCACAGCAAGGTTGGAGGGCGAGAGAGCCAAGGGCAGCTGCGGCACTGTGGGGGTGTCCTCAGCACCAGGCACCTCGTGCAGCACTGCCAGCTGCAGTGCCGGCTCTCACCTGCTTGTGTCCAGGGATCTGCCTCTCACCTTCTCCCCTTCCTGATGTTTTGGCACACGGGGGTAGGCACCCTCCTTGAAAATCCCAGGTTGCTGTAAGATAGCTCATGAGTTGCTGCTTCCCCATAGCAAACCTCGTTCTGTCCCCATTAATGAAAAAGTCATTGCTCAAGCCAGCCAGATTTGCTGGAGGGGGTTCTTTGCTATTACTTAAAAAATTCCAGCTATATGACTTTATTTCTCTGCTTTGTAAAGTGCTGCTTCAAGAGTCCAGGCTTGCCTGCATGCCCTGTTTGGATGGCATAAACTCAGAAATATCCAAGTGCTTTACTATAACCAGGTAAAAAGAAAATTTGGAATATAATTTACCCCACTTTCTGTGGGTGACATTAAAGAGTGCTGTGCTGAACAGAGGTGAATGCTGCTGGAAACCCTCGCCCCAGGGAGGGCAGCCATGGCATCCTGTTGGCCATCGCAGAGGGTGCCCAGCCCTGCTCAGCATCTCTGCACAGAGCACCTCCAGTACTGACACTGTCAAAAGAAACCTGCCTGTCCCAGCTGGCTCCTGCCAAGCACCATCCTCTGTATTCACAGCTCCTTGGGAGACAATCTATTCCTAACCACTGCTGTACATAACTACAGCATATTTATATATATCATGTGCATCATTTAAATATATTGTATAATTTAATCTCTTTATATACATCATCTATAAAAGGTTGTTTTTATGAGACACAGTGTGACAGATAGAAGTTGGCAAGGTGAACCTCTAAGTGTGGTTTTCTTGCCTGAAAACCAGGGGCAGATGACAAGTCCTCTCTGCTCCTTGCGTTCCTCACCTGTAGCACCCTTTCTGGCTTTTGCAGGCTCTCAGTGCTGAGAGCCTATGGATGAAATCACCCCCTAAAAAACACCCTGAGGTGTACTCTTTGAAGTATTAAGAATGATATCGTTCATCTTAATTTGCTTGCTAAATTACTATTGTTTAATCAAGATGATCCTGATGGTGCCTTACATGGTCCCTTAATGGTGACTCATTGCAGGTATAATTTGATCCTATTTTTTATAAAATCACCATCTTAGCCCTCTTGTTTAGTAACTAAATATAAAATGGTAATGAACATACCTTATTTTTGGTAGGCAGTTTCCCATCCTCTCACCAGACCTCGACACCCTTGGGTAGCTGATTTTGGAGTGGTTTCCCTGCTGGCTGGGCTGGTTTCTATACTGGCTGTGTTAGAGAGCGAAACTCCGCCATCAAAGAGGCTCATTATCTCTCACAAAGTACATGTATGCAGCACCCAGATACTGTGCGCCTGAAAAACCCCAAAGCCTCCACCACAGACAAGCACTGGTGATGGGGGTGGGAGAGGAAGAGGGGAAGAACGGATGAGTGATGTGTCTTCCTGGGGAGCAGGGCCAGGCAGGGGCGTGCTGCTGCTGGTGGCCTCCATGGAGAAACGAGCAGGTTGCAGCATGGACTCCCTCTAGGATCCCTCGACTGAAATAGCAACCTGAGGTGCTCTCAGCAAGAGGGAGCAACATGCCTGGCCATCTTGCTTTTCTGAGAAACAATGACAAAGCAAGATGGTAAAAAATAAACCTTTCAAACCCCAATGAAGCACAGCCTTTGCTACCGAAGCTTTTCAATGCAATCTGGTTTTGTTTCCTCCTCTCCTTTTTGTCTTTTCTAATCCCTTTCTCTTCCTCCTGAGCTACAAAGAAGAACTAAAAATAGAAGAATGAGAAATACAGTTTGCAGGGCTGAAGGTTCAGGGGTAAGTACGTTCTAAGTCGAACATTGTAATTGTGATACAGTGATGGAAAAGAAAAAAAAATCTCTGTAAGTCTTCAGGTGTCTGCAACAACTTCATCAAAACGCAGAGCTGAGAAGCCATGGGCAGTTAACTGGGTGGTTTTACTACACGTATCGTCCCCTGGTAGTGTGGATTTGCAGACAGATTGAGCTAGGTCTCAGCTAAGCAGCCCCCCTCCTTTGCTTCTCTTTGCACTTGGTTTCAGCCACGGCAGCTGTAATTCCCAGTCCTTTGCTGCAGCTGATGGCAGTGTGATAGCGGAGGCAGGGAGCCCAGTTTGGGAAGAGGTGACAGATCAAATACCTCCAAGTCAAACATGACCAAGGATAAACAGCTGTGGCTGCATGCAAACTGTCATTGTGTCATCTGATCTAAAACTTGTACACCCGTGTGACATTTTGTCTGTACCCCTGCCCAAATGAGCATCACCCTATCCTGCAGCATCCCTTGGCTACTGACTGCAGGTCCTGCAGCAGCCAAACCCGGTGCAGCAACACAGGCTGGAGCATGCAACAGTAGACCAGGTACTGCAGGTCTCTAAATCCAGTCAAGACATAGAGGGATTCACCAGACACAGGCATTATTTATGGGCATGTTATAAAATGCCAGGCCTGTTCAATTGCATTTGACAAGCTATTTCCAACATAGTAGTACCTACTGCTGGTACCGACGGACCAACCTTCAAATGTCACTAAAATTCAGCAGTGGGTGAAACCATCTCAGTCTCTTTTGCTCTATTCAAGGCAATGCCTTGAGACGCAGCACTGAATCCTGCTGACAAGGGAGGCAACTGCCCCGTTGTTAACCTGGGTTCAAGTAATTGAAAAAACAACACATTTAGACTGATTTTAGGAGCAGAATCTACGATTGTGCCCAAGTGGCTCCAGTTGGCAACATTTTCCAGAAGTTCAGCTATGTGATTTATCAATATCTTTAGTCACTGGACTGTGTGGAAATGTCATTTAGTTAGTGACTGTGTGCAATTAATTCTTGTATGTAATATTTTATTTACTAGGAGCTGGATTGACCCTCCTAGTGTATCAGAAAGAAAGCGAAGAATGTGAATCACTGTGTTTTTCAAACAGTTGTTGCAGAACTGTCTTCTGCCTAATTTATTCCCAAGCTTTCACTGTGCTTTAGAAAGTGCCTGAAGTTCTGACGTTCTGGGCAGTTCTGAGAAATGAAGCTGCTGTGTGACTGAAGCAGGAGAGCATGGGATCTGACTGACTAGAAAGGAGAAGGTCTGTAATCCACCAGAAGTCTATGCAAACAGAACAAGAAGTGTCTGAATAAATGCATTTAAAGATACACCCCTCTGAAATCAGTAGTGGGATTAATGAGTGGACCTCCCATTCCTGCCTGCCTTATATTTAAAGTAATGAATCAACTGCTGACATTAGCTGGTCCCTGGAGGAAGAGGGATCAGAAAGAGATGTTGCAGCAGTTGGATGTACATGCAGACACACATGCATGTGGGCTGGGAGGGGTGTCCCTTCGTGCCTGGGGTCCCTGCAGCATCAGGAGCTGTCAGGGAAGAAACAGAGCCTGGTAGGAGCAGCGAGTGTTCATGGCTCTTTAGCAGCAGGTAGGGGATGCCATAAGCAACTTAAAGTCAACACATTTTTCAATCTGCAATAGCCATCTCTGCCATTTGTCTAGCTGTTGCTAAGACTGAAGATCTGATCTTTATTGAAAGGTGTCTGATGTAGCGACACCCAGGTTTTCAGGGTTGTTTGGAAAGGCTTTTGGAAGATGAGAGTGTTTCTGGCAGAAATAAAATGGTTAAAGCTGACAAGGACATTTCTTACAAATAGAAAAATGCATCAACTGGTCTTGCATTTCTCAATAAAATCAAGTGTGGTTCCTTTTGCGATGACTAAGTGGTGAAGTTCAGCTGTGAGTACTTCTTCAACAGTGTCTGCAAGCTTGTGGAAAGCTCTTCTGTTAATCTTTTCATTCAAAATTGTAGCACAGCTAAGGTGAGGACACCAGCAAAGCCTGAAATGAATCTTAAAATCCTTGCATAGGTCACTCAAATCCTGCTAGGAGGCTTTGGTGCAAAAGGAGATAGATCTGAGAGGCTGACAATGAGAAATTAAATGTTTGCTTGTGAATCTCCATTTTAAGGCTTGCAGTCTCCTCTCTGACTTGGTCCAGGGTCTTGTTCCACAGCCTGCTGGAGATATTTACATTGCTTAATAGCTGTAAAATGGCCTGGCAAACCTCACAGGAACCATTTTTCATCAATTTCACATTTTGGTCAGGCCAGAATACCCTTCCAGAAATCTTGCAGGAGAACGCAACTAAGGAAATAACTCAGGGAAAAGAAAATGAGATGTGACACCTCAAAGGAAAAAGACAAGAGTATGAAGAAATCACAGCTTGCAGAGTGATGGGAATGGAATATTGAACCCACTCAAAAGAACATTCAAAATGTTTCTTTACATAAATACTGATGCTTGAGCTGTTTTTATTTTCAGGTAATTAATTACCACTTGGAAGGAGAGAATGAACTGTGTATATGTGAGCATGTCTGAATTTTATTTTTATCGTGTTATGAGTTGGGTTGGTTGGCTTCCCCCACGCTATTTGCATGATTCAAAGTTGATCTGTGCAGTGATTCAACTAAAAAAAAAGCATTTTTAATGCAGTCATAGTCATTTGGAGTAGTAGGACTTTACAGAAATGTAAGCAACCTAACCAGAAAGCAGAAACATGAAACTTGGTTTACCAATGCAAACTTGATGAGCAAAGGAGGTCTCGCCAGCTGGGTGCTCCACCACTCTGTGCTTGGGTGACCCACAGGCTGAGGGTTTTGTTGGTCTCAGCAACGTGATCACAGCTGGCAGAAAAAGAAACACAGGCATAAAAGTGACAAAGCAAAAAGGCACAAAAGCAATGACTCAGAAGAACTGTGTGAGCTATTTTTCATAGAATTATAGAATAGTTTGTGTTGGAAGGGACCTTAAAGTTCATCCAATCCCAACCCCCTGCCATGGGCAGGGACACCTCCCACCAGACCGGGTTGCTCCAAGCCCCATCCAACCTGGCCTTGAACACTGCCAGGGAGGGGGCAGCCACAGCTTCTCTGGGCAACCTTGGCCAGTGTCTCACCACCCTCACAGGAAAGAATTTCTTCCTGATATCCAATCTAAATCTACCCTCTTTTAGTTTGAAACTGTTCCCCCTTGTTCTATCACTCCATGCCTTTGCAGAAAGTCCCTCTCCAGCTTTCCTGTAGCCCCTTCAGGTACTGGAAGGCTGCTCTAAGGTCTCTCCAGAGCCTTCTCTTCTCCAGGCTGAACAGCCCCAACTCTCTCAACCTCTCTTCATAGGAATTTTGCTCCAGCCTCCTGATCTCCTTCATGGCCTTCCTCTGGACTTGCTCCAACAGCTCCAGGTCCTTCTTATGCTGGGAGCCTCAGAACTGGACACAGTACTCCAGGTGGGGTCTCATGAAAGCAGAGTAAAGGGGCAGAATCACCTCCCTCAACCTGCTGGTCATCTGTTTTAGGTCATCTCAGGTGAGGGTGGAGAGGAAGGAGTGTTCTTGCAGGCTGGTAGCTCTGTCTTTCTGAGAGACATGGCTGGGGAAGGACCACAGACCTGCAGAGATGGGAGCAACCTCAATGGAGGGGAGACTGAGGGTCTACTTTTTCCTCAAGGCAACGTATGACCTGGGCCCTGGGCTGGGGTCTTGACATGCTCTGTTCTCCTTACCTGGAAAAATAGTTGCATTCCAGCAGCATCAGCAGCTCCTGGGTCTCCACTGATCTGCATGTGGGATGCAGACCCCTGACTGGGTCCTCTGAGTTACATGCTGGGATCATTTGTACTAGTCATTGCAGCCTGACTATTGACCTGAGTTCTTTTCCTTGTTTTCAGGTCAGGGCCAGAGTGACCTTTCCTCCTGACCTCCGCAGACGCTGGGAACTCAGCCAGCTTAGAAACCTGGGCTTATATTTAGGCACTTGCTAAAGTCCAACCTTATGGAAAAGGCACTTGTGAAAAACCCAGCCCTGTAACCCCATTACCCCTGTCCGTTTAGCAGCCCGGCTGGGAAATCTTTGGTTTCTGGCTCTGACACTTGTTGTCATGTCCCCTGAAGTTTTCTTGTTCAGCTGACTGCTGGAGGGTTGTATGAGGTGTCTCTTACCGTATGTGCAGGCAGGGGGAATGTCCCTAGAGTACGAGTGAAGTCTATAAAAAAGAGGAAGCCACATTAAATGGATCAGTCGCTCGCCCGTCGCACTGAGCACACAGCTATGATGGTCGCTTGTTTGCTCCTCTGCAGCTTCTGGACCGTTGTGTCAGGTAACTCCCTTTTCTGTCTGTCTGTCTGTGTCACTATTGTAACGGCGTTAG
This sequence comes from Aegotheles bennettii, assembly GCA_013398125.1. Lineage (NCBI taxonomy): Eukaryota > Metazoa > Chordata > Aves > Caprimulgiformes > Aegothelidae > Aegotheles > Aegotheles bennettii. The sequence goes on along the minus strand of VZRW01009488.1, from coordinate 29,783 downwards.
GGACCTCAGTGGCCAGTGGTGACAAGGCACTTGTGGCACTGCACCCTGCTGGCGTGGGGTTTCAGCCGTGTCACCGCTGGTTGCACAGAGAGCATCCTTTCCTTAACGTACCACCAGTGTATTCAGAAGCTGCAGGGAGGTGTAAAATGTATTTTCGATTTACAAATCATAAACCAGGCAAATGTCCAAATGCTCCCAATGACCTGCATGAGTGAAGTTTGATTTCATCCCCTGTTGTGACTGGGATTTGAATCAGAGTATGGCACTGATCTGCTTTAGCCAGGACAGAACTATTTGTAGTGATGCACACGGTGCTTGTAGGTGTCCCCTCACACTGCTAGAGGTGTGGCTGTGTTACATTTGGTTTTGTAATTAAAAGTCATGTAGAAAAGTCTGATTTTTTTTTCAAAATAACTTCCATGGTCACAGTTTGCATTTTGCCTATGGCACTACTGAGTTCTGAAAAACAAAACGACTGGCACAGCTTCACATCTGTCTTCTTGGTCTCCCGTGGAGATCTGCCTGGCCATGGCCACAACCATAAATGGGGCAGGACCTGAGTGAGCTACATCAGGTGGGTTAGACAAGTGTACCTCTGGGCACTGCTGACAGCCTCGCTCTTCAAAACCTGCAAAGATATTCCACTTTCCTGTAAATTGAATTATATATTCTCAGTGCTGTAGCTGTCCCTGTTGATATCTCCCTTCCCATGATGATGTACACAACCAAACTTTAAAAATTGTTGTCCTAAGGACTGTGGAGCTGAGCTGTCAAACCTGAGGGCACCCATTTTGTTTGCGTGTCCCCTTAATTGTTTTTCTGTATGTGTCTGTGAATTGGAAGAGGAGTCTGATTTTTTTTTCCTTTCCCTGGAAACCCTCGATACCATGTCATTTATGTTATGAAGGTTTTCCATCCACAGGCCTTCACCAGGGTCTCAGCTGCTCCCCAGCTGCACGGCCTCAAGCATGAGATGGGAGGATGGGTGCGTTTTGTTTCCAGTCCTCCTTACCTTGCTTTTATATTCTTCTTTCATGGTCTCTGGTCAGTCTCTGACAAGTGTGGATGCAAGATGTGTAGTGATAAATGTAGTAATTTTTAGCAGCTTTACTGATTTGCTTCTCTCTGTGCCACAGGAGGGCTCAGGCAGTGGTAATGCACTGGTGGCCATTAGCATGGCTGAACATTTAGGGAACCTCTCCACCAGTGCCCAAGGGATAACAGTCTTAGCAGACATAGGTCGGTCATTCCAACATTGGAACTGCTTTTCTCAGTGGCTCTCTCTGCAGTGCAGGTATCTACTGGAGAGACTTTGTGTGAGAGGTGTCAGGTCCAATGAAATTCTTAGGGCAATTCTTTTGAGCTGTGTTTTCATTTTCTCCCTGGATGGAGGGGCAGAGGGACCTTCCAGAGCTGCTCTGCCCAGGGATGAGGGTGAGGGGCCGGGGGAGTCTCTGTTGAGGGTGGGTTGCAGAAGAGTGTTGAGAAATGCTGAGCACAGCACCTGCTTCTCCTCCAGGCTCTGTGCAGGTGATGCACGGCGAGGTCCAGTCAGTCCAGGCAGGAGGAAATGTTACTTTTTCATGCCAATTGGTCACAAAAGAAGAGGTGCTACAGGTAACCTGGCAGAAGGAGGTGGATGGAGCTGAAGACAACATAGCGACTTACAGTACAATGAACGGTCAAAAGATAGCAAGGGGCTACGTCAGCCATGTGAGCTTCGCCCACAGCGAGTTACAAGCCTCAGGCATCTCCCTTCACGGAGTCACCCTCCAAGATGAAGGATGCTACAAGTGCATCTTCAACACGTTTCCCTCAGGGGCTGTCACCGGCAGGATGTGTCTCAAGGTTTATGGTAAGGCACTGAAACTGCGTACGGGCTGTCATCCGAGGACCAAGTCATTTTCGCTGGGAAAAACCTTCCCTGACCACTGCTCATTGCTAAATTGCTGTGGGGAAAGCAGCTCGGCTTCCTCCCTGTTTCTCCCTCCCTATCTGGTTTTACTTCTGATGAGAAACCCACATTCGACAGTTCTTTAATTTTCTTCCCCTTTAAGTCAACAACAAGGAGATCCAAATACTGACATGTAACCCATGACTTCCTCCAAGTTTCCCTGGCCATGTGCCATGCTGACAGCTGGCTCGGCGCAGCCATGAACCCTCTGCTCCCCTGCCTCCTTTCACTGCTGCTCTTGCCTCCTAAGCCTGGAAATCAGGCACTTTTTTCCTTACTCTGCCTTCAGCCTTAAAACAATTCAAAGTATTCAAAAGTCAGAGAGGCATATGCGTGACCAGAGTATGTGGAAGCTGATTTTGAAGCTAGGGGAAAAATGACAGTAGCTAAGCTGGGCTTAGGGATACAAAAAAATAAGAGATGCAAAAAAAAAAAGGCTAAAATACAGAGCAGCTCATGGCCTTTGCCACATGAATATCTTGTGCAGGTCAGCATCAATTAGCTTCAAGAAAAGAGTTAGAACAAATCCTGAGTTGAGGTGGCAATATTTGACACCCCCATATGAAATTATCAGCTGGCAACTGTAAGCTGAAATATAGACAAATAGATGAGCTAAAAAGGAACAAAGGTGAAAGGCTGTTTATCTTCTGAGGGAGGCTCTTGGTTTTCTGTCAGTGATAAAATAGAGATTAAACACACCCTGAGGTCACCCTGTTAGCTCCTGACTTTCTCATCATTGACTTTGCTGTGGGGACATTGGCCAAAGATCATGTCCCGTGTGGAAAACGTGTCCGGGACCTGCCACTGGTGGTATGATCCCCTGGAGAATATTTTGTTTATCCCTAGTACCAGCTGCTGACAAAGACACAGACACATGCCCACACACATACCCATGTGCCATGAGTCCTTGTGTGGGAAAAAAAAGATGCCCTGGGTTATAGAAGAAAGTTGACATAACTGATAAGGCAAAAGGAGGGGGGAGTGTGAGGGAAAACAAAGCCTGGAACAGAAGTTATTTTTCCTCTCTCTTGGGAAATCTCCTAGAGCAGAAAAGAGAAATTAGGAGAAATTCACTCGATATTTCACACATGAAGAGGAAGATGTTCCTAAAAACACCCAGCCCTGAGTCATTCAGAGGGTAAACACTGATTTATACATTACAGGAAAATATGGAAGTGCCTTGCAGAGGAATCCCTTTCTTATCTATCGTGTAAATCTAAACATGGAGTAAGATCTGGTTTGTTCTGTTGTTTTTTCTGTTTCTTTTTATCCAAGAGGGGGAAATATTTCCCAAAATCACCAGCCCTGTGGCTATGATTCATCCTTTGGCAGAGCTCTTCTTTAAAAAGAAATATGTTTTTCTGCTACTAAGCACACCCCCATGAGCACCTCTTCCTGCTTCTTGGATGAAAACCCACTACTGAGAAGGGTTTCACTTCTCTCATGGGTAGTCATGAGCCCCCTGCTCCTCCTGTGCCCGTGCAGGCTCACGGGCCACTGCTGGGGCTGGCTCATGTTTATCAAACATGTCCTGGAAGGTCACAATGAATAAACTAAGCATTTGGCACTGTGACAGAAGATTCTGATTTCACATATGACATATTTCATTGAAACTGATTTATGCAATGATACTTAAAAGCCACAGCCCTACTCCCTTACTTCCCAACGCATAATGATGGGAACAGCTTGTCTGAACAAGCTCAGAGGACTCCCCGGGCTGGAGTGTGAGGCCAGCAGGAATCTCCCAAGGCTCAGGGATTCAGGGCAAGGTGAGCAAGCTGCAGTCACCTGCTGAAAATGAAACAATGCCCTCGAGAGGGGACTGCCAGGGAGTTTACAGGCTGGTAATTGCCCGATTACAACAGCCTTCACAAGAGGGACTGTTCCAGGACGGGCACCATCACTGCCTGGTGAGAAGGGAACCACATAAGAGCTGGATACAACAGTGTGAAACAAGAAACAGGTATGACTGGAGGATTCTCAGACCTGCCTGGCTGAAACCAGCAAAGCCAAGAAAAAGCAGAAATTTCCTTCCCTGTAGCTAAACCCATTTTGGAACAGAACAGTTTCAAGTGTGCTTGGAGGGTGTCTTTTGAATATCCCGCTCCCCTTCTCTCTCTGTTTTGCCTTGGAAATGTTTTGCTGACCTTCACTGCCAAAGAGGATGAGAATGAAACCCAGGAAGGGGATGGAGTGAGCAGGTATGGAGAGAGGGGGATGTGCCACTTCCTGGGTTACAAAATCCCCTGGGCATTTGCTGAGCTGCCTTCAGAGACCTTCTGCCTTCATTGTAGATGGCACCATTCAGCTGGAAGTCTCCAGCACAGCGGAGAAATGCCATTGCTCTTTCTTAGTCAGGGAAACTGAGGCACACTGCTGCTGGTGAGCACATATACAGTTGGAAAAGGCTTTCTGTCATCACGAGACATACTGTAATTCCTAAATTTGTATATCTGTCTCTCCGAGACCTGTAAACACAAAAGGTGCATTATGACCTGACAGTCCCCCTTTAATTACAGAAGGATGTTACAGATAAGCAGAGCTGATGTACTTCACTAGAAAGTCCCTTTTCAAATACATGGTAACACCACCACAGCTCAGATTTGGGACAGTTTGCTTTACAGCTCTTCAAGAGCTACTGAAGGAAGTATTTGCACACAACATCTGTCTGGGGTGCTTTTTCACTGGAAACAAATATTGTGATGAATACTGAAAGAAGCCTCTAACTTACATGTATGCATCAGACATCAACAGTGGGCACACACTAACAGTGTAGCAGGACTTAACTGCAAAAACAACCACTTATTACAGGTTTTGACTGTCCATCTATTACAGACACTTGCTAAGGTTAAGCTCAATCCTGCAGCATTTTTTTCCACAGGATAGTAATCCTTTGGGATCCAATGTGGGAAGATAGAGGACTGCTTAGTCAGAAGATGAGCAGATGTGGTGTGCACATGTTTCTGCCAAGATACTGAGCAATTTTTCTCATCACCTGTGGGAACATCTGTGACAGTTTTCCTTTACTGATTTTGGATGTTGCAATCTAATATTTGAAGTTAATGCTGTGGGTGCATAAGTTATTTTTATGCATCCCGTGACCAAAAGAAGAAGTTCAGAGATCATTTATTAATCAAAACATAAATTGTTTGTGACACTTGTCTTTTCATACATGGGAGATTTTGAGAAGTTCCAGCTGAAATCCCCCTACGCACTTCTCTTGTTGGTCTCAGAGCAACACTAGTGGGTTTCATCACTCTGTGAGGTTTGAGTTTCTGTCTATGTGTGATGCAAAAAATAAGAATTATCCTCTTTTTTTTTTCCTAGGCAGACACAACCATAGTAAACAAATGAGGTCTAACCATTTAAAAAAAATAGGCAAAACTTATGGTATACAAAGTCTTGCTTCCATCCTCTGGCAATTATGGCTTGGAGGATCCAGACAACCCTCAGGGGCATCTGGCACAAGCCTTTTCCCACTTTCACAGGATCATTCAGTGTCTCCTATACCTTATTCATAAGCAAATCTTCGTTCACTGCCCAAAAGGAGAAAAGAATAATTTTTTCCTAAGAAGAATGAACAGATATTTTGGGGTTTTTTAAAAGTTGGATCACTAAATGACAGTGATATGTTTGCTACTGTTGGGAGAAAAAATAATTTCAGCATAAATATTATGCTGACCATTGTTATTTTTGCTACGTAAATAGTAATATACATATGGAGTACTACTAAATATAGTAATATATACATTTTTAATCAAAGGGCATCCATATTAACTCAGAATTGGATGAAACTAGAATTGCCACTGCACTTAAATCGTTAAAAAAATATTCTCAGAAAGAGGTAGCTGTAAGAACAGTCTGGCTTACACCTCTCTGGCATCATCACGTGCATTGAAGTAGAAGGCAGGTTTGTGAGCTGCAACACAGAAACCTGTAGATTGCGTTCCCAAATAGAGCTATGTGCCTTTATAGATCTTGGTCTGAGCAAACTGAGCTAATTAGGCTGGTTTTGAGCAGAGTCTTCGACAAGGTGACCTCCAGAGGCCCTTTCTGACCTAAGTTAGAGTATTTTATGTCCAAGGAATAAATAGATGATTTTCCACAGGGGATAGACATGTCCTTACGTGTTTAGAACTCCCCTGGAGTTCTACCCAGGCTGAAAACAGCTCCCTGCACTCTTCCCCTTTCTTTATTTCTTACAAATGCAGTTCATATAAATAGGAATTAACAAGCAGGCTTCATGAGAGTGAGTCAGCATGATTGATGCCTGTAGTTCATCCTTTTTGCTAAGACTAGATGTGACAGCATCTGTAAATCTTCCAGGGTGAGAAGGAGTTCACAACAAATGGTCTTTAATGAAGGCTTTGAGGGATACCATAATGGCCCCAAAACCTGATGCTAGAAGGAAGAATGTGCAAGAGGTGAAATCCTGTGGTGTAACCATATACAAATTAACTATCACTGCCTTGCATAAACAGATGCCTTTAGTCATTTGGTCAAGTAGCCTGCACATCTCAAGCAGTAATAAAGTTAATCCTGCAGATACATCTGAAGGAAAAGAACAAGAATTTTGACTCTTTGAAGCAATTCAGCCCTTTCAGAGGCAGAAGGACATGTGGTTTCATGGTTTCATTACCTATTGCTCTTTGCTCATTCCTAATCATCACTTCTTGGTTGGGATGCTGCCAACTGCTGCCGTTAAGAACAGAACTGAAGCACAGATGCTTCTGCCCTTTTGTCCTTTGTTTTGGCCAAGCTCTACATTTCCAGATTGCTGCCTGAGGGTTTTCATGTTTATTTGTCACTGCTGGGGCTTTGATGAGAGGGATAAAGATTAGATATCAAGGTTGTCCTCCAAGATAAGGGTAAATACAGATGTTCTTTGCTCGAACGCGAGCAGAAAGTAACAGATTTTGTCGCTTTGTGCTTACAGTTATCTTGGAACCCAAAGTGGAAGTTAAGCTTATACCCAGTCCAGACAAAGCTGAGGACTCTGAGAAAGTGGTGGGGATGAGCTGCTCAGCAACAGGGAAGCCAGCTCCAAAAATCACCTGGCGCCTTCCCAGCATCCTACAGCAGACACCGAGGGAGTACCACGTCAGGCTTGGCAATCAGACTGTGAATGTCATCAGCAATTTCACCCATGCCCAGTCCAAAATCCTCCAGGAGTATCCCATTGCCTGTGTGATCCAACACCCCTCTCTAAACACGACCCTGGTCCTGCCCACGGACGGCCTGGTGCAGGGTCAGTATGCACCCCTGCTCCTGGCCTGGAGCAGGGAGGAGACTGCAAAATGCCTCCTGGGATAGATGAGGAATCTTCTCCGAGACTAGGGGAGCTGGGTGGGGAAGGCACCTGGAGGACCAGCCAAAGCCGGGCTGGGAAGGGACAGGGGAGGTGCTGAGGTGCAGCCAAACACCCTGGGCAATGGCATACAATGTCTTACTGTTCATTGGGTCCCCTGCACACCGTGAGGTGCCCCAGCCTCCCTGCATCTGCTGAGGATTCACAGGGTTTCCCTGTCACATAGCCTGATGCATCTACACACTGTGCCAGCTTCTGATAGCTCGGGGGGGGCTGGATGCCACATGCCCAACCGTGGCATCAGATCCCAAGCAGAGGACTGCTGGTGGTTCTACTTGTGTGCATGCTGGTGCGTGCTCCCAGCATGCCTACCCACTCTGCCTCACCCTGGGAACTGGCCAAGGCATGTCTGAAAGGGGTTTGAGGTGGGTTTTTTTCCTTTGTGCACAAACTGAGTACTCCCTGCTTTCCCCACAGGTCCAGACAGCAGCATGGCACCAGCCATTGCCATTGTTGTGGGCGTGCTGGTCCCCCTGACTTCCCTGCTCCTTCTAGCCTGCCTCCTCCACCGCTGCCTCAGGCACCTACGTGACCCAGAGAGAAGCTCAGTGCAGCTGTGCTGGGTAGGTCTGCCTTTCCCTAGGGTGCCTCAGGGCTCACCCCTACCAGTCACGGGGCTCAATGCCAGGACTCAGCTCTGCCCGGCCACCCCAGGGCTGGCTGCATGCTGCCCAACCCAGGCTGCACCCAGGGCAGAGAGGGATGAGGGGATCAGTATCCAGCCAGACAGCTGGGTAGCAGCACACAGGGAAGAAGAAACCTGAAGGTGCTTGGCCAGGTGCATGAGCACCAACAGCGATGATAGCTGGAAAACATTCACTTTCACAATGACAAGACATGCTGCATGAGAAGCATGGCTCTGGTACTATATTTATGCACAAAATAGTTGTGCAACAGTGGCTTCATCCTTGTACCATTCTTCTGAATCTCCTAAAACAACCTCCTTCCAGCACAGCCAGTGCAGCTCATGGAGAAAGAAGCTTTGAGGACGTCTCAAGCAAAATGGGGTGTTGGAGAGCCTGGCTCTGTGTGGAAAGTACAGGGTGTCACGCTGAGACAGGGACCAAGGCACTGCTGGTTGTCCACAGAGGCCATCCTGGCACAGGGGGTGCAGGAGGCAAGCTCAGGGTGGGGGTAAACCAAATGAGGTACCATCATTTCAGAAAATCGCAGCTGGGTTTTGTGCTGAAGGCATCTCAACCTTCTCACGGGATATGCCCAGAGCATTCACACTTACCCTTCGTGGGCGTTTGCGAGACAAAAAGCAGTGGGAGGAAATGTGATACCATGCCTCTAGGTCCAAGCTGGAGCCTGCTGTGGGGATTGCAAGGGGAAAACTTTAGTCTCCCCTGGCACAGAGAGATGCAAGGACCCATTTGGGAATGCACACAGCCTGGACCTTTACTCTTGTACTTAAAATATCCATACATTTTGAAGAAGAAAAAAACCCAACAACCTCTCTTCCATTAGGTCCTTCCTGTCTGTACCAAGGCAAAGATGTGTGGGCAGTACAGAGCTGCGGGCAGACGGGCTCCAACAGTGGCCCCCAGCCTCAGTGTGCTGCTGAACACCTGAGCAGCTGTCCGCCCTACATATGCAGCAGAGAAACTTCTTACAATGGCACCTCAGGCTTCCAAGCAAACCTGCTGTGACTTCACGCCAAGGGAAATACAAAACAAAGGATGATTTATCATTGATATTTATTCATTTTGTTACACTATAATATTCTGTTTTGTAGAAAAAAAACCTGTGAAATATTTATTTGAGACACAGACTGGCTGTATGGATTTGCATAATGAAACTCACATTTTGTATTTTGTGGGGGTTTGACCATTATGTTTATTCCTTTCTGATATTTTAACATTGCAAGCTCAAAAGTGGATAGGGGACCACCTGAAACAGGGCATCATTTTGTAGGGATTGTTGGGGATCCAGGCGATGTAACCTCAATCCGGCAGCAAGCCACCCCAGAGCGCTGGGTGCACAGAGCCGGCCGCCCTTCCAGCACTTGATGTCCTTGCTGGTGTTGTAGGTTTAGCAGTTATCAACATCCACCACACAGTACATCCATCTTCCGGCAGTATGGGTGCTGATGGAACAGTAACACCCTTTCCTCCCCAGAACTCTCTCTCTTCAGCTGGGAAAGCAGACAGGTTTTTCTCTGATTCTCCCAGAACAGGTGGTGATTTATAGGGTGGTGGTGGTTCGGTTACCTCCTGGCTAACTGCTTGATTTAGCTCATTAGGTTCTGAGCTAACTTGCTCAAGCATTCTCACACACTGCTTCCAGGTCTGAGCCTGCCTGAAAGCAGCTTCACTTCCATCTNAGGTCAGAATGTTGCTGCTATTTGTTTGGGTTTGTTTTTTAAGTAAATGCCGTGCCAGCTCTTCAGCCTGGGAACAAAGTTTGAGGCTGAAAAGCACTCCTGACAGAACCAGTTTGATGGGTGCCAGGCTACGGGCAAGACATTTCAGAAACAAGTGCCTAAAATTAGCCATTGCTAAATTATGTAGCCCAATGAAGCTGTGTTCAGTTCCCACCTTGCTTTTCTTCCACTTCAGCCTAGGTTCAAGAAAGCACTTCGGTACACTTCTATAGCAGGAATTACCATCACCTTTGCTGCATTAACTGTTGTAGGGGATCCAGGCGAGGCTGGGCAATGTAACCTCAATCCAGCAGCAAGCCACCCCGGAGCGCTGGGAGCACAGAGCCGGCCGCCCTTCCAGCACTTGATGTCCTTGCTGGTGTTGTAGGTTTAGCAGTTATCAACATCCACCACACAGAGCACACCCTGCTCTCTCCTCTGGTGCTCAGGCACTGAGGTACCCTGGTGCCCCCAGCCCTGCCTTTTAAGGTCCTTAGCCTTGTTAAGTAGTTAACCTTATTATTACCAAACAATTAACACCTGAGTGTAATGGTCAGTGGGGCTGCTCTACCAATCAACAATCAGATAGCTCTCTGATCAACCTCTACAGAGATGTTGGCCCGAGAGGCACTGCTGATGGGCCAAAGGAGACCCCCACCAGGAGCCAGGGTGTACAAGACCATGGACCAGCCTAGCGTGTTGCTGTGAGCTTCAGGGGTTTGAGAGATCAAAACCCTTCAGGGCATGAGAGATCAGGCCAAGATTGCAGTTGGCCTGAACTTGTAACCCAGGTGCCAGGAGTGACAGGCATAAGGCCAGGAGTCATCAGACACGAGGAAGTTGCCAACTCTGACTTCCACCATCCTTTCCTAGAAAGTAATGCAAAAACAAAGGGCATGCAGTTTGCCTTCTCTCCCCTTCTTCTTCCACAGTTTCCACAGCCTCCTTCTTAATTTCCCCATTCCGCCACAGCTGCCTTGTGTTCCCAGGCATCCCACCAGGGATGGAGGATGCAGGGGGAAGCAGGGAAATGAAAAGGCAGTTGGAGGAGCAGTAGGCTGCCTGGTGGGTTTTGTGTGTGTCATGGTGTAGCAGCAGGTGAGTGCAGTGGGAAGCAGGAGGCTGGTAGGAGGAAGGGGATGGATGCTGCATGTGGGCAGATACACACCAGCACAGAGCAGCGTGTGTTACCTACTGCTAAAATTCACAGCTTCTAACCTGTAAATCAGATCCGAGCAGTTCTCCTGTAATACCCTGAGTCCCACCCTATGCCCACAAAAACTTTCCCTGCAGACTCAGGGAAGCAGAGATGAGCCCACATGACTGGTGTGGTCTTGAGGGCCGGTGCAGGCTGTCCCCTCACCTCCTGGCTTCCCGGAGCAAGTGCATGTCATCTGGTCTTTCCTCACCCATCTATTTCAAACGTGCATCCCAGACAAATCAGGCCGAGTTGTAGCCGGAAGGCCAAGGAAACAAACTGAAAGTGAGTGGGTGAGTTGAAAATTATTAAACCCAGTCTTTGTCATGAAATGCTTTTTTAGGCTCCTTAATGCTTAGTAATAGTGCAGCTGGTGAGTGGGGAAAGGAGAACCAACTGCAACTGTCACAACCAGGAATTTTTCTCCGGAGCCCCATAATTGTCAAAGGAGGAAGCCACATTCTGCCCAAGCTTTCCTGCCATTGCAGCTTAATTTCCTCCTCCTCTGGGTAAGAAGAGGCTGGGGGAGAGGCAAAGTTTCCCTAGGAGGGAAAGGGTGCTGGGGGACAGGACATGGGCGAGAGGGCAGAGTTCAGCCCCGGCACTCCTCCTGAACAGGTTGTGCAGTGTCAGCCCTCACCACACAGCAGGGTCCGGGCTTGCACTTCAGCAGGGTTTTGGAGAGGTTTTTCTGAGTTATAGAAGACAGTTCCAGTCACATTTAGACTAATGGGCCTTTTTTTAAAAAAAAAAGAGTAAATTATTCTCTCGCATAAACAGGGAGTCTGGACACAGGTGATGAAAAGGATTTTCAGAGGGAAGAAAGAAAGGCACAAAGCTGCAAGAAACCTTTATAAGCACAGGAAGATTGCAGAGATTACTTACAAATATTTTCTACAACCTGATCACCCGGAGTGGGGGAAAGCAGCATTTAGAGTAATAAAAATAACTGTTTACATGTGAGATTGTAACTATTTTTACTATTTAGCTGAATGTTGAATTGTGAAAAGCTTTTGTGGGTTTCTGCTTATGAGCACGATAGGGCTAGAGACCAAGTGAGAGAGGAGGATGTGGTAGCCTACAAGCAAAATGCTGTACAAGAAAGGAAGACTTTATCAATCTATTTGTCTTCCACAGTATCAGAATAAGAACAGTAAATTACATCCAAAGACAGAAATTTAAAACTGATACATATGTTTGCCTTCCTACTATACAAAGCCAGCTACTAAAAAGCAGTGCCATAAAATGTTGTGTGCTAGAGGTGTGGAGTTTGGCTTCATGTAGCCAAAGAATGAGTGTAAGCCTCTAGGGTATGTGTAGTTAACTGTCTGTTAGCTGGAAAATAAAGTATGAAATAGATACAAACCACCTTTCAGGAAACAAACAAGTACGTGACTGAGGGATCAGAAGTTTTTGCTGTGGGTGAATAGCATCCTAACTGCTGTTCTGAGGTTTCTCTGTGATTATCTCGTGCTTGTCTGCCCAGTTATCTCTGTTCACAGTTTGGCAGTAATTCTTTGGAGTTTATATTTCAGATGGGTTTATTCAGATACTTTGTATTCATTTTAATAAATAGTGTTTATACTATGAAATGTTGCAAATTTTGAATAGGTCTTGACAAGCAAAAATAAAACTGGTCAGAAATTCAAGTGGAATGAACTGCTCTATTTTGCTGCTATAATGTGAGTGGTGTGAAGCAGGTTAACTTTGTTAGTAAATGGAAGCAGAGTGCCTTTTTAAAGCTGACTCTACGGAAATGTTCTGAGCCAGTATTGGTGCCACCAAAAAATAAAAGCCACGAAAAGCCTAGATTTTTGCCTGTCCTGTGGCTGGGGAGTTGTTGGTCTGACCCAACCCTGTCCTGCGACCACCTCCTGCCTGCACACCATCACTGCAATTTGTCCAGCCCAGGGCATCATTTTTCCTAGAAGATGGAAAGGGGGTAAGTGGGAATGCCACCTTCCTGATTGCCTTTTATTTGGGTAAAACTGGCTCTGGTTAACACGTCTCTCTCTGCAAAGCAAATGGAATTATTTAACTTGCACCTCTTGGCTCTAGGATCCTTTGATCTTGACAGTAGCCAGGTTGGGGTAAGGTTTCAACTCATGTAGAGCTCTAAGACAGTGTCACTTTAAACTGTGTATTTTATATTTGTATATATTGGTATACAGTAAAGGATGCCCAGGCTGTATGAAATGTCCAGGTTCCTGTTTTGGCATGGCAGGCTGGTTCAGAGCTGTACCGTGTTGGTATTTTTCTCTGTCTGGGTACCGGGTTCCTGGTTCTCAGTGCAGTAAGACGTAAAGGAATCACCCCAGCAGCTCTGGCTGTAGATGTGACTGAACTGTAGCTGAAATGCTGCCCTTGGACATTTTACCAGTCACTGGCTGAATTAGAAAGAATATTCTTTTTCCAAAACAGCTGCTGGCAGAGGCATGGGACTAAATCTACACTGTAAAAGGAACTTTGTTTTGGAGATAGAGGATTGAAAGCATCATTCTTTGTTTCTCTGTTGCGTGACCCTGGGGGAATGATTCCCTTATTAAATACTATACCAGTAAACTTTCTTATGAACTTAGACATGGAGAAAATATAACCTATTGTTTTCAACAATGAGACCCAGCAAATCAGCTGAAATGTGAGAATTGCACTAATTGAGTGCGTTTTTCTCTTTCATAAATGATGCTATTGAACCAAGCAGATAAAAATCAAGCATATTTTTGTTTTCACTTTTAGTATACCAGAAATTACTCATACTTTGGAAGTCATACAAAGGGCCTTCTCATATCTCCACTACTTTCATCTTTGCTCATATAAGGCTGTGTGTGAAAGAAGCACTGAACTCTTGCCCAAAGTTTTTGCAGGTGGACTCTATTGTAGGCTGCTCAGCTTTGGAAAAAAAGCCACCTGAATTTTCTGGGAAGCCTGAGGGAATCCTCAGTCTGGGACCCATTCACAATAGACACACAGTTTTAACTTCCATTACCTGTCAGAATCTGTAGTCCTTAACATGAACCATCCTAAGAAAAGAGGAAGAAAAGTCAGCTAGTCTGGCACTTGAAGTCTGAGCACTTGAAATAGATGAAAGACTAAGATGCAGTGATAAGCTGCAGAAAAACCCCCACACCTTTAGACTAAAAATTATTTTTTTTCAATCAGAATATTTTATTTTATATTATTCTCCAAATAAATTATAAAATGTCCATCATCCCATCATAAACACCAAGGGTTACCTTTTAAAGCTTAAAGAAACCCATTTTCCTTAGAGGACCTGAGCCTGCCTTGTCTACAGGAATGTAGCTATTTTCATAATTGAGATTGTGGTGGTTTTTTAGCTGACCATTGGCTGAGTGAAAAGAAATATCTTTGTTTACTATAGGTTTTTATCTAAATACCAGAACCCATACACAAAGAAGATAATGTCCTGGTATAGTTTTCTGAAGATCTTTGCATATCTTCTACAGAAAACTTTTTTAAAGGTATTAAATGTCAGCTATCTCCTTTCTAGGAAGGATTTATTTAGAAAAGCTAGGTGGCAGTTCTCTACTTAATGCTTCAGTTTTTATCTATGTGTAACTTCAACATTTCTTTCTGAAAATATCTATTGTAAAAATTTCTGACCATGTCAAGATAGTCAGAAAGCTTTCTTCGAGTCTAGGCTGCACAGGGAAACCAAGACCTCGCTGTATCACCAACAGAAAGTGCTGAGCACCCTACAGGCTTCTCTAGGCTGAAAACCTTCTGACTAAGACACGAAAGAAGAAGGGCCAGATCCTGGGTAATGAGTAATAACATCCCAGCCCAAAGGGAGGTGATGCACCAGGTTCTCCAGTGGGCTCTGGCCATACAGAAGGAACTTGTGGTCACCACACAGTTTTATCTCGTCTGGTTTCAGGTTTGTGACTCTGTATAAGTCTGATGTGAAACTGGCAGACAAGGATTTGGAGGCCAACTTGGAAAAACTGAAGCCAGAATTTGACAGAAAACAGCATCAGCCATTGTTAGTGAGAAGATATTTTTCTCAAAAGGTGAGCAAGAAGGTCTGGGTGTTGTCCCAAAATAAGGTTTGTCTACCCGGTGTGCAAGCCAATGACACACAGGGTCAAGGTATAAGCAGTTCATCAGCAGTTCAGTGCAGAAAGGGGTGCTGGGGGTACTCCCACAGAGCTGGCACCCACAGCATTGGAACAGTCATACATTTATACATTATAAATGAACATATTTACAGAATCACAGAATCACAGAATTCTAGGGTTGGAAGGGACCTCGAAAGCTCATCCAGTCCAAGCCCCCTGCCAGAGCAGGGTCACCCAGAGTCCATCACACAGGAACGCATCCAGGCGGGGTTTGAATGTCTCCAGCCAAGGAGACTCCACAACCTCTCTGGGCAGCCTGTTCCAGTGCTCTGGCACTCTCACAGTGAAAAAGTTTCTCCTGATATTCACATGGAACCTCCTGTGCTCCAGTTTGCATCCATTGCCCCTTGTCCTATCACTGGACGTCACTGCAAAAAGCTTGGCTCCATCATCCTGACCTTCACCCTTTACATATTTGTAAACATGGATGAGGTCACCCCTCAGTCTCCTTTTCTCCAAGCTAAAGAGACCCAGCTTCCTCAGCCTTTCCTCATAAGGGAGATGTTCCACTCCCTTAATCATCTTTGTGGCTCTGCGCTGGACTCTCTCAAGCAGTTC